>CAXITT010000148.1:411468-454082 GCA_964033795.1 Lymnaea stagnalis
TGATATCTCCACCTTATCTCGCTCGATGTTGATATCTCCACCTTATCTCGCTCGATGTTGATATCTCCACCTTATCTCGCTCGATGTTGATATCTCCACCTTATCTCGCTCGATGTTGATATCTCCCTCTATCTTTCTCAATCTTGATATTCCTCTCTATTTCTCTCTCTATCTTTCTTAATCTTGACATTTTCTCCTCTCTCTCTCTCTCAATCTTCATATCTCCCCCTCTCTCTCAATCTTGATATATCCTCCTCCCTCAATCTTTATGTCTCCCCCCTCTCAATCTTAATATCTTCCCTCGCTCAATCTTGATATCTCCCCTCTCTCAATCTTGATATTTCCCCATCTCTCAATCTTGATATCTCCCCCTCTCTAAATCTTGATATTTTCTCCTCTCTCCATCTTGATATCTCCCCTCTCCCAATCTTGATATCTCTCCGTCTCAATCTTGATATCTCCCCCCCCCTCTATCTCAATCTTGATATCTCCCCCCCTCTATCTCAATCTTGATATCTCCCCCCCTATCTCAATCTTGATATCTCCCCCCCTCTATCTCAATCTTGATATCTCCCCCCCCTCTATCTCAATCTTGATATCTCCCCCCCTCTATCTCAATCTTGATATCCCCTCTTTATCTTGATATCTCGTCTCTCTCTCAATCTTAAGTAAACATTTCAATCTCATACTTGATATCCTCTTCTCTCTTTCTCTCTCTCTCTCTCTTGCTTTCTCTCTCTCTCTCTCTCTCTCTCTCTCCTTATGTTTGATTTGTTTTTTCTCAATTGAGAACTTCATGCTTATGTATTTTGCTTTTCTACTTTTATTTCTCTTTTCGTCTTTTGTTTTTCTCTCAAACACTCACCCCATTCTTATATGATCATACCTAATGTTGTAAGGACCAGGCCAGGAACCAGCGCCACACACACACGTGCACCGGAACTCGCGCCACCTCTCGCATCTTGATGCCATCTTGTCGACAGAGGTCACGTGTATTTAAAACTATCCGTTGTAATATGGAGTCTATACACACAGTCTGGCAGCCATCTTGTATTACCTTTCACTTTGTGAAACTGAGGAATGCAGATGAAATCAAAAGAAATGTGTATGGACAGCTAAGCTTTGTAGAAATGTGTATGGACAGCTACGCTTGTAGAAGTGTGTATGACCTGCTTCGCTTGTAGAAATGTGTATGGGCAGCTAAGCTTGTAGAAATGTGTATGGGCAGCTAAGCTTGTAGAAATGTGTATGGGCAGCTAAGCTTGTAGAAATGTGTATGGGCAGCTAAGCTTGTAGAATTGTGTATGGGCAGCTAAGCTTGTAGAAATGTGTATGGGCAGCTAAGCTTGTAGAAATGTGTATGGGCAGCTAAGCTTGTAGAAATGTGTATGGGCAGCTAAGCTTGTAGAAATGTGTTTGGGCAGCTAAGCTTGAAGAAATGTGTATGGGCAGCTAAGCTTGTACACATTTGTATGGGCAGCTAATCTTGTAGACATTTGTATGGGCAGCTAAGCTTGTACACATTTGTAGGGGCAGCTAAGCTTGTAGAATTGTGTATTGGAAGCTAAGCTTGTAGACATTTTTATGGGCAGCTAAGCTTTGTAGACATTTATATGGGCAGCTAAGCTTGTAGAATTGTGTATTGGCAGCTAATCTTGTAGACATTTGTATGGGCAGCTAAGCTTGTACACATTTGTAGGGGCAGCTAAGCTTGTAGAATTGTGTATTGGCAGCTAAGCTTGTAGACATTTTTATGGGCAGCTAAGCTTTGTAGACATTTATATGGGCAGCTAAGCTTGTAGAATTGTGTATTGGCAGCTAAGCTTGTAGACATTTGTATGGGCAGCTAAGCTTGTAGAAATTTATATGGGCAGCTAAGCTTGTAGAATTGTGTATGGGCAGCTAAGCTTGTAGACATTTGTATGGGCAGCTACGCTTGTAGAAATGTTTATCGTCAGCTAAGCTTTTAGACATTTGTATGGGCAGCTAAGCTTGTAGAAGATTTGTCCGAGATGAGGGAAAAAAGAATGAGCAGCAACGCTTGTAGAAATGTGTATAGGCAGCTACGCTTGTAGAATGTGTAGGGGCAGCTAAGCTTGTAGACATTTGTATGGGCAGCTAAGCTTGTAGACATTTGTATGGGCAGCTAAGCTTGTAGACATTTGTATGGGCAGCTAAGCTTGTAGACATTTGTATGGGCAGCTAAGCTTGTAGAAATGTGTATGGGCAGCTAAGCTTGTTGACATTTGTATGGGCAGCTAAGCTTGTAGAAGATGTGTCCAAGATGAGGGGGAAAAAAATGAGAGATCTTTGCATTTTATTCTTTTGTTTTAAATTATGTATAAATTAATTAATTTTTTTAAATCCAATTTTTGCTGATACCATTCAACATCTGTTATTTCGAATCTTTGTCCAAATAGAAATGTGCGTCTGAAAGCTAAGAACAATAAATGCCTCTTGTCCAAATACAATGGTAGGTCTGATCACTAGGAATATCTTTTGTCCAGTGACTTCCTATAAAAGAATCTACGCTATCTTCCAAGGTCATTAGAAAGGACACGCTTTATTAAGGACCCGATTATTTTGTTTAACTAACAAAAACGTAATCGAAAGTTTAAGTGAAGAGACGTTAAAGTGAAGAGACGTTAAAGTGGAGAGAGGTTTAAATGGCAATGAAAAGGGATTGTTCTGTCAATGACTGGTTCAACCCGTTTCGTAATCCAAACCAATCATTACAGTTCGATTAGTTTTGACCAAGAGAAAGTTATTCTTGTTAATGGTTGCGGAAAGTAAAATTAAAATATGTAATATTTAAATTCTGTGCATAGTGAGTGTACGGATTGAGTGTACGGAGTGAGTACATGGACTGAGTGTACAGAGTGAGTGTACGGAGTGAGTACATGGACTGAGTGTACGGAGTGAGTACATGGACTGAGTGTGCAGAGTGAGTGTACAGAGTGAGTGTATGGATTGAATGTACGGACCAAGTGTACGGAGTGAGTGTATGGATTGAATGTACAGACCAAGTGTACGGAGTGAGTGTATGGATTGAATGTACGGACTAAGTGTACGGAGTGAGTGTATGAATTGAATGTACAGACCAAGTGTACGGAGTGAGTGTATGGATTGAATGTACGGACCAAGTGTACGGAGTGAGTGTATGGATTGAATGTACGGACCAAGTGTACGGAGTGAGTGTATGGATTGAATGTACGGACCAAGTGTACGGAGTGGGTGTATGGATTGAATGTACGGACCAAGTGTACGGAGTGAGTGTATGGACTGAGTGTATGGAGTGAATGTGCAGCATGAGTTTATGGGGTGGGTGTACAGACTTGGTGTACAAGCTTGGTGTACGAACTGAGTGTACGGATTGAGTGTATGGAGTGAGTACATGGACTGAGTGTAGAGACTGAGTGTACAGAATGAGTTTAAGGATTGAATTTACAGATTTCGGTTACAGGACACTGTAAATCTTTGTATTATAGTAACACACCCGTTGGCTTACAGGACTATGTAAATCTTTGCAGTAACACAGCAGTTGGCTTACAGGATTATTTAAATCTTTGTAGAAACACACCATTTGGCTCACAGGACTATGTAACTCTTTCTATTAACACACCAGTTTAGTTATAGGACTATGTAAATCTTTGCAGTAACACACCATTTGGCTCACAGAACTAGACTCTATGTACATCTTTCTATTAACACACCAGTTTAGTTACCGGACTATGTAAATCCTTTCAGTTACACACCAGTTGGGTCAAAGGTCTATGTAAATCCGTCCAGTAACACACAGTTTGGCTTACAGGACTATGCAACTCTTTGTAGATACACACCAGTTCGGTCCCAGGTCTATGTACATCAGTCTAGTAACGCTCACCTCAGATAAACTGACTAAGAGAGAGAGAATTGCGTACGAAAGATCTAAGAGTCGGCTAATGAAAACCTGGCGGTTCCCAAAGGTGCTAACGGTATGTCTGACAGAGTCAGTCACCTTTTTGTACACGACTGAAGCAAAATAGAAGGAAGTCGTTCTGTAGATATCGGGGGGAAACTCTTACAAAGACGTCATGTTTGCCTACGGTACTTGTGTTTTTCTGTCGTTTTTAATTTTTTTTTTTAAATTCGGGTGGTTTTGGGGTGGGGGAGAGGGGGAGGTGGGATGCAAGGCGACGATGAAAGGTTGAGATGAAAGATAGTACGAAGATAAGAAAATATACAAGCTTTTGAAAAGCGACGTAAGTAGACGGGAAAATGCGAAACACTATTTCCCATTTTGTGTCAGCAAATTGTTGCAAGATGATGATTCTTGTCATCATTTTAAAAGAAGGGTGATAATGTTCCGAATTAAACACAACTTCATGTTTAAGGGTCGGCTTCTCACTTTGAACGGGAGGATGCACCCAAACTAAGTATATTATGATGAGAATGGGTTACCCCCCCCCCCTCANCCCCCCCCTCAAGTTAACACTCTCCCCTCCCCCCCCCCTTTTCCCTTAATCCGCCTCAGATCCCGTGTCTATCACGGACACCGTGTTCTTAGAATTGTCTTGTGGAACGGATGACAACCACTAGATGACAACCACTAGATGACAACCACCAGAGCATCTTTTAGTGCAACAAGTGGCGGGGCGGGTGGCGTGTGTGGAGGATGATAGGAAGGGGAGGAGATGGCTGGGGACAGGGGAGCTTATTACCTTCATCTTCTTAATCGATCTGTCGGAGCCTTTTCGATTATTTCCCTTATCAGTGTAGAACATCACGATGTCATTTTGATTGTGCCACTTAGGCCAAATATCAGTGCTAAAAATAACTCTTAAGAGAAAGCAAGGAAGGGAGCCAACTCTTTTATCCCATCCTTCATGATACCTGGCGTATCTGATAATATCGTCGAGGGGAGATTGCAATCAACTGGCGACTACCAAATTACGAAAGAGTTGGTTAGAGCAAGTGGTTCTCAGCCCCTAGTTCTGTAGACCACTCCACTGATAGTTCCCGACGCATGAACTTGTGGTCCTCGAGAACTTTCAAGTTTTAGCAGAAATCTCGTCTCCAGTTAATCGAAGTGTCTAAAGTTTGTTGAAGGTTCCACAGAATCTTGACTTATAATCCACTCCTACAAATCATTGCTACTTATGTAACTATTTTTTTCTGTAATTCACATATAATCACCTTGAAAAAGACCTAAACTTTAATCGAAACTCCTCAGTTATTAATACTATTATTATCATATTTTCTCACAAAACTTATAATAATTATTGTTTATGTTTTATTTATTACAACCAAAAAAAAAGTAGAAAAAGTTGGGTTTTTTTGCAAGTAAATTTAAACACGCAAATACCAGCTATCCAATTAGCGAATATATTATTTGGCTAATTTTAAATTAAACTAACAAATAATTTTTTTTTCTTTTCCCTCAGGCCCACGTTGTGTCCGCCTTTGAGCAGTCCCTCTCCAACATGACTGCCAGGCTGCAGACATTAACATCCAATGCTGAACACAAGGCCAACCTACCCGTAAGTATGGCTGGATTGTTCTCTTCTGATTCGTGTCCTTGCTGTGGTCTTAGGACTAATCTCTGTTTTGGTTTTAACTCGCGAGGTTTCCAAATGCTTCACGCTTAGTTTCATAAGTCTCCTTTTTAACTCTGAGGCGTAACTACATCTAACAATGTGCGTACATACCCTAACAATGTGCGTACATACCCTAACAATGTGCGTACATACCCTAACAATGTGCGTACATGCCCTAACAATGTGCGTATATACCCTAACAATGTGCATACGTAACCTAACAATGTGCGTACATACCCTCACAATGTGCGTACATACCCTAACAATGTGCGTACATACCCTAACAATGTGCGTACGTAACCTCACAATGTGCGTACATACCCTCACAATGTGCGTACATACCCTCACAATGTGCGTACATACCCTAACAATGTGCGTACACACGTCTAACCATGTGCGCTCCTGTGGAGAAAAAGATGATAGCATATTTGTACTCGATATACAAAAATAATTTTTTTAAAGTAAAAAATAAACTAAATTTATCAATTTCCCGCCTTCTATCGGGGTTTTCTTTAGTCTATCCTTGTGAGCACCAAATGAAATATTCTATAGTCTATCCTTGTGAGCACCAAATGAAATATTCTATAGTCTATGCTTGGGAGCAATAACTGAAATATCATATTGTCTATCCTTGTGAGCACCAACTGAAATATTCTAAAGTCTATCCTCGTGAGCACCAACTGAAATATTCTATAGTCTATGATTGGGAGCACTTACTGAAATATTCTATTGTCTATCCTTGTGAGCACCAACTGAAATATTCTATAGTCTATACTTGGGAGCACTAACTGAAATATTCTATAGTCTATGATTGGGAGCACCAACTGAAATATTCTATTGTCTATCCTTGTGAGCACCAACTGAAATATTCTATAGTCTATACTTGGGAGCACTAACTGAAATATTCTATAGTCTATGATTGGGAGCACCAACTGAAATATTCTATAGTCTATGCTTGGGAGCACTAACTGAAATATTCTATAGTCTATGCTTGGGAGCACTAACTGAAATATTCTATTGTCTATCCTTGTGAGCACCAACTGAAATGTTATATAGTCTATGCTTGGGAGCACTAACTGAAATATTATATTGTCTACCCTAGTGAGCACCATCTGAAATATTATATTGTCTATCCTTGTGAGCACCAACTGAAATATTCTATAGTCTATCCTCGTGAGCACCAACTGAAATATTCTATAGTCTATGCTTGGGAGCACTAACTGAAATATTCTATTGTCTATCCTCGTTAGCACTAACTGAAATATTCTATTGTCTATCCTCGTGAGCACCAACTGAAATATTCTATTGTCTATCCTCGTTAGCACTAACTGAAATATTCTATTGTCTATCCTTGTGAGCACCAACTGAAATATTCCTTGTGACTATCAACTTACCTAAAAGTCCATTAGACAGGTTGTATTATCATGACTTCTTCAACCATTTTAACCGTGTTAGCATGCCCCTTTGGCCGTTATTGTCACATTATACCGGCCACAGCCAAGATAGGCGTGTACGATCTTGTCTAGAAGGGCGAAGACAATGTGTCAAGTGCAAGGCCCCCGCCCGTGTTGAGCTGCAACCATAAAATGGCGCTCTCGTATGTCAACAAACAGGATGGTGAACTCCTGATCACATGACACCCTTTCAATTATCAGGAAAGCTAGACCCCGGGGGGCTGGGCTTAAACTCATGCCCTTTATCCAATCTGTCGTCGTGGATTATCTACCCTTAGTTATGTTGCACAAAGATAAACAACACATGCTCCATTCAGTTATCCTTACAGAGAACACATCGACCATTTTTGAACAGCAAAATGAGAGCTTGAAATGTGACAATTCATTGCGCCATCATGGTGTCTATGAGGTAAGACCATGGAGGAAAACAATATTTTATTTTTGGAGAGACAAGAGCGTAGCGGTTTGGTGAATATCATTTCCGCTTTCTTAACATTTGAAGTTGTCATGGTTTGGATCGGATATAAACATGGATCAAATGACGTCACCATGAATGGAGCGGAACGAAATTATTCAGAGTTAAGTACAAATTTTAGTTTAAAAAAAAGATATCATTGGGTACTTAACTTACTGGAATCGGGTTTAGAAACAACAAACATGATTTTGGAACCGACCCAAAGTGGGGAAAATTAGGCGGAAACAACGGGCAAGCTACTCTGATTTAGACAAATTTGAACGTAGTCCATACGAAGCAAGCCTACAAGGTCAACCTCAAAATGATATAAAATAAAACAATGCTGTTGATTTAATAGTGCTACATTTAATATAATGAAGTTCACCATTAAATATGTAATATTCATAAATGTAAGCACATTATTTTTTTGGTAGGTTTATTGGCATCTACTCGCGTGGTGAACAAAGATTTTAAAAAAAATATATTGTCATACGTTTTCAGGTCTTACTCCAATGTTACTCAAAGTAACTGCGTTACAACGGTGTGTAGGAGCATTACCTGTTATTATTTTAGGACATTTACAGAGTTACGAACTTTGGTTTCATTCGAATAACGTCACCTATAATCGTCATCCACCAAGCGTTCCCTTTATATCAAGTTTACATGCATGATGACGTCACCTATAATCGTCATCCACCAAGCGTTCCCTTTATATCAAGTTTACATGCATGAAATGTTTTCAAGATCAAGTTTTACAAAACCAGCTGCTAATGACATGACATCATGAAAGGAAATAAATCTTTTTATGGGCTAATTATTGTCTGAAATTTATGGTCACAGCCAATGTTCCCTCTAAGGTTTGTTGGTTCGTGTGCAAAATCATACAGTTGTGTGCAAAGTTTTACAGCGTAAATTTTTTGTATGCAAAATTTTACAACCCAAAAACAAAAGCACATACTTACAAGGAAATTTGCTGCGTGGACACTCAAAACTGCTGCGCGGCGTCTGTGAGAACATTGGTCACAACTTGAATTTTATCCGGACATAGGTCAAGGTTTTATCAGGGTTGAGCAAAAATTCTGATTCAACATACCCCACATTTCTGAAAACAACTTTGTTTTCGTGATTAGAGATTATAAAGGCGCCGACAAATAGAAAATATTCACAATATTTGGTCTTGATATCATTTATTCATGGCAGAATTTTTAGACAAAACACACGATAGAATGTCTCATGGGGAGGTAATGCACTCTATAATAATATCGCAACATTAAAGCGTATCGATCTTGTTGTCCGCCTCAACACGCTCATCTCGACTCCAGGCCTCAACACGCTCATCTCGACTCCAGGTCTCAACACGCTCATCTCGACTCCAGGCCTCCACACGCTCATCTCGACTCCAGGCCTCCACACGCTCATTTCGACTCCAGGCCTCAACACGCTCATCTCGACTCCAGGCATCAACACGCTCATCTCGACTCCAGGCCTCCACACGCTCATCTCGACTCCAGGCCTCAACACGCTCATCTCGACTCCAGGCCTCAACACGCTCATCTCGACTCCAGGCCTCAACACGCTCATCCCGACTCCAGGCCTCAACACGCTCATCTCGACTCCAGGCTTCTGTCTCAACACAAACGACCGTCGAATTTCTATGATTCTCACTATGTCACTAAATAAAATCGTTGTAATAACTATAGTAAAAGGCTGTTAAACTATTCGGGAACCGGAGAGTTTGAGGGCAAAATTTCCATAATAATATCGAATTTAGCTGTTTTATACTTCGTTAACTCGAGATGATTTTTTTTTTTTTTTTTTTTTTGTTTTTAAAAAAAAACAAAAAAACTTTTTTTTTTTTTTTTTTTTGTCTTTAAAAAAAAAACAAAAAAACTGTTTATACCATTGAGGGACCCCGTGAAGCCTAGTTTGAGAAACCCTCTTCTCACATTAGCTAATCTCTTCAAAACGAATCCTAAACAAACATGGGAAGACGCCACCCGGGTCCCCGTAAGTCCACACTTGGTGAATCGGAGAGATCATCATAAAGGATCACAGGCGTCCCGACTGAAACTCAGCCGATGCCTTTCCCTCAGATCATAGACAGCCTGGCTGGTACTCTCAGATCGTAGACAGCCTGGCTGTTACCCCATGAAACGGATGCCTCTCTTTTAAAGACATCGGACAACCTGAAATTAGCTCAGATGATGTTTGCAGATAATTCGACATCGCCATTTTATCCTCGTCAGTTTTTCTTCCCTCCCTTGTTTGTTTGTATTTATATATTTTTTTTTTAAATCTACGATTAGCGCCATTCCCATTCCCTCCCCCCCCCCCCCTTTTTTTTTCTATTTGAAAAAAACTGTTAACACCCCATCTTCTCTACCGCTGGCTCTCCCCACTTTTTAAAAAAAAATTATATATTCTCTCATTTCAAAACCAAACAAAGTCCTTGTACTCCGTCCTCACTTTTTCTAACTGCTGTTATTCATGACACTATAACATTTGGGGAAGTTCAGCTACAATTATAAATATCACTTACTTATCTCGGTACAAAGACAGAGTTGGAACCGTTTCAGGAACACGTGAAGACATTGCGGAAGCCAGGGGGGTGGGGGGGTTTAGAATACTGTAAATGCCCAGACTTGACACAAGCGATCCAGGAAGACATTGATGCAGATGACAACGAACCACTGCCCGGTTGAATACTTCCTTGCCCAGCTACATAGAAAAAGGGACCCGAACTAGCGGCACAGGTCTTGGCCATGTAGTCATTGAGCAATTGCTAAACGAGTGCCACAAGCCTGCACTTGAGGATGCTGGCGCACCAAGGAGTTCTACGTTGGAAATATGTGGCAGTAGACAGCCTAGCAGTGCAGTTGCGTAGCGAGGCAGGTGCGGGGGGGGGGNTGCTATACTGTGGACTTATTTTAACAAGAAAAAATCGAACATAGAAAAAAAATATTATTTTTTTGGGGGGTGGGGGGGGGGGTGACACCATGAGTTTACCGCACGGGTGAAACCAACCCTAGCTACGCCACTGCCTAGCAGATGGAGCCTTTTTGTCGAAAGTACAAGTAATTAAAAAAAAAAAAAAATGAGAATCTCGCCACCCACTCACCAAAAATTAGTAGCAATAACTAATAATATTTTGACACGTTTGCTCACACTATTCAATTCCTCTACAAAACTTTATTTGAAATGCTAAACACAACGCTGTACACAAAGTGATCTAGTTTCATCAGGATGTTATTGTTGACTTCTTGGTGCAGGTATGAAATGTGAGCACGGTGGAATTTTGGCATGGAGCTCGTCAACCCAGTGGCGTAGATAGGGTTGGTGCCGCCCGAGAATTTAGCCGCCCCCTTCCGCAAGAAAGAAAGTTTGCAGTTAGACGAATATGCCACCCCTCAATGGAAAGAAAAATAATAGCCGCCCTTGGCGGACCATCCCCTCTTTCTCCGCCACTGGGTCAACCGATGTTTTTTTATAAAACCTTTGGGGGGGGGGGGGGGGTTGTTTTTTTTTGTTTTATTTTTTTAAAAGAGCTTTTTTAAATTACCCCTCAATGGAAAGAAAAATAATAGCCGCCCTTGGCGGACCATCCCCTCTTTCTCCGCCACTGGGTCAACCGATGTTTTTTTATAAAACCTTTGGGGGGGGGGGGGGGTTGTTTTATTTTGATTTAATTTTTTAAAAGAGCCTTGCTAAATTATTCACAAACAAAGTACGTGAGTAGCTTGACGCTGAGATAACTTTGGATACACTTTTTACAATTTTCTAATGTTATCTATTTTCTTTCTGTATGCTCTTCAAGATAGGTTTATATTTTAATAGGATTTGACGTTCCGTATTAAGTTAAAGAATCGCATATGCATATTTTAGGCCATCCACGAGTGATATATGCAAACCATTTGGCCCTCCACGAATGGTATATGCATACCATTTGGCCCTCCACGAGTGGAATATACCTACTAGTGACATATGCATGCTAGTAGTAGGCGATTCATGAGTGCCTTATGTATGCTAGTGTTATTTTGAAAAGTAACAAAAAAACTAATTATTAAAACCATCAACATAATCTAATGTATCATGTATCTAAGCACCATATGGTATTCAACAATTTCTTCATATATACATAAATACATTTTTTAAAGGCCGGAATAACGAAACAATTCATGAAACTTTTGTACGTTCAGCTACTAAAAAAGAGGAGATTATCACCAATAACTAAATTAATTAAATCTTTTTTAGGGGTTAAAAAACTGTTACGAAAGTCAAAAAAAGTATTGTGGATTTTTTCGTTCAATTTTAGATTCTTCGTTTTTTTCAGGGATAGAACAGAATCTAAAACCTGGCCACGTTTTTTTTATGAATATAAAAATGTTTGTGAGATCTCATATAGCCCTGTAGCAAACATTTACGAAATGTTGAAAACTTTTTTTTTTTTTTTTTTAAATTGAATGACAGCAGCTATTGCCTTAAGCCTAAGGGAAGGTTTTTGTGTGTGTGTGTTGTTTTTTTTTAATTTAAAGTTTGGCTGAGAAAATGTTCTCTCTCACTCTCATAAAAATGAAAAATTCTGATGAGAAGTCAATTTTGTTCAATCATTCTTTGGCATCTTATTTTAATAGCATGATAGATCGGGGCAAACCGGCACACGTAAATAAACTATTTCTAAAAATTTTTATCATTACTGTTTTTCTTCTCTTACTTACTTTAAATTAAAAAAAAAAAGTATAGAGTTCTAAAGGACACAAACTTAACTCTATTATTTCATTCGTTTCTCTTTTTAAATGATAGTTTTTAAATACTCTGTTGAAAAAGTTTTCACTTTTTCTAGTTTAAACTTAGACTTAGACTTCATATAGTTTCCTAACTCTAAACGTTTTATTAGTGTTTTATTATTTAACATAAATTAAAGAAAAGTTATTTTGTTTTGTAGCCTTAAAAGATATTTTTTTAAAGTTTGCAGTAATAGTAATTGACAATCAATTTTTTAATGCTAATTTGTATCCTTTATATTTATTCCACAGGACACTGAGCTAAATGAGCTTAGAATGACGATTGAAGCTCTCAAACGTCAGAGTAAGATGACCTTACAGGACCCTGTGATCAGCCCACCAGCCTCCAGGCGCCACACTTCCCCTGCAATGAAAGACTTACACATTTCTGGTAGGATTTGATTCTGCTTTTTTCTAACATGACATGGGACTTGGGGAAAATATCTACCATCCAGTGCATAAGGCTGCTCACATCAAAGTCTCTGCTAAAGTCATGTATAGTGTAAATGCAAACACACAATTTATTCATTTAACAGTACTAAAGCAAAATGGTGGTTAATTAGAAATGATTTTAAATTGCTCTTTTGAAATTATAGTGCCAAAATTATGGAACAGTTTGCCTCAGTTTTTGAGGGAAATTGAAAGTGATAAAAAATCATTTAAGAAACTTTTAATGACTTTTTTTATTTAAATAGATTTTAGGACATGCTAAAATAGCATGGATACAGACGCTATAAAATGATTCAATTATACAGTCAATCAACAGCAAGTGAGATATCTAGTTTTAATTATAGTATAAGCTTAAGATTAAGATGTCGTAAGAGTGAAGAAATGAATACCTTAAACTTAAACATTTCTCTGTCTTCTTACCCCCATGCAGTGGCATAGCTAGGGGAGGGGGGTCCAAATTCGAAAGTCCCCCCGGGCCCCTACTTGAGGGGGCCCCCCAAAGGCGTGTCTGAAATTTTTTCTTACATGAAATAATGTCAAATGTCAAAATGAAGGGGCCCCTAAAGAGGCCAAGCCCCCCGGGCCCCCAAATCCCTAGCTATGTCATTGCCCCCATGGTAAGCCTACCACTGTAATCAGATATAGCATATTATTTTTTGATGTAGAAGCTGAAGATAAGTAGACCCGTAGTGCAGTGATATTCATTCAACCAGGGGTGCATGTAGCTCTAGGGCTATGAAAAACATCTCACAGAGGTACCTGAAAAAATATCTGCCATTGGCCAAATGCAGAGTCTGCTGGTTTTCTTATAATTTTGATGAATCAGCTGATGTTTCTGATGGAGCAGTGCAGCTTGTACATGTTTAGTATTTTGATCTTATAAGTCAGCCGTTGAAGAATACCTAGCATTTAACAGATAACAAGAGGTTGGAAAGGGAGGAGAGATTGTTTAAATACTTAAAAATATTTTAATTTTTCAAACATTAAAATTTGCGGTCGACGTTTTGTCAGTTTGTGAAATATTGTTATAATTTTCTTAAATTGCCGCCTCTTTAACGTGATGTTTTGTAAATTTCCTAATTAAACATTTTGTTTACATTAAAAGGTAACAAAGAAAATATGTAACATGTCAAAATAAAAATTGATGTTTTTTGACTTACTTCAAGGGGAAAAAAAATGTGTTTTACCAGGTGATGCTCGCATTGCTAGACAGATGTCATCAGATAGTGTATCAAGCATCAACAGTCTGTCCAGTGCCTGTAGTATGACCAGCCAGCAGTCAGCACACACAGACAGTGAGGCTAACAAAAGACTTGCCAAGCAGGCCAAGAAGAAAGGATGGGTAGGTTTTATTGGATTTCATTTTGTTTTTCCATAATATCACTGTTCATTTCTATTACACAGTTATTTTTATAAAGTTTCAAATTATTAGTTGACAGGAATGTTTTTCATGTCCGTTAAATCAGGAGTTAAAATTTCCAAGAAAATATGTATTTTCAATGTATTAAAGTGACATTACACTATCATAGTGAAATGGAATGAATCTTAAATTCCCTTTTTTGATATCTTCCTAAAATGATTTTGTTCCTTTGCAGCTGCGTAGTTCTTTCAGCAAAGCATTCTCTCGCAAAAAGGGCAAAACAGGATCACTATCAGATGTGGAGCCAGACTCGCACAGTTTGAGATCAAATGCATCAGCACCAAACTCACCCCTAATGCAGTTGGGCCACCTTGGAGCACCTTCAATGAAAGGATCTCATTCATCTGGGGCGTAAGTAGCCAACTTCTTCTTTTAAGTTCTGTAACTTTTATGTTTACAGAGTATTTCCAAATGCTGGACATATACGCTAAATGCACATTTTCAATAAATTGTTCAGCATTTTTTTTTTATCCCTTTGATAATATCTTCAATGTAATACCCACCATGAACCCAATTCATAAACACCACATGCAGGGAGAAAGCATAATTAGATATCGTTAAGAAAAACATTTCCAATTTTTCCAGACTTTAAGGACACATTGCCTGATGGAAGATTATGTTTTGATGAACTTTACAATTTTTATAACAAATAAAATTACAATTTTTGTTTTGTAACATTGCCACTTCTATATCAGATAAATACGTTAATGGGTGATCAAAAAGTTGCATTTCTTATGAGTAGTCATTAGGGAGCATTGGGATTTAAGCATTTGTATAGGCAAATAAATAATAATAATAATAAAGTTTTTTGTCATGTTATCAATAAATTTTCGTCTTAGACGCAAATCTAACTATTTCTTACTGGCTTTTGTTGTCCCTCCCACCAGGCTGTGTGACAATGATGTGAATGCACTCAAGCAGGCCCTGCGAGACAAAGACATGAAGCTGACAGACATCAGACTTGAAGCCCTCAGCTCAGCTCATCAACTTGAACAACTGAGGGAAACAATGACAAAAATGAAGGTTTGTACTAAATCTGTATTCCTCATGTGACAGTTTTCAACACATATGAACATGTTTAAGATAAAGTAGTTCTGTACAGCAATTTCATGGACATGACCACCAACTACTTACAATAAATTTGTCTTCTTTAAATTTCAACATAAATGTGTCACTCAATTACAGCCACTTGTAATGTTTCTTGATGGTTGTTATAATTGTTATAAATGTTGGTAACTGTCAATATTTAAGAGAACATGCTCATTTTCAAACAAAATTATTTGAAAATTATATCTTTAAAAAATTAATCTAATGCATTTTTAATAAAAGTAATTTTTTTCTTTTTAGTAAGTTCCGTTTTATTTCTTACATGAAAACATGCATCACAACTTACTTTGATTACTTTCGTTCTTTGTATTTTTATTGAAAAAGCATTTTTGTTAATTATCATCTAGAATGAAATGAGTGCCTTGAAAGCAGACAATGACAGATTGCACAAGATGATGTCATCTTCTCAGTCCTCACGCACCCTGAACTTGTCTCATGGCTCCATGTCGCCACATCACACACGAACCAGTACAGATTCATTAGACAGGTCATTTAGCATGACTGACCACAGTAGTTTAGGTAGGTTGTTAAGGGATTGACTCATGAAAATTAAAAGATTGATGATTTATTTTTTTTTTTAAAAGGAAAAACACATTAAAATATTATAAATCATAGTTTGATGGAAAATAACTCATGCCTCAGCAATTTACAGTTCTCACAACATCTTTAAAAAAAAGTAGCAAAAATGTATTTTATGATTTCAGATATGCTACTTGCGGAGACTGCTGCAAATGACCGTGAAGGAAAGAGAGTGACCATCTCAGTTGTTCTGGGATCCAATCCTGACCCAACAAGAACCGGTTTAGATGTGAGAAATTTAAGAGAAAGATTTATTATCTGTTTCCATGGTAATGTGTAATGGATCATTTACTTGAACAAGTTCATTTATTTAACTCTAAAGAAACTAATTCCTTAAAATGCAATTATCTTTCAGAAGCCAGCAGAAGTTTTCATAGGTACCTTATCAGTCAGCGGCAAGACAAAATGGGACATTTTAGACAATGTGATAAGAAAAATATTTAAAGTAAGTTTTCCCACTTAAGTTGCTCAATATTTTAACCAATCATTAAGGCCTATATCTTCAATCAATGATAGCAATATCTCAAAATTTAATTGGCAGATATCTGATGTTCAGGTAATTTTATTTAAAACATTTGTTTTTGTGCAGGAATATGTTTTACGTGTTGATCCTGTTACGAACTTGGGACTCAGTGCAGAGAGTGTCTACTCATATATTGTTGGGGAGGTAACCAGAACCAAAGACTGTGAATTACCAGAGTTATTGCCCATTGGTTACTTGGTGGGTGACACCACACAGATAGAAATATGCCTTAAAGGTAAGCAGTGTTAAACATGTTATTTCAAAATATAGCCTAATTAACATTATTATTAAACAAAAATTTAAAAATTTGACAAGCAAGTAATAAATTATCCAAATGACGTTAACAAGGTATTAGGGCCACAAACACTGAACAAAACTGTGGAAATAAATTTAATGAAATATCTTTGGACTTTAAATCTCTTCAGGCACAAAGCAATCTTGTGTGGACTCTCTTGCATTTGAAACAATGATCCCCAAGACCATAGTCCAACGCTATGTGTCTCTTTTACTGGAACACAGAAGAATCATCTTGTGTGGACCAAGTGGCACTGGTAAAACTTACCTGGCACAGAAGTTGGCTGAGCATGTTGTCCTTAGGTAATTGCAGATTTTTACAAAATAGTTTTTAGTGATTTAAACTATAAAAAAATTATTTTTGGCAAGTCAAAACTCATATCTTTGTTTCTTTCATACATTTTAAAATTAAATGTTCTTATTCTGAAAATGAAGATTTACATCAGTAATCAACAGTATCAAGCAGAATTAACTCTCTTTTACTTTTGTTTCATTTTATCATTTTAATAATTTTAAGTTTTTATTTGTTTCAAATATACATGTGATTAATAATATTTACTATTTATAGGTCTGGTCGAGAACTGACAGCAGGTTCAGTGGCAACTTTTAATGTTGACCACAAATCAGCCAAAGAGTTGAGGCAGTATCTGGCAAACATTGCTGACCAGTGTGAAAACACCAATGTTCACGCCCTGCCTTCAGCTATCATTCTAGACAATCTGCACCACGTCACATCTCTGGCGGATGTTTTCAATGGTTTCCTTAGTGTCAAATACCAGAAGTGGTAAGTCCAACACTATTTTTGTTTTACAAGGTGATCAACCAGACATAGTGGCATATTAATTGACTATATTAATTGACTATATTAATTGACTATATTAATTGACTTTATTAATTGACTTTATTAATTGACTATATTAATTGACTATATTAATTGACTATATTAAGTGACTAGATTAAGTGACCATATTAATTGACTATATTAAGTGACTATATTAATTGACTATATTAACTGACAATATAATTGACTATTGACAAGCATTTAAAAAAAGTATGGCTGCGGCTCTTCAGACCCAGTATCAGAAGTGAGAGGTTGGGTTTATCAAAAAATAGTAGAAATATTATTGTAGGGTTTTTACGACAAAATTTGGTATCAAATGAAAGATAATTGAATGGACTATATGTTTATAAACTTAATTCTTCAGTTTAACTAAAATAAACTATGACAAATGACATCCGAATAGCATTTAATCTAAAGGGACCCGGGTCCGAATAGCGGCAAATGCGTGTCCGGGTCCTCTCACTTCTGGTAGCCGGGTGTGAATAGCCACTTTGAAAAAGTATACATATAATATTGATATTAAAAATGTAAAGCATGTTTCAGCAGTGTCCAGAGAAGGAGGATCTTTGGGTTTTTTTAGAATGTTTAAAACATTACAGTTTCATACAAATTTTAAAAAAGATTGGACCAAGGATAAAATAAGTTAAAATATTAAGGTTAAATGAATTGTGTTTCCCTCAGCCCATACATAATTGGAACCATGAGTCAGTCATCATGCTCAACAACCAATCTGCAACTACATCACAACTTTAGGTAAGATTAGAAATTTCTTACCATCTCTAATTGTAATTTTAATACAATACTGAAGTTTTAATAGGATCTAGGTAGCTAATTTTACAATATCCAGAATCTATAAATGTTCTAAATAAGTTAATATTCAGAATCCATGCCTTATTTAAATATTTTGCCACAACTTTTAATTCTTCTCTTGTAACAAGTGGCATAACTTTAACATGACACAAGTTATTTATATGTTAATAGGTTTTAGATCAGCAATGAAAGTCTCTGAAGTTAAAACAATTTGTTCAAAAAATGCCCAAGTGTCACACGTAATTTTAAAAATTTAAATTTACTACTGGTTGCCTACTTTCTCAAGATTTGTTCTCTGCGCCAACCACATGGAGGTGAAAGGTTTCTTGGGGAGATTCCTACGCCGTAAGCTGGTGGAGGCTGAGATTAGAACTGGTCTCAGAAACAATGACTTGAACAGAGTTGTGGATTGGATACCCAAAGTCTGGGCTCACCTGAACAAAGCACTCGAGTCTCACAGCTCAGCTGATGTGACCATTGGTAAGTGCTTGGAGACGTTAGAAACTGTGATTTATTTATTTATTTATTTAGGCATTTTTATATAGCGCTTACCATAAAGCTCTAAGCGCTTTACAATTTTTAAACCATGTAAACTAAGTAAATACAAATGAGACACCAGGATAGTAGCTACTATTCTATAGAAACAATGAAAATGGCTATAAAACGAGGACACTTTGACACTTCAGGATCAACCCGAAACAGAAAATGAGGTAGGGCAAGGAGGGTGCATCACAGGTCATAGGCGGACCTAAACAATACTATTCTATAGAAACAATGAAAATGGCTATAAAACGAGGACACTTTGACACTTCAGGATCAACCCGAAACAGAAAATGAGGTAGGGCAAGGAGGGTGCATCACAGGTCATAGGCGGACCTAAACAAATGAGTTTTAAGGGACTTTTTGAAAATGGACGAGGTTTCACTATGACGTATATGGAAGGGGAGCTGGTTCCAGAACGTGGGCCCATGGAAGCAGAAGGAGCGTTCACCGATGGTCTTAGTTTTAGTTCTTGGGATTGAGAGGGTTCTACTGTCAATGGAATTCAAAATTTAGATTTGTTCATTATTACTGGCTAACTGAAAATACCAGTTTAGTTATATTTAAAATTTGGTATAAAGTAGTTGGGTTAAATAAAAAGGAATAGGTTTAAATTAAAAAGAAAACTTTCTGAGGACTACAAAACATAACTGGATTAATTAAAAAGCCCTAACACATTTTTTTCTGAATTTATCTTATTATTATGTTATTGTCTAATTCTTGACAAATTTTTTAAAAGTCATATATATATATATATATATAATTTATATATAATGTTTTAGAAAAATATATTTTTTTCCGTATAGAAGTCGTGTATTTCTTCTTCTCCTTCTTCTATATGTTAAGAGTCCACGATCACTGTATTGATCATTCTTATGTATGTAGAAGGGGTTTGCAATTTTTATGTGCCTTGAAGAAAAAGATGGGAGGATAACATCAAAGAGTGGACAGGACTAACACTGGGCGATGCTGAGCATAGTGCAGAAGACAGAGATGAATGGAGGAGGATAGTTTACATGTCATCTGTGGTGCCTCAACAGTTCAAGGACTAAGGGACATGATGATGATGTGCCTTGCATTGAAGAGAATATCTCACTGGTTGCAAGGGCTATCCAGCAAGGGTATCGTGAACTGGGGGTTGGAAGGCCTGAGGCTATAGGTGCAAATGTGTCAAGTGTTGTCACCTCAACTGTTTCTTTTAGAAGCTTGTTCCAGTTCTTGACTGTCTTGGGCAGGAATGAGCAGTTTCACTACTGTGTTCTTGCTGGTATGAGCTGGAGCGGCCTGTGATGGCCTCGTCACTGTCTATTTGGCCTACTGATTAACACCATAGAGTCTACCCATGTTCAGGTCTACATTAAAATTAATTTGAAATGATTCCTTTTAAAGGGTAATATTGAATTATTTTATAGGTCCCAGGCTATTTATGTCCTGTCCTATGGACATTGGAGGGTCTCAGGTGTGGTTCACTGACCTCTGGAACTACACATTAGTGGAAACAGTCCGAGAGGGATTACAGGTACGATTTTAAGTAAAAAGAATTTTTTTAAAAGCAGTCTTCATTATGTGGCAAAATATTTATGACTGAAGTACTGTCACTGCAACTCTCTAAATAGTAAATGGGTCAGTCCGGTTTTCCACATTTTTAAGGAGATAATAAAAAGATATTTACTGTAAAATGAACTTTAATAAAAACATTTGGTTATGCCATGTGAGAGAAATAGTACTTTCCACTTATGCAATTTTAAAATACTTTACAAGACATGGGAAAGCCACCAGTAGATCTTTATAAATTAAAAAAAAAAAAACACACAATTTTGAAACAAATCTGACATACATATTTAGACAGTGAAAGCAGAAATATATAAATGTAGCAGACTTGAAAAAATTTTAACTAAAAAATTAATAATTCCTTATTATTAACAATCCATCCATCCCTGTGGCGCTATTGTTAACAATACATCTCAAAAACTCAACAATGTATATTTAAAAAAGGGGATGTTACTATTTGGAAAGAAAATGGGTTACCTGACTTGTGGTGGTGCAACTTTTAGTTTTTACTTTGACCATTATTTGTTTACAGGCCATCAACGCATAGCATTTCATTTAACCTCATTTTAGTCTGAAATAATTTTAATTGAACTCCTAATAAAATTTTAAAATTAATTTGTTCTCTCAGATAAGCTTGAGTGCAAACATAAAATGTTGACAATTAATAACAAAGTCAAATCCTTGTCAATTTCTGGTCAATTTCTTGTCAATTCCTTGTCAATTTTTTGTGATCATATTTTTCTGAAAAACAAAAATAAAATAAAATACTAGACTAAAATTAATAATTTACCTTCACATGACCTCAACGATTTCAATGTAGCAACATTTGTTAACTCTCTATCAAGGTGTATGGTTGCCGCAGTGCCTGGGAGGATCCTACTGATTGGGTACTGGAGACCTACCCGTGGCCAAACCGTGGTTCAGGAAACAGTCTCATGCACATCAGAGCAGATGACCTAGGATATGAGCAACAGACGCCAATGTCACCCACTCTGGGTGGGAAGACAAAGTCTCCAATAACTGACAGCAAAGACAGTGACCCACTAGTATGTCAAAAGTTAATACTTTTTTTTTTGTATTGTTAAAATTTCTTGTCTTCATTTAATTTTACTGTATCAGGCATATGATTTTTAAGGCAATATAAGTTTTTCAGTCCTGCAGTTGCAGGATTCAAAATGCATAGGTTTAAAACCTATAGATAAAATATATTCTAGAGCTCACATGATTTCATAGCTGAGCATTCTTAGTACGGTAATAGTTAGATCAAGTGAGAAATTCGTCCTTTTGAGAAAAAAACACTTTCAATTTTATGCTGTTGTTTTTCCACCTTTAAAAAAGAAAATGATTTTATTTTAGCCGAAGAAAAATTTGTTTTCTAAAAGCTTAAAACACATTTTAATTTTTAAAATTTTCTATTTTTGTTCATTTTTAAATTCTCATTCTATTTAAATACCATCAAATTGATTAACATATTGAATCGGTCACGATGTATTTTCTAAAGGTGAACATGTTGATGAGGCTTCAGGAGGCAGCAGGGACCTACAACAGCAGCAACCCTCACAGCAATAACGACAGTGACAGCGCTGACAGCCACAACAGCATACAAGACTTTTCATCAAGCTCTGGTGTTGAATCGCGGCTGTGATTTTAAATTTTTTTAAAAAATATCTCAATTCAAGTTAGAAATTATTGCAGGGTTCAAGCTTGCGAGGCATGCTGAAGATCAGACATTAGTTATTTAAACTGGGCTTTCACCACTGGCTGGAGATGTCTCATAGGGGTGCCTATACTCTCTACATAAACTAAAAATTTGTTTTTTTTCATTTAGAATAAAAAATTAAAGTTAGCATGCAATAACTGAAAACTAGATGATTACTTTCCAACGCAACTGTAGCATTTTAAGAAGTTTTAGGCTTTAAGTGATACAAAAATGTGTTCAATCAATGAATTCAACGTAACTATGTGCGTTCTCCATACTGAAATGATCCTTTGCACTCACCATTTCTTTCAAACTACGATAGTACGTCAGTATTTTTATAGTCATCTATAGTCAAATCGAACATGTTATATTCATACTCCTTTACTATTACTTCAAAGTAAATACACTAGTCTACAATAAAGACCAGTCCAAGTTCCTGGAAATCTTACAGAATTTGCATATGTTGCAACTTGGGATTCCATTGTAGATTAACAGGACTGGAACTAACAGCTTGCATTTTCAAAAATTGTATAATCTGTGTTCATCACGGTTCTCTGATATCAGTAAGTTGGTAATGTTTTTATAAACATGTCATTGGATTATTTTCTTTTCTCTAAAAAAAAGACAAAGTTATTGTTGATAAATTTTAATATTGTATTGTATATTTCTCTGCACAATCATTTTGGTAACTCTCTGGAAACTTCAGAGTTACCAACGTAAGTCTGCTGTTGTAAGTCTGCGGTCTTAAGTCTGCTGTCGTAAGTCTATGAAATAGCAAAATGAGGTATGTGGAAGTCGTAAGTCTGCCGTCATAAGTCTGCTGTTGTAAGTCTGCTGTCGTAAGTCTGCTGTCGCTATGGAAAGATATTTTTTTATATTTAAGAAACATTAATTTTAATAGGCAGGGATTAATTTTATCAGGTGGTCGAAATGATAGAAAAGTATATTCTTGTTATAACTGTAAATGAAAGACTGAATATCGTCTTTATTTGAACACAAAAATTTGCCAAACGTTTCAATGTTGTTTTTTTTATCTTTTGACAATTTGACCAGTGATTTATTTCAATGTTTTTATCTTTTAACAATTTGACCAGTGGTTTATTTCAAGGTTTTTAAAGGTATGATCTCCAATTTTGGATCACTCACAGATGCCAATAACTGACTTATTTTTATTGCACTTCAATGATGATGATGTGGCCATGTGTAGTCACTGCTTTAAAATAATTAGCTGTTTTAAAATAACTTGTGTGTATAAAATGAGGAGTATGTAATGTCTGTAATTGCAGATGATCCATATGATGACATAATTAGACATGATATTTATCTTAAAATAGTGCATTGATTCATTATGTACCCCACAAATGTATATTTACAAACATTTATATAACTGCTTTTTTATGCTGCTTTCTTTTAAGTAAAAACTAATATTAAAAGTATAGAGCAAATTTATGGATATTGTTTATTAAACTCATATGGTGAAAATAAGATTTTTATACTTATTGACAAGTAGGACTCTCTTAGAAATAAAATTTGAATACTTATTAACAAGTAGGACTCTCTTAGAAATAAGATTTGAATACTTATTAACAAGTAGGACTCTCTTAGAAATAAGATTTTGAATACTTATTGATAAGTAGGACTCTGTTAGAAAAGAAATAGTTGAAACAGTTTGACAAAAGATTGGTCTCAAATTAACACATCAAGTTTGTAATAAATTGGGGTGTGGCTTAACTACTCTTGATAAATAAAAATCTTTTTCCCTTGAACAACGCCCCTCTCAAACAGCACCATCACAACCATGATGATAATCTTTGACAATGTACAACTTTATAAATGTGAAAATAGCATATTCAAGTATTCGTTAAAGTATTTGGGTAGATATCTAAATATGTATTATACATTGATCTGGTTTATGTGAGTGTCACATGATTTCAGGCAACTTTTCTCATTTATCTTCTGTGAAGTACAACATCTGGATTGTGTTGAACCTGTTTGTCGCTTATCTTTTGAGCAGTTTGTATGGGAAGACAACTTTGCTAAATGAACTGATGACAGCTTGAAAGCGGGAAGTTTTCAGTCCCCGAAAAAGTATAAGGATAACAGCAAATTAAGCCTGCCCATGGCTACATTTATTTATACAAGAGCCAAGTATGTGTCTATGTGTCCCAAAGCTAACAACATAAATATGTGTCTGTAACTTTTAATTTAAATACTTCACTTACCAGCCTGTGGACGCAAATACCTCAGATAAAGATAATGTACCAGTCTCCGGTCAGCTCAATAACAGAGGTCAAAGTGCAATCCCCTATTAATGATTTTTATCATGTTTTTATTTATTATGCATATATTGTCTATTTGGATATCAATTGATCCCCTTATTTGTTTGAGTATTATGTTTGAAAAGTGACTGACAATTAGACCTACAGCAGATGTTACTTTGAGTGAATCGTACTTGGTATCACTTTCAATTCTTGACTTGAGTAATTTCACATTGTGTCAGTGTCTCACAGCAATAGTTATGTCAAACCTAATTAATGTCATTTTAAAATATAATCTTATCAAATGATAAGAATATTAACTTTTTAAAAACTCCTGATATAAAATTTTGTTTATTTGTATGTGTTCATTCATGAATAAGTAAACGCAGCTAAGAAAAAATATCAGCATTACAATTGAATTACCTTGATCTTTGTTAACCTCTAAATGGACTGTTTTATTTTGATATCTAAATTTTAAAAGCAATGGGTTTCATTTGGAAAAAAATCATCTCACTGAACTCATTTCAGACTGATAACATTTTCATAATTCATTACATAAACGATGTTTCTTTTGAAGTATAAAAAAAAAAAATTATGGTATATTTATCTTACATGCTGTCAACTCTTTTGTTATGAAATTAATCAATGGTCTTGAAGAAGGTACAGTAGGTCATAGCATGCATAATAAATCAGTATTAAATGTACAAGTTATGCAAACACCTACATTCATATGCTCATTAGAAAAGCACTTCAAATAAATCTTTTTTTTCTGCAATTTTGGATATTTGAAAACATAATTCTGTGTAGATGAAGAAAGAAAGCCAAAATGTATCTTTTATTGATCAGATGCTTTTTTGGGAAGTAGAGACTAGACTTTATGTTATAACTTTTCTTCATTAAGCTATGAGAGTAATTTTCTCAGATACAATATTTAAAGCTTCAGAAAGTCACCCAAAGTGGAGGAGAATTAAGTATTTTATTAGCCAATTTGTTGAATTTCACAAAGTTTTATATGATTCTTTCTAAAAACTGTATTTTTCCTTCTCTTAATTATGTTGTAAATATTTTTTTTCAAATGCCTTTTAACCCTAAGTTTCTTGTGCAATGGGTCTATTTTATTTAAAATCATTTCATCTGGTCCACAAGATCATCATATATATACACATATATGTACATTTCTACGTGCATTTATAACAACAGTCGTAAATATTTTACGCAGAGTTTATAGAAATTGATGCAATTTAGATAAGAATACTCATTTAAATCATTTTGTGCTTACAACCCTAACATGACTAAATGAAGATTCTCAATGAGTAGGCGGCTAAGTCATCACAGAGTTTTAATTAGGTCAGGACGTAACTACTGTGATTAAACATATTTGCTTCTCTAAATGTTGCTTTTATATATTTGCTACCACACATAATGCAAACAAAACAGATCACTAAGGATTTATTACATTTGCTACCACACATGATGCAAACAAAACAGATCACTAAAGATTTATTACATTTGCTACCACACATAATGCAAACAGAATAGATCACTAAGGATTTATTACATTTGCTACCACACATAATGCAAACAGAACAGATCACTAAGGATTTATTACATTTGCTACCACACATAATGCAAACAGAACAGATCACTAAGGATTTATTACATTTGCTACCACACATAATGCAAACAGAATAGATCACTAAGGATTTATTACATTTGCTACCACACATAATGCAAACAGAACAGATCACTAAGGATTTATTACATTTGCTACCACACATAATGCAAACAAAACAGATCACTAAGGATTTATTACATTTGCTACCACACATAATGCAAACAAAACAGATCACTAAGGATTTATTACATTTGCTTCCACACATAATGCAAACAGAACAGATCACTAAGGATTTATTACATTTGCTACCACACATAATGCAAACAAAACAGATCACTAAGGATTTATTACATTTGCTACCACACATAATGCAAACAAAACAGATCACTAAGGATTTATTACATTTGCTACCACACATAATGCAAACAGAACAGATCACTAAGGATTTATTACATTTGCTACCACACATAATGCAAACAAAACAGATCACTAAGGATTTATTGCTTCTTTTAAAATTAAGGCAGCTCTCAGGAAATGCAGCTAGTCGGGAAAATATACAGTGAACAATTGTTGAAATATTAATTAGAGAATTAGATTATTAGAAACACACACTGAGAAAAACAATTATATAAATATGAAAGTTTTAAATGTAAAATATTCTTTATTAAAGAAATGTTTTTGGGTTGATATGTTAATAATGAAAAGCTTAAATTTGGTAGAAAATCAGTAACCCATATGGCTGGATGTTTTCTAGAGGGTTTAGATCAAAATCAGTTTAAATAAGATCAGATGAGAGGGGGTGAGTCTTTAAATACCAACAAATCAAAAGAATTTAATTTAACTAAAGACTTTAAGAATGTTTTTTTTTTCTTATCATTTTTTTGATTAGGAAAAACAAATACTAGTTTTAAAAGTTACTAAAAACTCATTAAAAAAAAAAAATTGGCAGAATAGCACACGCCCAAAACACTAACACTATTGGGTTAAGATATAATGATGAAAAAAATTAATTGAATGTGAAAATATATTAAGGCAGGTAAGTTAAGTATAGTTCCTTTTGTTAAGCTATATATATATACATTTTTAAATAGTGCTTGATACTAATCTAGTGCTATTTAATGCATCTCTCTTATCTATATAATCAATGATATATGAATAAATAAAATCCATTTATTTACAAAATGAATAGTCAACATTAACATAGTACCAGTAGACATTTCACACAGAATTCTACATAGTACCAATAGATATTTCACACAGAAGTCTGCATTAGTACCAGTAAACATTTCACACAGAATTCTGCATAGTACCAGTAGACATTTCACACAGAATTCTGCATAGTACCAGTAGATATTTCACACAGAATTCTGCATAGTACTGGAAGACATTTTACATAGAAGTCTGCATAGTACTAGCAGACATTTCACTCAGCAGCTTGCATATCTTGAACAAGCAGTAGACTATTAATCTTTTCATAGACTGTTTTGAATGTTGTAGATATTGTGGCGCTTAGCATGGTAAGATCACAGAAAAGACTGATGTATGTGTTTACACCTTTTCTTTTTGTACTAGAGCTACACCCTTAGCATCTAAACAGCCCCTTGCCTATAATGGTTAAGGGTCTATGTGTTTATTAAATTTCGAATTGAGCCTTATGCGGTTGTGGGGAGACTTTCTTTGGTTTTTCTTTTTCGCTTTGTAGATTCCCTCTTTGTTCATTGCATCTCATTTTTTTTATCGAGTATTATGAGTAGATGAATCATAATGAATTTTGAATTATTTTGTACGTAAAACATTAAGTTTCATTATTGAATATCCCTCGTAAACAACTCATTTATGCTTAGATTATTTTTATAATTGTAAAGCTAGCATAAATGCATTTTTTCCAAGTGATGCCATCAGAATTCAAACGATTAATAAATTATTAGCTAAAATTATCTTTAAATTATTTATTCCTGTTCTTAAATAGCAGATTTAAATAAATATCTTTTAACATAGCGACATGTTTATTTATAAGTTTATTATTTTTAGGCTTACCATTAAGAGATATATATTATTTTGGATCGCCATCAGAAAATTTCTATGCCTAGAAATGTACCTAATCAATAAAGAGGAAACAAAACTGAAATACAGAAGGAATAAAACAAATTAAAGTTCTCCAGACCTCGGCTCTTTTTTTAGATTCCTAAGGGTCACAGTTCAAGAAAGATGAGTTATTTGAATCCAATATATATAATTTATTTATATGTATAATTGAATTATAGTATTTGACTCTTTAAACATTGTAACAGCTTAGATCAAGAGAGATTCAAATCCCATAATAACAAATTAGAGGCCGACCTGCTTTAACAGCTACACTGTTGGACAAAATATGAGCAAGGAATGGTTTTTCTTTGATCTTGCTAATGTCAGATAGCAATGACAGATCATAAGCGATGATATCTACAAAGTAAAACAGTTTCTCTATTTAAAGATTAGTTTCCTGTTCCTAGCAAATGGTTAATTTAATTTTATCAGACTCAGATTGTTGGGCTATTCTTAGTAATTGAAACACATGTATGTTGTTATTACTATTACTAGTATTACACAAGCATATGAAAATCTTCTTTGAGATTTAATTTTGAAAATCTCTTGTGTTTTTTAGACCTTGACCTGCTGAACACTACCGAAGTTCTCAAAATTTGTAAAGATCTTTTAATTTGATAATCTTTGTTATTTTCAAGAGCAGGATAACAAGTCATTCATTATGTTTCTGGTATCTTATTCTTATTGTATGTATAAAATATATGCACTTCTCTTCTACTATGCTGTGCTACATGAAAGTCATGATTTTAATGATATCTAGAATTCTCCGAAATACTAAGTTGTCTCCCATCTAGAGACAACCAAAATAGCCAGTTTTATTTTGTTCTTTCCAACTCACTGCAGCTAAATTCACAAATATATTAAAAAGAGTTGTCATGTTTACTGTATCTTATTGACTGTAGTAATCTTTTGAATTCATCAGTGACAAAAATTTGATGGTTACTTGTTTTATTTGTTCCTGTCTTTGGTATTATTTATTTGAAAAAAAAAGACAATTTTAAATTAGTATTAGTTTTTGTGGGTGTGAGTAACTTTGGCCAAGGCATTTATTTTTATTTTGTCATTTAAAAAAAAAAAAATGTGAGAATTTTTTTAGATTTGTTTTATTTTATTTTTTTTAGAAAGATTGTTGAATGTAGTGAAACATATTGGTTTGTTTTAAAGAACTGTACATAGATATTAAATTGATTCATCAATAAATATGGCTGGTTTTCAAAAACTTAATTCTGTTTGTTTTTATACGCAACAAATTTGATTAGAATTAGACTGAAAGAAACAACACCAGTACAGATATTATTTACAGCAGTTTCAGCTTCAGTGCAACATGGGACATACTATTTTGTTGCTAAAAATGTTGTCTACTAATGAGCTTCCTAGTTATGGTTTGGAATAAAAAAACTTCACTTATTCATTACCACTGCATTTTTAAATTCCTCAATATAAAATTCAAGGAACTTTGTTAATATTTTGTTGACACAAAACACACAATAACTCTTTTATTTATAACAATCATCTTGTATGATTTCACGTGATTTTGGCATGACCAAGTTTCATGACATTGTGCCATGCCAATGTTTTAAGTTAATGTACCATATCCATGTTTCCAGACATTCTGCAATGCCCTTGATTCAAGGATAACCAGTAAGCTGAGAGGTTAGCCAATGGATTTTGATAAGTTCAGCTTCAAACAACGCCAACAGAGCAATAAATTGATGGCTCCCAGTGATGTCATTGAAGGGACATCAAAGTAAAATCTTTGTACTTTATCCTTCATTGACCAGAGAAATCCTTCACTTTAATCAACTTTATCAGATCATGAAATGGATGGCTTACAGTGATGTCATTAGACAAACTTTAAAGTAAAATCTGATATTTTATTCTAGACTTTAATCAAGGCAAAACTTGAGCAGCATTGGATTATTTGGATGGACGTTTTATTCAATCAATCTCTTTGTGCTCAAGTTTGTGCATAAATAAAACAGAATGAAGATCTAATGTGATTGCACAGCGAGAGTCTGTGAATAGAGTTAGCATAGATATTGTCAGAAGAGGAGAGTCTGTGAATGGAGTTAGCATAGATATTGTCAGAAGAGGAGAGTCTGTGAATGGAGTTAGCATAGATATTGTCAGAAGAGGATAGTCTGTGAATGGAGTTAGCATAGATATGTCAGAAGAGACGAGTTGGTGAAGGGATTATGTATATGCAAAAATAGAATGAGTCTAGTTTTGTTGATAAAATTCACTTCAATCTTCATTTAAGCTTTATGTTATACTGGTACCGGGATCAAACAGACAAAATTCTATAAAAAACAATGAGAGAAATATGATTTATCTGAAATTTAATAAATGTTTGGAAGACATATACACATTCGAATAATAGAAGGCAAAAGATCTAATGAAAAAATATTGCACTTTTGTAAGAAGAGAAAAGGCTGTGTTTTTTAAAATCAACAATTATGCAAATGTTTTTTAAAGTTCATTTAATTCATAATTAAATATGTCTAAGACTCTAAGATTATTTGAATAATAAACCAATTCTTCCAGCTAAATTTCTTGATTTTCCCCAAATGTCCATATGTGGTCATTAGGTGAATTTTGTTGAAAGAATACTCGTAAAATGGTCTGAAGAAAACGATAACTAATAAATTATACAAACAATTGGAAGAAATATTACTTCCCTTCTTCCAATTTCAAAAGAGCATCTCTGAACATTTTCAAAAGCAGGAGCGCTAAATAACTCAAAGCTCAAAAAATGTTTAAATGGTTTTAATATTTAAATTCAAAACTGGACCAAAATAGTGTTGAAAAAAAATTAAATAATATTTATTTGTTATAAAATTGTTTTTTTTATTATTCATATTTAAAAAGACAACTCACTAGGAAAAAGTTCAAAATTCCTACATTCTTAAAAGAAGGTTATGTTGAGCAAAATAATTAACTACCGTACTGAAATTTAAGTATGCCTTATAATAAAGAACTAGTGAGAAACGTTCAAGGATTAAATACATTTTCCTTGTAATAACTTGTGAGCACTGCACTCAGAAATCTGATTGTATTTACAGAAGTTTCAACTGTGATGATAATCAAAATTCATCATTTTTATCTTAGTTCCACCCTACCCTCATGTCTCATGGTAACTGATATTCTCTGACGCACGCACACACAACGACCAAGCGTTGTGTTCTTAAAACAGCTTGCAACTCTGTGGATAGGTCAGTCCTTGGTGATCATCCGTTTTTTGCCAAAGTTCATCCCTGACTGAGTGGCAAATTTGTTGGTCCCCATCTGTAAGTTGATGACGCTCTCCCCCATCCTCAGCTGCTCCTCTGTGAATGTTCTTCTGTTTGTCTCAGATTTCTTTGGCCACATCCTTGTACCTGTATAACTTGGACGGGATTCAGCCTAAGGTTGAAAGGGGATATTTTAGAAATGTCAAACACGATTTTGTAAATGAATGCAAATCTCCATTTATGATTATAGATGAGCGATATTTGTAAATTTCAGTTTGTTAGGGTATTAATATGTGGCTCAACTAAAATTGTTCCGCGGTAGAGATAATACAACATTTACAAGTTACAACTAAATTTTGCATCCTCCAATAAATTCTAAAATCCTGTCAATTATTCTGTCACATCATCACATCACAATGTTTAACAAAATATGTTTAAAATAACGAAGTGTCTACACGCCCGGCGCGCCGGACAAATAGTGCGCGCGATATACGTCCGGCGGGCATGTCACGTGACCGCTGGACGACTAGTAGTAGTCGTTATTATTCCAAACGAAGTAACTTATTTAGAAGATCTTGTGTGGTCTTGTGGTAGAGTGGTCGCTTGACGTTACTATGTTTAAGGATCAATCCCCAGTATGGGACCGTGTTTTAGAGTGGTCGCTTGACGTTACTATGTTTAAGGATCAATCCCCAGTATGGGACCGTGTTTTTTCCCATTTTAATTAAACATATTTTATATTATATTTATATTATCATGTTCATCAGCAATAGTAGTTTTATGAGAAGTTTTAAAATATTTTGTAGCAATTTAAACAATTTAAAATGAAATCTTTTACTTTTATTTGTTGCCTACTCCACACTGGCCCCTAATTTATTTTATGGATTATTGGTACACAAACTCAAATAACAAACTAAACAAAAATGTTTACAAGCCACTTTCACTTAAGATTTTTTCTATTGTTTGCGTACAAAATACTCAGTACATTACTTGGTAGAGAAATAGATTTTAAAATTAACAATAGTTTTGAATCATTCGCGGTCACGTGACAAGGCTGATGGACAAAATATCTTTCGCTACTTTGTTATGGCAATCATGTGACTTGGTCGCCGGACAAATAGTGCGGGAGATAAACGTCCGACGCGCCGGACGTATAGACACTACCTTAAAATAATTACCTCAATTCCCAAAGCACGAATGGCTGCACACACCTGGGAAAGATTTGTTCTCTCATAAAGGGAGTCTGTTTGAAATGTGTTGTTCTCAGCTACGCCAAACTCTTGACATTTGTAGACAAATAACTCTATCCTGCCATGGAGTGGATGAACAACGTTAATGAAAATTCTAAACATAATGTACCTCTACGGATATCGTTATCTCTTAACTTCAGTTTAACTACTTACCTGGCAGTAGATATCTTCAGGAGCAAAATAATTAAACGGATTCAGTGAGAATAGCACACCAGTAATAAGTTTAACACTGTGTAAATAATGTGAAATAAATAGCTAAATATATATTTTGTTCCAATGGTTCAGCAATCCTTACACATTAAATACACAAATAATAACTATTAAATAAGTAAAGAGTTGGTCAATAACGTTAACCAGTTGTCTAGCCATATCTATGTTTACAGCATTATATCATAGAAGTGGATCTTAGTGTAGTGATCTTAAGAATTGAAACACTCATATTTATGTTATTTTGTGGAAGTGTAGCAGCATTGTCTTGGGTAAATCTCCCACTACTTTTATAAATAAAATATTCGAATAGCCTTGAGCCACTCTTTCGGCAATCATCATACGTAACAACTCTTTCGGCAATCATCATAAGTAACAACTCTTTCGGAAATCATCATACGTAACAACTCATTTGGAAATCATCATACGTAACAACTCCGGTAAAAAGCAACACAAAAAACACAGACGTTTGTTTAAGTAAGCCATTTTGTATTTGATTGCAATGACAGAACACCCTATGCAATAAATAAGCAACAGGTGACATTTAACCCCACCCCTCCCCCGCGTAAAAAAGTAGAAAAATTGTGTACAAGAAACATACATCGAGACAAAACAGTAGCGTGACACCATTGCTTGACTTAGGCAAGATAAATTGCGTATCACACACACCACATTGAATTATTATTCATACAATATTATAATTTACAAAATTAAAACAAAATTAATCGAATAATCTGGACACAATTTTTGTTTGTTTCAATTAAATTATTAATAAAATGTTTAGGAAAACACCAGCCATAAAACAGTGACCGTGAAAATGTGTCTTGACTTCTGTTCACAATTTGAATTTTTAAAAAAAAAATGTATTGCATCGGGTTCAAAAATGTTATCTTCATGACATCTTTACCATCTCCCCACCAGTAAACAGGTCCAAATCAATTTCAAACAAATTAAAGAGACTATTTCTACTGATTTATTAGCCTAGATACTTCTATGAGACAGGCTAAAGGCGGCAAAGCATCTATCTTTACCTGTATATCTTTTCTGGAATCAACTAATTATTCTTTATTAGACCAATACTGAATAATAAAATTTAAAATCTGAAAAAATTGTTATTTGTTGTTGTTGTTATTGTTTTTGGTGTTTGTTTTTTTTTTTTTTTTTTTGGTATTTTGGATTAACCAATGAATTAGAATACTACAAGTTAACAATTATTTACTTAAATTGTTTTTTTTTTTTTTTTTTTTTTTTTTTTTTTGGTATTTTGGATTAACCAATGAATTAGAATACTACTAGTTAACAATTATTTACTTAAATTAAGAAGTATTGTCTTTTTCTTCTTGGGTTTTAAACTATTTACAAAGTCAGAACGAGAATATAACCATGTAGTAGTTTGAATAATATTCAGTGACCATTTTTAAAGTGCGAAACAGCATCTAATAACCTTGATATGTAAGCACAACAAAAAAAAAAGATTTACAAAAATTCTTGTGATTAGCTTTGATCATCAAACATCCAAATTGTCTTGGCTGTGAGCAGAGAAACTATCATTCGTGACAATGAAGAAACACTACTGATGGGAAGACATACTATTTTAGTGCTTCTTTCACAAAATGTGAGTCCCTTTTGCAAGAGTTGTTAAAACTATGATCATACTTCGCTTTAGATTAATAGCTTATGGAGAGGGCAGTGCCAAATGACATAATCAAAGAGGTACTTTTGCAAGAGTTGTGTGGAGTGGTGTTATAACAAGTGTACGTCCGTGTGGTCGATGTTTTTTGCAGTCGCAGCTGCCAGCCAGTCAATATATAAATATATATACAAGATATCAAGGAATGCGATGTTGTGACTATTAAAGACTCATTGCTAGATACCTCCTTCAATATAATCATAGCACACGCCATTAAAATTCTAAGCCATTATTTTTATCAATATTTCGAAATCATTTCTTAGACCGGGTCTTTGTCTAGAAAAGAAATAGATTGTTAAAACCCCTGCTCACGAACCTATCATTTAACTTTGAATTTTCGTATCCTAAAGTAGAATAAATATATTAATTGAGTTCTTAATCTTTTGTGATCATCCTCTTTTTGCCGAAATTCATGCCGGACTGATTGGCTCCCTTGTTGGTGCCCATCTGCAAGTTGATGACTCCCTCGCTGGCCCTCAGCTGCTCGTCACTGAAGTTTCTGCGGTTGACCTCTGCACGTTTGGGCCAAATTCTGTGTCCAGAGTAGCTGGGCCTGGACTCAGCCTGAAGGCAATGGTATAATAATTTATATTAATCAAAATATATCATATATTTAAAAAGTCATAGAAAGCAATAGTACACTGTTGTTGTTTTTTTTTTTTAAATATTTTTTTAGTGCGAAGGTTCGGAATTGTTTTCTCTCTTTTTACAAAACCCTTCAAGCAAAACACAACTTTGAATTTTAGCTGTCATCCCTTTCAGTATGAGCAAGAGTTTGAAGTAAACTCATCGGATTCACCTTAAAAAATTATAGTCAAATTCAAATCAAGTCATGTTTCCAACAAATTCTCTGTGTTTCTTACCTCAATGCCCAAGTTCCTGATAGCTGCAACGACCTGTGCCAAGTTTGTCTTTTCATACAAGTTGTCTGTTTGGAAACCCATGTTTTCCGGCACGCCATATTCTTGGATTTTCTGAGTGAACAGCTCAATTCTGATACAGAGAAGAAGAGGATTCATTAGGATTACATGAAACGCAATTATTGTTTTATCAAAGTTTTTTTTCCAGCTTAAAATAATTAAAATTATAATCAAATTACCTTAAGGTATGAATGTCAATTCTTTGTCTAAAGACTAATTTTTCGATAAATTGTTTAATGAACCAAACTTTACTTTATAAATTGATTAAAACTTTATCTATATTTATTTTGGTTAAAATTTTCCAAACCGATAACTATATGGGTGAGAAAAATTAGCCTCGACACCCATTGTAAAACCCATCTCACCACTTTAAAAAAATATATTTATTGTCCCAGTGTTAGCGGTGTTTAATTTTAGTAACATTTAGAATGACAGATTTGCTAGGAATAAATCAGGATAAGTGTTGGTTACCTGTCACTTCTCTTCTGCGGACCAGGAAAATGTCAGTGGTTGCACGCAGCCAAACTTCACTCACAAAAAAAAGCCACACTAAAAAAATGCGTAAAAGCGGGAAGAGTGCAAAGCATTCAAAGACTGGTTAGTCCACAAGACAGGGGGGCACACGTTCATTCAGCCAGGAGGGAATTATTTTAGATCAATATAACATTATAAATTCATCGAGTATATCTTTATATAAATTAAGTTTATTTTAATGATAGTCAATTAAACCTATGTCATTACGCTATACTTTGGAGATTAAATAAAAATCCCGTAAGATGCCATGTTGGCCTATCCACCTGAACTGAAGAAACTGGTTTTTTGAACTCATAGTTCAACCCGAAGTGGACTTTATATTTTTCCATGTACAAAATTGTTTTTAATGGACTTTTTTTTTTAAAGTATGCGTATGGGGATGGAGGTCTCATGAATTAGATTTTAAAAAAAATCATCTTTCTTTACTTCATGATAAATTTGATATTATACAATTCAAATGATTTCATATGACGTTACATCAGTAGAACCACCAAAATTTATTTTTAGCCAAATTTTAATAATCTCTTGACAAGGCCACAGGGATTTTATTAGAAGACATGTCTTAGGAAAATCTGCTATTATTCTACAAGACTCGGCGACAAAGACCACACAAGTTATCGGAGCAACAATGATACAAACTAAGATAGAATTTTGGAAAAATATTTTATGATGTGTACATCTTTATGTTATAATCGTTATTTATTTTCAAATACTTTTTTACTAAAAGAGAGAGAATGATTCATCAGCTGAAACTGTTTCTAATCAAAACAAAATAAGTCATTGGCGTTTTGTACAAACATTATGGCTTATGCATTTTAACAGAACACTAGATAATAAAAATAGAAAAAAAAATCATAGAACGTTTGAATAAATCACTATTCAGGTATCTGAACATCTCAATATAAAATCACTAGTCAGGTATCTGAAAGCTGAATATCTCAATATAAAATCACTATTCAGCTATCTGAACATCTCAATATAAATTTAGTAAATTATTAAGAAGTTTACATGAAGTTGTTTTTTTTTTTTAGTGGGTGGGGCGGGTAGGGGTGGGATGGGGTTTAAGAGAAAATAAATTAAACCCTAGAAAAACAAATGATATTTTCAAGGAAAGTGACTGATTCTCCATATGGAACATACACTGCAGATAAATTACTCTGGCCAAGATAACTTTTAAAAAAAGTATCTAAATAAAATGTGTGAGTCGACCACCAAATTATTACATATTCTCCATATGGAACATACACTGCATATAAATTACACTGGCCAAGATAACTTTTAAAAAAATATCTAAATAAAATGTGTGAGATGACCACCAAATTATTAGATATTCTCTATATAGAACATACACTGCATATAAATCACACTGGCCAAGATAACTTTTTAAAAAATATCTAAATAAAATGTGTGAGATGACCACCAAATTACTAGATATTCTCCATATAGATCATACCAAACATGTAAATTACATTGGCCAAGATAACTTTTTAAAAAATATCTAAATAAAATGCGTGAGATGACCACCAAATTATTACATATTCTCCATATAGAACATACCAAACATGTAAATTACATTGGCCAAGATAATTTTAAAAAAAAAAAAAATAAATATTGTTAAAATGTGTGAGATGACCACCCAAACTATTAGTGATGCCACAAGAACTGACCAAACAACAAGCTTAATCAACACTTCAACCTTCTAACAAAACTACACGGCACAGTGAATGTGTCTACGCTACACAGAAACTAGACCTACCTGGCTCTCTCCTTGGCGGACTCGAAGGCATCGTTGTTGCTCTTCTTAAACGTCTGGGTCCTCGTATTAATTTGCAAGTCATCTGGTACAATGGCGTTCACAAGTCTAGGCAATATATTTGATCGTAAAAGTCAGTTATATAATTTATTAAACTATTTAATTGCATTAAATGACTTGTTTCAATTTTAAAAAAGGATTCAATTTTTAAAAAAAATATATATCATTTTGCATTTTATCGAGTTGGCAATCTTGAAATCAGATTTTCAAAAGAAAAATATTGATAATAATACAAGGGAGACCGCAGATCAAGCTTAAATATAAAATAGAAAGAATCGGGAAAGTCAGAAAAATGTTATGGGAAAAAATCAATGTTATTTTTTTTTTTAAAAATGCTTGTCCGATTTCTTTCGACTCTTTTACAACGAGGATTAATTACTGGCCAGTGGAACCTGCCCAAAACTTAAAGCTTTCAAATGCCAACTAGTTATCTCCTGCGTTAACCTGTAACTTACTTGACCAAAAGTAAGCCATCCTTGAGTGTTTTGTAGAAGAACTCGGAAACCTTGTGTTTATTGTCCAAGACACTCTCCAAGGGAATGGGCTCGCCGGTGACCTCCCTTATCCAAGCCAGACATTTCAGAGCCTCCTCTGGGTCGAAAGAGTTCTCTACCTGGAATGATACGGCACCGAAATCTGAGTCAAGGTGTTCAGCTTGCAATTTAAAAACAAACAAACAAAAAACAAATTTATCAGGATTTTAATGGAAATTCACGAGAATAATTTTTTTTTTTAATTGGAAGGGGAGATAGAAAAAGAAAAAAATTGATGCGTCATAGCCTATTAAATGTTCATTTTTTGCTTGAATCCATTCTGACAGATAATATTATTTAGTGATTAATCCCGTCATTGCCTTCGTGAACAATTTATTGAGATTTTTTTTTTTTTTTAAGATGTATAAATATGTGTTTATGAAATTTGAACAGGTTGAGTGTTTGAAAATGTGTAAGGCCAGAAGCAGTGGAGTTGCTGGAGTTTGACACGCCCTGATCGGGTCCCTATACTTGGCCGACTCTAATTTGCAAAAATCGCGATGAATACAGAAGCACATAAAATATGAAGTAACACATTGTGAAATGGTCCGAAAATACCACCCACCAAAACCAATGAGACCACCCCACCCACCCCCCCCCCCCCCCCCCCCCCCCCCCCCCCCCCCCCCCCCCCCCCCCNATAATCTGTTTCCCCCATCAGTTTTCGATGCACAAAGAACGTATACACGACCATGTTTTGAAATATCTAACTCTTTCGGTTTTGGTCGAAAGTCCTGTCAATTTATTTGCTTTCGGCTTCGGTTTCAGCTGAAATCCTGTTAATTTAATGGTTTCGGCTTCGGTTTCGACCGAAAGTCTCGTTAAGCTTTTCATTTCGGTTTCATTTTCTGCTGAAAGTGACGTACCAACTTTCGGACTGGTTTCGGTTTCGGCCGAAATTTAAAAAAAAATCACTTTCGGTCGGTCTCTAATCGCAATTTTTATCAATTTCCTGATCTCCAGCTGAGATGAGACCAAAGAACACTCGAGTTCATGGGCGCCCACGCCTTTTAGTCGTATGACTGGAACAACTCCGAATTGTTTTTATCTCGGGCGTTTATGTAATGCTTTTTAGTACATTTTTTTTGTTTGTTTGGAAAAGCGTTGTTTAAAACATATATTTTTTTTTTAATATATATATATATATATATATATATATATATATATATATATATATATATATATATATATATTTTAAATACTTTGTAGGGAAAAGTGCTGCCTGTAAGCTGAACAATGCCAAGTTAAACTACCTTCATGAGCCATTTATAAAAGTTGTCATTTAAACCTTTTCTAGAAAAATAAAGTATTTTTTTCTGTTCTTGTATCCAGTAGAAGTTGGACATATTTAGGAAGTTAATTAGTGTACTTTATTTTGGTAGCGGCCACCTTTTTTATGGAAATCTATATTTTGGAAAGAGTTTATCGAAATAAATAGTTCTTAATAAAAATAAAAATGCTCTTTAGTAACAACATAAAGTATGATTTTTTTGTTATAAACACAAGTTCAAGAGGCACATAAATTATGTTGCTTTTCCCATTAAGTTCAGATTAATGCAAAACTAAAATTAGGTATGCGCTAAAATGCATCAATGCATTTAAAATGCATTTAAAATATTTTGGGGAAGGGCTAAATGACCCCACCCCCCCAACCGACACCCCCCACTCAACCTCCCCGCCCTTGCTTTTACCCCCCCCCCCCGGCCCTTCCACCCAAAATGTACCCTTTCATTTTGAATTGATCAAAAATTTTCTGTTCGGGAGTTATAATTGATCCTCATCGCACAGTGGCCTTAAACGACAAAAGCTATGCAGTAAATTAAAAATGATGCCCCTCCATAAAATTAAAAAAGGACCCCGACCCCCGAGGCGTACTGGTCCTCCACCCACACTTCTTAGGCCCCTAGCACTGCCCACTTGGAGCGAATTTCCATAAAGAAAGACTGTAGGCGAGCACTCCTATTATACCAAGCGCTCTTGGTACATTTACACTACAAGATAAAAACACAATTTTTTTTTTTCATTTTAAATAATAATGGAGCAATTCAAGAGAGAGAGCAGAAAAGATTGACACAGAAACGAGGTCAGTAGACAATTAAAAGAAGTTTTACATGGAGACTGGTTAAGAATATAACTCATTTTTTACTTTCTTTAATTGCAAAGTCATTAACAGTTAGCATGATTTAGCTAATTATGGGCAATATCTGAAATTAAGAAAAAAAAATTAGTTAAAAAGATGTATAACGCTTTACCAGCGTATTATACTGTTGGTTCCTAAATATTTTTCTTTTCTTGAATCGTAACAACTATAAACATGGACAAAGTGAGTCATTGGAGAGATAAAACTGGCAAGGCTTCAAGAAACACATCCTAACAATAACTCTTGAGTCCCTTCCCCCCACCCCCATCTCCCCCCCAACAAAAGATAAAAATGTTCATAATTGTCTACCTTTGCACGTTTCTATTTTTAGACACAGAACTTGTATTTTGTTTTTGTTTTAAAAAACAAAAAAAAAACAAAAAAAACAAAAACAAAAAAAACCATCTAGACTTGTACAGCGCACAGAAACACCAACATGGCGTCTGGTGTTAGTTGCTCAATTTTGATTTTATGAGACCTGGCACAGGAACGTAAAGTTCACATACTTTCCTTACCAGTGTTTTTGAAGGTTAATGTAAGAAATGAGGTTTGGGTGGGGGGGTCGGACAAGGTAGGGGTTCTTGGGGGTGGTGGTTAGGGTTAGGGTTAGATATGATGATATATACTGATACCTATACATATATCTGTACCTGTAGGGATACGTATGTAGATACATACATCAGTATTAGGCTTAGGGTTGGGGTTAGGGGACCGTCACGTTGGAGTGTGGAAGTGGGGGGGGGGAGAGTGATGGCCATGACCGCTTATGGGTTGTGTTGAAATACATGACAGGTGTTATCATCAGTTCTATTTATAGACTTTTACCAACTCAGCAAAAGAAAAAAAAATAATAGCAAGCTTCCAACATTTGCTTTAAAAGACCATTTTAAACACATAAATTTATTGTGTCTATACATACTGTCAAAGAACCTTGGAGATGTCGACAGGACAGTACCATTTCAATATTAAACAACGTTATGCTTTTAACTGGCGAATATTGACATGACATATTACCGTAACTAAAGAATGATTTATTGTGTTCACCAAACAATGTTACATGGGTTGTTAAAGGTGATCACCGGTGAAAGGTACTGTAATAATTAGACATGTTATGTCTTTGAAAAAAACAACAACAAGGTGTCTTTCTTATAGAAGTGCCGTAGGCTTCTTCGTTGCCATGTTCTTGATGCTTTGTTGAGTGAGTTGCCAGTGTTAAAATATACTGGCCCTAGGTGTTAGAATGATGGGATTTTTAGAGCTGGTGATGGAACTGTTAAAAGGTTTGTTTAGAGATGGGATGTTCAAAACTGATGATAGAAGGGTGCTCAAAACATCTTCGTGGCCCCGGGCGGCGCTACCTTTAACTACGCCCCTGATAACGTGCCCAATTCCACCCTTTTATTTTTGCTGTGCCCAAGGACCCATATTCGGTTACTAACTCATTTATTCTGGAACACTCTAAACTCACTCTTCTAGGCCATACAGCATTCTAGTCTTGTGGACACTTAACCTTCTGTAACACATAAAAAGGAATCATGACTCGCCACTTTAACACGTGACGTCATTAGTTCCTTTAGCCAAGGGGAGTTAATGAAAAAAACAACAACACACTATTTCTTTAGCTAGCGATCTACTCATTTCTTAGATTGCGATCTTTTTATTTCATTAGCTAGCCATCTACCCATTTCTTTAACTTTGGCACTGGCAAGAGTAAAATACTGTTAAAATTTATGACCCATAACAAACTTCCCCTTATTCTAATGTCAGTCTCACCTTAAGCAAACGCCCCCCCCCCCCCCTCTAAAAAAAAAACAAAAAAAAAACAAAAAAAAAACAACAAAAAAAAAACAACAAAAACAACAAAAAAAAAAACAAAGCAACAACAGACAATGGAATCTATGCGTTATGTTTCATTTTGACACACGTTTTTCTCCACACAAAGTACAACCATATGCGTCTGACAGCAGGTCAATCAAGATTTTGTATTTACTTGCCGACCATGCTGGCAGCCGGAGGAGTTCATCAAGGTAAAGGGTAACCTTATCATCACTGGATCTGCATCCAGTATTAAACTCACAACAAGGCTGCTATCTGGCCGGGATGTGATGTTTGGTTCGTTGTGATGCTTTGTTGTGAAGTTTGAATGTGATGTCGTGTGTTGGGCTGGCGATAGAGCAAGGGTGAATGACTAACAGATGTCTAGTATTGTGAAGCTTATGACCTTGTTTGTTTTTTTTTTTTTTTTTTTTTTTTTTTTTTT
>CAXITT010000148.1:454833-480848 GCA_964033795.1 Lymnaea stagnalis
CTGGCACTAAGGTGAGTGGGCCTGGCACTAAGGTGAGTGGGCCTGGCACTAAGGTGAGTGGGCCTGGCACTAAGGTGAGTGGGCCTGGCACTAAGGTGAGTGGGCCTGGCACTAAGGTGAGTGGGCCTGACACTAAGGTTTGTGTGTAGGCCTAGCACTAGGTTTTTTGGCGAGGGCTGGCACTAAGGTTTGTGTGTTGGGCTGGCACTAAGTTTTGTGGCTAGGTCCGGCAATAAGGTTTGTCGCTAAGGCCGGCACTAAGGTTTGTGGGTTGGGCCAGCACTAAGGTGTGTGGCTAGGGCCGGCACTAAGGTTTGTGGGTTGGGCCAGCTCTAAGGTGTGTGGGTAGGGCCAGCACTAAGGTTTGTAGGTTAGGCCAGCACAAAGTTCTGCGCCAAGAATTTTAAAAAAATCATCCTAATTCAGCATGACCGATTCTTGTTTTTGTAAACGTATTATATCGAAGAATGTGGACCAAAAAGAAATATCCGTGGTCGTCGTCTTGTGTTACCGGGTTTTGACGTCACGCCGTTTCCATTATTTGTCATGTGTCGTGTGTCAAGTGTCGTGTGTCAAGTGTCGTACTCAGGGCTGCCTTACCTTGGGAAATTTCCCAAGAAAAAAAAACCCAAAAAAACTCGTATATATTTTCATGATCTTTGGAAATCTTGGGACACGTTTTGACCAAATCTTGGGAATTTAAAAAAAAATTGAGTTGTTGCCCTGGTCGTACTGTATCAAACTTCAAATAGAAATGGCCACACTGAAGGCATTGTTCAAAGACAGAATGCTAGTTATCAGCATTGGCTGTTTATTGCCTTAAAAGTAATTATGATTAATTTCAATATGGTTTCATAATCATCATTAAAAGGACAAAGAGAAAGATTATAACAAAAAAAAAAATTATAAATGAGATGAACTGTGGATAAATAAGTTATGAATAAATTAATATAAATGTATGTACCAGGTATAAATGTATGTACCAGGTATAAATGTATGTACCACGTATAAATGAATGTACCTGGTGTAAATCTATGTACCGGTTTAAATGTATATACCATGTTTAAATGTATGTTATGTATGTACCAGGTATTAATGTATGTACAGGTATAAATGTCTGTACCAGATATAAATGTATGTACTGGGTAAAAATTTATGTAATATACATACCAGGTATAAATATATGTATCAGGTATATATTTTTATCTGTATTTAAGTTTTTGTTTTTCTGTTTGTTTCTCTTTCAACAAACAGAATTTATTTGATCCTTTCAAACTCCAGGAATGCAGGTAGAAGTAGCTCAGATTGGGTGCAAAATGTTATTTCTTCTATACCAGATGAGGTGAAAGCAGATCTGGTGAATAAACTAATGGAACGAATCCAACCGTCTATTTATTTGCCCCCGATCCCAGGCGCAGCTACGTCACATCCCACCCAACACCCATACCCCATCCACCCCTCCATTTATTAAATCAGCCATTTCAATGAGATAGAAAAAAAAATGGCAGCCATTTTGGACACGCCATGAAAATGCCAATTCTAAATACGTCAGTGTCATGCTCGTCTTGGTATGTGTGTGTGTGTGTGTGTGTGTGTGTTTATAAAGACGTGCGTGTTATTATACCGGTACGGTCGCAGATAGGTTTCCTACAATTTTATTCATTGAAAATCACGGCAATTTAAAGTTAGATTAAACGAACCCTGAAAAGTTTTACGTATAAATCCATTTTTAATTATTTTTTTTTAAATTTTGCATTGATGTAATCGTTTGTGATTTATCCTTTTATTTCTTAAGAAGCTGTTTTGTATATGGGTAGACGTCTGGCAAAATGCCGTTTCATATTTCCTTGATTTTCCCCTTCAAAGAGCGACAGCTAAAAAATTCATCTCCACACCTCAACACACAACCATTGAGCAAATCATATTTCATTCATCTGCCTCTTGAAAATGTGGAAGGAGAAAGTGATTTTTGGGGGTAGAGGTGGGGTTGGGGGTGTGTGGGTTCGGCTGAAAATTTCAAAGAATATGTTGTCGTTTGCAACGAATCTATGTGCCAAGTTTCAATTCTATAAGATGACGGGAAGTGGTTAATTAGCCATCGAATATTTTGCTTTGAACACAGAAGCACACCAACAAAAGCGAAGTTTATGTAAAGGTTTAAAAAAAAAAAATTCAACTCAATTGTATCAAATGTATCGAGAGTAGGGCAATATTGTTGAGTAAGCTTCAAAGGCCGACAGGATGTCCTTGGGCTGCGGCGGCCTCCATTTGTGGTCGATCGAGGGAGTGTGGATGAGGGATGTCCTGGATAAGGTTGATTTCCGAAGTTCAGCTTCGCGGCCTAATAACTCGGACTCCGGGGCAGGGGTAGTGCTTGGAAAAAGGGTGGGGGGGGGAGTGGTAAAGGGAGCTTAGCTCGCTGACGCCATTTCATAAAGTACATTTTCAGTAAGCGTCATAGCAATAATAATTTAATGTTATTTAAAAGAAAAAAGCATTTATATTTATTGTCTAGCTCTATACTTTAGACATTGTACCTATATATTGTCTAGCACTATTCTTAAGTCACTGTACCTATATCTTGTCTAGCACTATTCTTAAGTCATGGTACATATATCTTGTCCAACACTATACTTAAGTCGTTGTACCTATATCTTGTCTAGAACTATTCTTAACACTTTGTACCTATATATTGTCCAAAACTATACTTAAATCATTGTATCTATATCTTGTCCAACACTATACTTAAGACATTGTACCTATATCTTGTCTAGTACTATTCTTAAGTAATTGTACCTATATCTTGTCTAGTACTATTCTTAAGTCATTATACCTATATCTTGTCTAGCACTATTCTTAAGTCATTGTACCATATCTTGTCTAGCACTATTCTTAAGCCATTGTACCTACATCTGCAAATAATATAAAATTAAGGGATGTTCATCGCAGATTTGTGGGGAAATGTGAGAGTTGGCAACTTTCTAAGCCTTGAGATTTTCTTCACATAAAAACCAGAGCAGTTACGTCATTCCACTTCTGTTTTATTTCTGTTCACATTACATAAATCTACCCAAGCAGACACAGCTTCAATCAGACGTCCCGGCGTATTGCTGTTCAATCACCTCCAATCTAAGGAAGAGGCTGCAACCTCTCCTGTTCGCATGCGCCATGAAATCAGCCATGCCAGGGAACAGGTAAAAATAGAGACAGCTTGCCATTTTGGCTTTTCAACATAACTAATTTTGCAATGTGAGCCAAAAAGACTTTAGACAACAAAAAATTTTGATGGTAGGGGCATACTGAAAGACAATCATGACCTGATGATTTGTTTACCACACGTCTTTAGGCGGCAACTTACGGTGGGTAAAGAATAAAGGATGTGAATATAGGGCTTACCATTTTTAAACCTAATTTGACCCATTTTTTAAATAACATTTAATAACTACAGATGTCAAACTACGGATACACCTGTCACTAGAACCTGGCCGTACGACAGTTGTATAGAATCATAAGGCATCGTATAGGTTGATGGACAAGCTGTATGCTATGGTAGTGATGTGGTAGGCCTACCGCATTCTCAACTCAGTGCAAGCAACCATGGCCACATTGAAAGAAAGGGGAGTGGAGTCGCTTCAGTGTTAGAGTCGGGACAGAGAGTAAAACAAAAATACATCCTACAAAAATAAAATGTGTAAGTTATCATTACAAAGCTAACATTAATAATTCGAAGCTGACAAGAAGCCAAAGCTGACGTTGTATGTGAAAATGGCTGCTTAATTTCACATATTTCTACTATTCGATCGTATTGTTTGTGACTTATTTCTATTTGACATTGAACTTGTGTTTCCCTTTACACAATCTTCAGTCTTTTTTTTTCCAGAAAAAAAACAGACCAGACAATCCTATGACCAGAGGACATGTACCTGAGTACAATGAAGGCAAGGTTATTTATTCAGTACGCCACTACTTTGACACTATTTCTGAGACTTTGATGTCAGCTTCTGAGGGACATCAGAAGTCATAAAAGTCAAATATTTTCATAAAATGTTTACCAATAAAGAATTACAAAATGCATACTGCATCCTTGAAGTCCTTCAACGCTTTGAAATAAATATATTTTAAGCGTGAGTTTACATTCCTTCCCCGGACCGTTGCATCTCCGCCATGGATGACTGGGTGAGCTGACAAAGTGTGTATTTTTGTGTTGCATCTATTAATAAAACCACTGCAGTGGGAGAAGTAAGGGAAAAAACATAGAAAAAGAAGATGTCCTATGGCTATAAAAAGAAGGTATTCTATGATTATGAAAAGAAGGTATTCTATGATTATAGAAAAGAAAGTATTCTATGATTATAGAAAAGAAAGTATTCTATGATTATAAAAAGATGGTATTCTATGATTATATAAAGAAGCTATTGTATGATTATAAAAATGGTATTCTATGATTATCCTTCAAGTAATATTTTCAAAAGGCCTGTAAATGATTATATCTCTTTGTTTGTACAAGTTGGTCTCTCAAAAGAGCAATTTTTTTCTTGCCAATGAATAAAAAATTGTAAAAAAATATATAAACAATTATAATGTTCCTAATATCTTGACAACCCAGGTGTAGAAATATTTACAAGAAAAATGTCCACAAGCTCTTTTTTAAAGTCTATTCCAGTTCTAGGAGTCCCTATCCTTCTGCACATAAGACTCAGTTGGGCTATTTTAAATATTTTAAAAACCTAGTCATCTTTCAAACTCAACAACAAATAATGGAACGCGCATTTTCTTTCCATATTGGTTGTTTTCATATGTCGTCATTCTATATGGGTTGTTTTCATATGTCGTCATTCTATATGGGTTGTTTTCATATGTCGTCATTCTATATGGGTTGTTTTCATAAGTCGTCATTCCATATTGGTCGTTTTCATATGTCGTCATTCTATATGGGTTGTTTTCATAAGTCGTCATTCTATATGGGTTGTTTTCATATGTCGTCATTCTATATGGGTTGTTTTCATATGTCGTCATTCTATATGGGTTGTTTTCATATGTCGTCATTCTATATGGGTTGTTTTCATATGTCGTCATTCAATATTGATTGTTTTCATATGTCGTCATTCAATATTGGTTGTTTTCATATGTCGTCATTCTATATTGGTTGTTTTCATATGTCGTCATTCTATATATAAACACCAGTTCCAGACACAATAGGTAGAAAAACCAGTTCCAGACAAAGTAGCTAGAAACACCAGTTCCAGACACAGTAGCTGGAAACCCCAGTTCCAGACACAGTAGCTCCTGTCGAGAGTCAGTCCAACAAAATGAAAGGATCATAATAATTGATCGATGATACGATAGTCTTATGGATTACTCTGTGTATCATCTTAAAGTTACAGCTCAAGTAACTCGGCTCAAGTCACGAGAAATCCCACCAGTTCGCAACAGGTGAAAAAGTTTAAGTGAGTGCAAACTAATTATGATCGCCTGTAACCCAATGTCTAAGGCCAGAAATAACCCCCCAGATGCTAAACAAGGAAACTTTGACAAATGGGTCGTAGAAAAAATACCCTGATCTGTTTACCAAAGGCTGTAATGGCATAGTGGTATACTGACGGTTCTTCACAGTGTCATCTCGTTCTATTTATAGAGCTCACACTACGCTCTCTGTCCAAAATAAACAGAACGTGTGACTGCATTTACGATTATTATGGTTTGTAAGTCATGTAGTTTAGAGTTAAACGCTTGGAAAACCCACAAGTTTTTGTGTGTCTCAGAATTCTTATTTTAAAGTTCTCCTGTTGTTTTTGTTGTCTATGAAATAGGCGTGCTGCCATGGCAAGCTACGGGCTTATCTTTGGACATCACTTTTAGTGTATCATGGCCCTGGTGACACCGGAATCCTATAAGACACACAACGTGACATAAGATCGGACAGGGTCCTCAAATATTGTGTGCGCTCATCAAAATCGTCTACCTGAGTCAAAGTGATTCAGCCGTGACCCATGATTCACTGTGAAGCATCTCGGGACGCCATGTGCTGTGAGGTGCTGGAAAGAAACATGCTGCGAGCTGGGTAAACAGGGTGCTAACGGAGAGCAGGCGACGGCTGTTTTTTTTTGTTTTAAAGACTATCAAGAATGATCACCAGCAGACGTGCAGCGAGGTGTGCGTACGATTGGTCAGCCATGTTGGCTCGTCCAAATCTAGGAAAAAAAACCGCACGATGCTCCAAAACAAAAAAAAAAAAAAAAAAAAAAAAAAAAAAAAAAAAAAAAAAAGAAAAAATCCGGATTCCTTCCTGGTCTACCTGGCTATCAGCTGCTACTTGAACTTCTAGCTCATTCTTTGAGTGTTTTTTTTTTAAATACTCCAGTCGGCGAGGAAAAGGAAAACGTCGTGGGAAATTTTGTTTTTGTTTTTTAAAAAAATTTTCTTTTTCTTTTTTTTTTGCTTTCAAAAAATCTTGGAAGGAACATAGCAAGCAGAAGGAATGCGAAATCTTTAAAAAAAAAAAAAAAAAAAAAAAAAAAATTTTTAAAAAATTTTTTTTTTTTTTTTTTTTTGCTTTCAAAAAATATTGGAAAGAACAAAGAAAACAGAAGGAATGCGAAATCTTTAAAAAAAAAAAAAAAAAAGTGTAAGAAATTAGACTTGGCCTAAAGGAATTCCCGATCTGGGTAAAAGTCGGCCATTGTTTCTGGGATTATATATATATATATTTTTATAGATGTGCTTTGTAGAGGTCGCCAACTTTCTCGACAGTTGGAGCCAAATCAAAATGATATGGCATAGTGCTTCATGCTTGTATGTCCTGGTGCTTCATGGTTGTATGTCCTGGAGCTACATGCTTGTATGTCCTGAAGCTTCATGCTTGTATGTCCTGGAGCTTCATGCTTGTATTCCAGGAGCTTTATGCTTGTATGTCCTGGAGCTTCATGCTTGTATGTCCTGGAGCTTCATGCTTATATGTCCTGGAGCTTCATGCTTCTATGTCTGCGGAGGGCCCAGATTTTGGTGACCCTCCCCCGCGCCTATCCAATGAGTTTGTTCTTCCTGTAGTGTTTTATGCTTGTATGTTCTAAAGGTTGTCCAAATTTTGGTGACCCCACTATCCCAACAGCTGCAGCAAATGCCTGCACCAAATACTGTCACGCACACCTCTGGTGACTTCAGTGCACCCCCCTGTTAGCTCAACTAATGTTAAGTCTGGTATGTTGACCTGGTGTTAGCTCTACTAATGTTAAGTCTGGTATGTTGACCTGGTGTTAGCATTAATGCCAAGCCTGGTATGTTGACCTGGTGTTAGCTCTACTAATGTTAAGTCTGGTATTTTGACCTGGTGTTAGCTCTACTAATGTTAAGTCTAGTATGTTGACCTGGTGTTAGCATTAATGCCAAGCCTGGTATGTTGACCTGGTGTTAGCTCTACTAATGTTAAGTCTGGTATTTTGACCTGGTGTTAGCTCTACTAATGTAAAGCCTGGTATGTTGACCTGATGTTAGCTCTACCAATGTAAAGCCTGGTATGTTGACCTCGTGTTAGCTCTACTAATGCCAAGCCTTGTATGTTGACCTGATGTTAGCTCTACTAATGCCAAGCCTGGTATGTTGACCTGATGTTAGCTCTACTAATGCTAAGTAAGGTATATTGACCTGTTGTTAGCTCTACTAATGTAAGGCCTGGTATGTTGACCTGATGTTAGCCCTACTAATGCTAAGTAAGGTATGTTGACGATGCTAGCACTCGGTTTATTTTTAACCTCGAAAATGCACCGGTGACGTCGTGCCTGGGTGTAAACTTTATCCACCGAATAAACATCTGCTCAGGGGCAACAAGGCCTGCAATTTTACTTATGACCGATTGTGGCCCTTGTATATGCTAAATGTTAATGTGCCCTTGTGTTTATCATCATGAAAGGATGTGCTAAGATAGGTGCTGACTTATCTTTTCAAACGCTTAAATTCTCGGTAGAGGGTTCTTAAACCGTGAATTAGGGTACTAAAGTTGACTACAGTGTGTTCCACGGTCAAATTTTGTATGAATGAAATTCCCCGGCGTCCAAAGGCGATGATGTCGTCACCATTATCTCATCCCAATCCCCATCCTATTATACCGACATTTTAATTTTAGATGAGTATGTGTGTTTGAGTGTTTGTGTGTGTATCTGTATACACCTTTCAACACACATTTGTACACACCAAGTATGTAGGAAAACAATCTGAAAGTTTTCATACTTTGAAATCCTTGTTGCTCGTACATGGCACGGTGCCTATTTGTGCCTGGAAAGCTTTCCCGCACGTGTAGCTCGCGTTGTTTTGGGTCTTTGATTTGAGCCGTGTCTGCCTTTCCCTGCCGTGCGCTTTCTCTGCAACTAGACTCTAGTGACACGATCCTAGACTCTAGTAACATCCTAGACTCTAGTGACGCGGTCCTAGAATCTAGTGACGCGATCCTAGACTCTAGCGACCGAAAAGTGAGATTTTTTTGATTTTTAAAAAAAAAACCATTTGTAAGATTTTTCAAGTGACGTCACTGGCAACAAGGTACATGGAAGTTAATTAAGACAAGTTTAAAATAGGGCCACATGAAGAGTGGCCCGGGCTACTATATGATCAACCTGTCCGGTTTTAATGTTAAATAGGAGAAGTAACATAATGTTTTGTATTGGTATGAGGTATAACAATAGCCAATATAATTCCCTGTCATTGAAGTGAGACTCGTTCTATAATATTATTGTTCATCCCTGGAATGCGAATATGACCAGGGCTTCGGCCGACCTGAACTGTATTTAGTTTAAAGGGAGGAAGAGTTGCTCAAATCATCAGCCTCCCTCTATTGTCCTTGCCCATGCGTTTAAATAGGTCAGGTGACAAGCAGTGTTTCTTGTGTGCTCTCTATGCCTATCACGTCACAGGCGTTGTCGGCATTGTCATCGTGTCACTATCATACCGCCTGCGGGACTCCATCTCTGGGTTTGATTTTCGAGTTTGCCTTCTCCTAGATGAGGTTGCTGTTACAAGGTTGACGAGTCCCATCCACCCGGGGTGCTAGTGTTTTTACTCGACTGGGATTTTGCTGGGGTTCGAACTCCAATCCACAAGCTTGGGATAGACTCTAACTGTTTCAACCTAGTCAATAAACATAACTATCGATTTCTTTCACTTCAGTTTACTGACACGTGACGTCATTGATGCCATCATAGTAAACTAGCCAAGCTTATTTACAGGTCTAAAACAAATAATGAATAGTGATCACCTAATGTGGCACATAAAATGCTACAGTTTGCATCTGTGTCTGCAATGTTCCAGGAACCAGTCAGACTAGTATTTCGGAGTAAACAGTGGGTTCTCCATCGGTGTACAGGTAAGACCATCTTGACTTCTCTTACAGCCAGTGAGTAATGGTGAAAGGGAGGGGACGAGCGTGGGGGAAGGGGGCTGGGCGGCAGATATGAAGGTAAGCAATACAAACAGAATGGACGTCAGGAGGTGGGATGGGGGCTGTTTTAATGTGGAGGAGAGGTGGGATGTTGTTTAATGATGTTTGTGAGTTTATGCTAAATGGAGTTTGTGAGGTTATGTTAAATGGAGTTTGTGAGGTTATGTTAAATGGAGTTTGTGAGGTTGTATTTAATGGAGCTTATGTGGTGGAATTTAATGGAGCTTTTGAGATGGTATTTAATGGAGTTTGTGAAGTTGTTTTTAATGGAGCTTAATGGTGGTAATTAAAAGGATCGTTTTTCCCCGTATAGCGTGACCTGTCATGTACAGACATTTTTAAAATTTCAAAGCTATCAATCGTACGCCAATTAATTTACAATTTTCTTTTAAATTTAGTTAAGTCAAATTTATAATCGTGAACTGAACCTGGGTACCAAAATTATGAGCATAGCCAAGATTTAATTAGCCACGACCAGGTAGCTGAAATTGTGTACCTCAGTTATGAGCGCAGCAAGGATTTCACTAGCCTTGACAAAGTAGCAAAGCAAAGATTGAACTTGCCTTGACAAAGTAGCAAACAAAGATTTAACTAGCCTTGACAAAATAGCAAAGCACAGATTGAACTAGCCTTGACAAAGTAGCAAAGCAAAGATTGAACTAGCCTTGACCAGGTACACGAAGTTTCGACTCATCGGAAAGACAGATCGGCGCCTTAGTTTTATCAGTAGCATCGAGAGACAGGCGAGTGGGGAGCTATTTCAGGTGCGAGGACACAAAAGGTAGAGGGGGATAAATATTGACATGAAAGATGGTTTAGAAGCGTTTCATGTATGTGTGGTTTTCAAATAAGTTCATCGTGACATAATCTGACATAACCGTGACATAACCGTGACACAATCAAGACACAATCGTGACACAATCGTAACATAACCGTTACATAATCGTGACACAATTATAAACATGGACTCTAGGGTTAAACTCTTGAAATACCATTTCCTATATAACTTATTAGATCTCACGTTGTGGAAAGGGAGTGTAAAAAAAAAGAAATGTTGTTGGTTGAAATTCAAAGAAATGATACATGATTAAATTATAGACATACACAAATTATCCCTTTAAAACACATTGAACTTGAAGGCATACAAGAAGTAGTTCTTTAAATCGCATGCAAATTAAAGCATATACCTTGTTGTATGGAAGATATAACAATAGATATATGTTCTATAGTTAAAAATGCTGATTGCTTAGGGTCAAATTCATATCGAGCATTGGGAAAGTATTAATTCTGATATCCAAATTAGAGATGTTAGTTCGAATCTCTCCAAAAGCTACACATCGTATGAGCTAGCATTGACGTCACGTAGGATTTGGTTAAGACCTATTGACTTATGATGTTATTTTTTTGGTAACAACTTATTTGTTTAGCCGTCAACCAGACACAGACACATCACTACAAATTAATTTACAGACACTGTTACCTTCATTTAAAAAATTGACCAATATCTAGCGATCGATATGATCGATGAGTTAACTGTTAGCAGGTGAGGATCTGTAGACGGAAACTCTCATGGGTACCAGCAGTTAACATTGTTATCTTGCCGGGACAGAACTGAGGAACTGGTAATCATATTCTTTTTACATAGACTATAGGGCTATGTAAACTAAAAGCTACTTACCCAACAGGTAAGCAGCAGCTGAAAAGGCGTTACTGGGTGTAAGACATCAATAAATAACCCCCCTCTTAATAACCCCATTATCTGGTTTATCGCCCAGTATCCGTTTCAAGACTAATCAAGATTAGCCGTTATATCTGAGGCAAGATAGAACCTGTTTTTTTAGGTTTCCTTGTTAAAGACTTCACCATATTTTTTTGAAATTTTCTTTTGAGATAAGAACATTGATACATCTTCTTATCGAACCAGTTCATTTCTGGCAAAATGATCGTTTTCTGTAAGCCATACTGAAATAATTCCCTCTAAGAGATATATGATCATAGCTCCAAACTGTCTTCAATGACGCCAAATCATGAAATATTTTTATGAAGGTGCGAGAATGAGCAAAGATGGTTGCAGCTGCAACATAAATGTGTCACTTTGTGGCAATTGACAATTTTGAGTTTCATATCAATTATCAATATCAGTGGTTCTTAAAGAGCGCAGGATGATTTATCTTGAGTAAGAACACAATTTTAGTGAACTTAGGCAACTTACGATAGTATTCTATAAGGTGATTTAGGGAAATTACACTACCGTAGTCGTTTGTTTTACATACAATCTGATGTAAATTTGCATTTAATTTTCATGTTAAAAACTATCAATAAATTTCAATATTTTAATTGATCAAATTAGTCTTCTATGATGAAGCTAGGAGGTGAGCATGTCTTTAGTTCAAAAGTATTAAAATATTTATAATAAAAATTACTTGGACTAATGGACACATGATGAACTTATAACGTAAAGTGACGCGCGGCACGTGCTCACGTGTTAAGACGTTGGCTGTGCTAAGACTCATGCACAATGGACGCTTTCATAAAACTACGGGAATCTGCAGCCGTCAAACTGTGTGCACTTCCTGTGCTATCTGAAGCACGCACTGCACTTTTTTTGTTTTTTTAAATACCAAGGCGCATAATCTATCTCAAAGAGTTCTCCCAACCTTTCAAGGAGGTAAAAAACAGATATCACAAGTATGGAACACAAATGGGGGAGCGCTGGTTAGACGATGAGATAGTTGGATGTTGTATCTTTTGCTAAGTAGTTAAATTATTAAGTCATCAAAAGATCCAATTGATGGCAGTGATTGGTAGGAAAAATGGGCTGAAATATGACGGGGCGCTTGATGGGTTAATATAACCATTCTGTTATGTCACATACAAGTAAGGCATCGCTTGATGGGGTAATATAATCATTCTATTATGTCACATACAAGTAAGTCATCGCTTGGTGGGGTAATATAACAATTCTGTTATGTCACATACAAGTAAGTCATCGCTTGATGGGGTAATATAACCATTCTGTTATGTCACATACAAGTAAGTCATCGCTTGATGGGGTAATATAACCATTCTATTATGTCACATACAAGTAAGTCATCGCTTGATGGGGTAATATAACCATTCTATTATGTCACACACAAGTAAGGCATGTAAAGACGTTTCTAAAAAAAATTGGTTAAACTCTAAACTAATCGACAAGTTGACAAAGCGTTCAGCATTTTCTGTATGCGGCTCAGACTTGAACCATGTGCTGCATAACTTACACTGCATTGTACATATATAGATATAATAGAACGCACCGGGGATAATTCTTAAATCTATTAAAGAAAGTGCAGTTATAATCAGCCGAACGCAAAAGGCGTGAACAAACTGATAGAGATACATTTATACACAATTTAAATCAAGAGATAAATATCAAATCAACTAACTCGTGATTTCAATTTAAAAAAAATTAAAGTCTTTTAGCCTGAACTATTTTGACAAAAAACGAAAGGTATCTTTGAAAAAACACCAATGTTTCGTATCTTAGATGACTATGTTAGCTGTTGAATGCTTGTGAGGCCTTGGGAACATTCTTGGGGACTTGGGGAAATATTAAAATTTGTAAACGTGAGACCACTGGCGTAGCTAGGGATTTGGGGGCCCGGGGGGCTTGGCCTCTTTAGGGGCCCCTGCATTTTCACATTCGACATTATTTAATGTAAAAAAAAAAATCGGACACTCCTTTGGGTTCTCCCCTCAAGTAGAGGCCCGGGGGGACTTTCGATTTTGGACCCCCCTCCCTCTTCCCTAGCTACGCCACTGCATGAGACAAAGAAAATATATTTATGTAAAATAAACACATATTTCAAGAATGTTTTCAGGAAACTGCTTATTGGAGGTTAAAATGCTCCATATTTGTAAAGGTTTAAGCGATTTTTACAAAATTTACTCTCATGCTTACTTTGAATTTCATCAAATGCTCACTTTGATTTGTGCACGGATATATAAAAACATCCATCACCTATTTCTTAAAATCAACACAACTTTACCCTAATGTTTACTTTGAATTTACTCGAAAGCTTACTTTGAATTTAATGTAATGCTTACTTTGATTTGTTGTTCCCTGGCAGAGCCAGCACGGGGTGCACGCAAGCCGGCCATCTTGTTTTGGTTTGGAATAAGTTTCGGACTCTGGTCACTTCACACGGTACACTGGGTAAAGCACTGAGTGTCGCAAGCACCTGGATCTCGGAATACTTATCACAATAGCCGCTCGCGCTGAAGTCTGGTTGTTGTTTATGGAGCTCTTGGACCACGACTTGCAGTACTGTGTGTGCTTGCTGCTCACAGAGGTAAAGCCCAAAGGAACCACGGACCAGGCGTGCAAGGGGCTGGGAGTGGAAAAAAGGGGGTGGGAGATGCCGTTTCGAAATTGCAAAGCTGACAAAAATGTTAAATTCCCAAGCTTGACTAAATTTAAACACGGGGAATGGGGGAGGCAAAGGTAAACTGGGTGCTCACACCTCGCTGGTCTTTTTGGTGTCTGGAGGGAGGGGTGGGTAGAGAGAGATGGGGGTTGGGGCGAATAGTTTAAGGATAAATGGGGCGAGGCAAGAAGTCATGGTGGGGTACATGGTGGGGTACCAAGGTGATGATAGAAACAGGACCGGTATATAATTTTTTTGCAGACTGAGTTGAGAGCAATTGAAATTGAATGAATGACTGAGGTAACTGAGTGTTGACTGTCTCTGGGTAGGGTGGAAAGAGATTATAACAGAGCCCAACTTTTACAGCACAACACGAAGTCGGCTTTTTTTAAAGATACTGAAACAGAGGTCTTCAACTTTTTCTTTCTTTCAGTATTGTAAACATTGAATCCTTAAAATATGTTCTGAAATTATAATACATAGATTTCGTTTATTTCGGTTATTTCGTTTATTTCGGTTATTTCGTTTATTTCGGTTATTTTTTTACAGCACAAATAAATTAACACAAAATAGATTTTTTTTTTTTTAACAGAAACCATCGTAGAATGATAGCTTAAGGCATACGAGCGGTCTGGTTACGAAATCATTTTAACATCTTTTTCAAGGTTGAGTTTTTTGTTTGTATTACTGTAATGAAATGATGAATAGGATATTATATTTTCTTAAATACCCAAATTGCAGCAATTCTTATTTCAACGTGGTAATGATCACAAAGGAGTATTTTTTTATTATTTTTTTTATTAGGGGGGGGGGGGTAAAAAGATACACACATTAAGTTACGTTAGAGCAAACACAAAATATGCTAGGGGCTAATCGGGGGGGTGGGGGGCAGACCCCACATTTCTTGAGACAAAGGAGTATTTTTTTATTATTTTTTTTATTAGGGGGGGGGGGTAAAAAGATACACACATTAAGTTACGTTAGAGCAAACACAAAATATGCTAGAGGCTAATCGTGGGGGTGGGGGGCAGACCCCACATTTCTTGAGTTTAATTTGTAAAGACTGAAAGTAAGATAATTTAGAACTTGTATTTGACCCGCCAAATCTGTCTCAGAAATTAAGACAGGTATTCCACATGCTGTGTCTGTCTCAGAAATTAAGGCTGGTATTCTATGTGCTCTGTCTGGCTGAGAAATTAAAGCTTATACTCTATTTGCCTTGTCACTCTCAGAAATTAAACTCATACTCTATTTGCCATGTCTGTCTCAGAAATTAAGACCTGGTCTCCTACATGCCATGTCTGCCGGTGAGCAGACTTTTTTTTTTGGCCCCCTTATCATATGTGTCTGGCCCGCCCCTCCCCAGAAAGCAAACACAAGCCAGTGGTTATCTGCTGAGCTCACCGAGGCGGTCAGAGCACTTCTCTCCCCTGCATAACTTGTGCTTTATGGGAAAACAACGTTTACCTAAAGGTGTAGGACCAGAAAAGTTGTTGGCTGGCAAGATAAATGAGAAATACGAGGTTATTCCTGAGGCCCACTAGAATGATTACATTAAACTCGTCTTCAAAAAAACCAAAACAATCAGAGGTTTAGATCAATTTAGGGGTGCCAATCAGGTTTGATCAAAGTTCAAGGTTTCACGAAACATAATTTTCAAATTTAAGTTAAACTCTCAAACTCCAATGTCTTATGAAAGATTTTTTAATTGATCTTCATATTTTTTCATTTTTAAATTTTAAAATAAAAAAAAGACTTTTCTTTAACATAAATTGAAAACCAATATTTGACAAGCCCATATACAATATCTAAATGTTATGGTTATTTTTTTAAATATATCCATCAGCAGAATTGGCCTACTCTATGTTATGGCTTCAACGATTCGCACCCGGGTATCAGAAGTGAGAGATTTGGATTAAGAAACTATGTTAAAAATTATTGTTGGGTTTGTAAGACAAAAAATGAGGCCCCAAATGAAAGATAATTGAATGGACGGTGTAGTTGTAAACTTAATTCTTCAGTTGAACTAAAATAAACGACCACAAATGACATCCGAATGGACCCGGGTCCGAAGAGCGGCTATGCTATTGTCTCCTCCCCTCATGCGTTCTTAATCCTAGCTACACCATTGGACAGATGCACATGTTTGTCAACTCTCAGTAACATTCAGCAGTCACCAAACCGACGTATCGGCACGTGCAGATATAACCGGGGGCCCGCCCCAAGGCCGTTTGAGGACATCGTTACCTCGCAATATCTTCCCACATCAGCCGGACACCTACCTGGCGCCAGACATTGTAAAGGAAAGAAGTAATCAATAATATCGTTTATCGATCACATAACATTTTGTTTTCAGAAGCACTTTTCAATGTATCATTTGTATCAAAGTTTGAAAGAATCGTTTGTATCATCGTGTATCATTATATCATTTGTATCATTTGTAAGTTTGAAAGTATCACTTATATCATTTATGTCATTTGTATCGTTCGTAAGTATAATTGTATCATTTGTAAGTTAGAATGTATTATGTGTAAGTATTTTGCATAGGCGTAGCTAAGGGATGAGTGGGGACAGATATCCCTTGGCGCCAGACTGGTTAGGGGCCCCAAAATGTGCTTTGATATTATTTTATTGATGGAAATTATGGGTATGAGATTTCAAGGAAAAAAAAGGGGTGGGGGGGGTTCTTTAAAATGAATCTTCTACCCGGGGCGCCAAACACTCTTAACTACGCCTCTGGTATTTTGATAACTTACATTCCGAAACAATAAAATGACACATGGCAAAGAATTCCCACCATGACGAAATTTAGCAGCGCGTCATTGTGTACTTCCATTAACTCAATCCTTAACCCAATCTGATCCATATGACGCAATCTATCTCTCTCTCTCTCGTGTTTGTTGACCCCTTAACTCTTTGCTAACAACGGACAGCAGCAACAAAATTCTTTAAGGCTCCGCTCATAACGTCTAAAAATAACGTGTGTTCGTTGAATGAATCACTGCGAGCCGACCTCCCTAAGGTAATCATGACGGCCTGTCCAAACCTACGCCAGCTTCCGGTTGAGACAACAAAGACCACGTGTGGGTGCTCAGCCAGGGGGGGGGGGGAACGTGCGGCAACAGGCCCACGTTGTTTTGATGTACGGGATCAAATCGAGGTTTTTTATCGGGTAAATTTAAAGAGGCTTTTAGTTTAGTCTGATTTCTATAGTTGAATGAATCACTGCGAGCCGACCTCCCTAAGGTAATCATGACGGCCTGTCCAAACCTACGCCAGCTTCCGGTTGAGACAACAAAGACCACGTGTGGGTGCTCAGCCAGGGGGGGGGGGAACGTGCGGCAACAGGCCCACGTTGTTTTGATGTACGGGATCAAATCGAGGTATTTTATCAGGTAAATTTAAAGAGGCTTTTAGTTTAGTCTGATTTCTATTAGATTCTATCAAACTTTTGATTTCATCGCGACACATTTTACAATAAATATTAAGGAATATCACTACCGTCTTAGTATCAATTACAGTTGGACATGTGGGTCTCCCCTATATGTGGATAAAATTTAAAAATAGATTTTTAAAAAATTAAAAAAAAATGTTAAAGTTAAATATGTTTGTAAAATATTCTCTTCATACAAAAACCATACACAATTAAGTGTCGCTATTTGAAATCAATCGTGCGACGAATTGGCATGCATTATTTTATTTTAAAAGCGTGAATTAAATAATTAAAATAATTATTATAATTAAACCTTGTGAATATTAGGATTCCAGTCAACATATATTCAAAACGCTTAAAGAAAAAAAAAAAAAAAAAAAAAAAAAAAAATCAGGCTACACTGGGCAGGGCACTTAGAAAGAATGCCAAATGACAGAGGAGTGAAGAGGTGCATTCCCAAAACCCCAGAGGCAGACCTAGGCTTAGATGGATTGATGATGTGGAAAAATATCTACAGCGGCTTGGTATCCCAGCATGGCAAAGAAGAGCATTAGTTAGGTCTTCGTGGAAGGAAGTAGTGAGGCAGGCCAAATCCCTACACCAGCTGTAGCGCCACAGAGATGGATGGATGGATGAATAGATGACTTAAATCCAACATTCTATTTTTGTTTAAATTAGAAGCAGCTCAAATGTCCACTGTGTTCAGAGTATCATTAGTTATCGTATTAATAATACAAGCATTGCCCCGTGACAAAATGTTGCTTTACACAACATGACATTAAAGTTTATACAGAAAACAAAATAGATTGGTGACAAGTTTGTCTTGGGTAGAGCTTTTCTCGCCTATTAAATTAAAACTTACTGGACTAAATTTACTTTTTATTCTTTCTTCTTTTCAAAGAAATATTTTAACTAAAACATTGAAAATGAATATTTGTTTTGCCCCTTGGTTTTGTTCTCGATATTCCAATCCTGAATTCTTTGGTGTTGTAATATTCTACGAAAAGTTCTTGTTATAAAATGTTTAACACGATTTATGTAGAACTAAAAATGTACTTAAAACGTGTTTTAAACTTTTCAGAAATTACACGTTAAACTGAGTAATTAACACAACCTCTCAAAGTAACGTTTCTCGTATAAATCGTTTATAAAATTTAATATGAATCAACCGGGAGCAGAGGCGGGAAGGGGGGGGGGGCTTAAAAAAATCTTTGACAAGTCATGCATACAAGTAACGCACTTTAGAAGCGTTAATTAGCCGTCTGCAGATTTTGCCAGCCAGCATATCAGCCAGCCAGCACATCAGCCAGCCAGCACATCAGCCAGCCAGCACATCAGCCAGCCAGCACATCAGCCAGCCAGCACATCAGCCAGCCAGCACATCAGCCAGCCAGCATATCAGCCAGCCAGCACATCAGCCAGCCAGCACATCAGCCAGCCAGCACATCAGCCAGCCAGCATATCAGCCAGCCAGCATATCAGCCAGCCAGCACATCAGCCAGCCAGCACATCAGCCAGCCAGCATATCAGCCAGCCACGAACAAAAGCGAAGTAAATATAAAGGATTTTAAAAAAAAAATGAAAAGTTCATTTATTTTTAGCAATCCACTAATTAACCTATTATCAGAAATCGCACGGATGAATTTTGGCATTTTAGATAATGTAAATATTTTTGCATTTTTTTATCCATTCACGGTCGATGACAGATTGATAGCAAAGTCTTATATTTAAGCAAGGGCGTCCAACAAGTTTAAGTTTGGCGGCCTGGTGTACAAGTTAAGATATTGCACTAGGAACCGGTGCCAGATTGATTAATTATACTTCCTTCGTATTCAACCATAAAGATTCAAGTTGTGAGGACAGGCAGCTTTATGCTCGGCGGACCGGTTACGGCCCACGGACCACCGTTTGGAGACCACTGCCCCAGCACCTGGCGCTCTCCGGGGAAAGAAATGGTTGTGTTTTAAAATCTTCTTTGAATATTAGAATAGGTTATTGAAATTATCAGAATTGGCCATAAGGTCACGGTGACCCCAACTACTTGTTCTACAATCTTGACTTAGGTCCCTTTGATTGTATGTTAAATCGGCCCCAATTGTCAAACAAAGGTAGCAGATGTTGCAGCAGGCGAGGTTAGTCATGACTAAAGGTAATGGCAAGGCAGTTGACTGTTGTAGCACTCTGTGTTAATATTGACAGACAGTTTGACTCCGATGCCTGGCCTACTCACTGGTAATCAAAGCGGCCCCAATGAGGATCTACGCACATGAGACCAACACAGCTGAGTTTGAAGGTACGTTCGTGTAGGACTTAACGCTGGAATATTGGATGTGAGCCTTAAACTGAATGAGGGTAGCAGCAATGACTGGGTGACTCAATGAGGGTATCAGCAAAGATTAGCTGATTTAATATGGGTATCAGCAATGTCTGTTTGACTTAATGAGGGTAGGAGCTATGACTGCGTGACTGAATGAGGGTAGCAGCAAATGACTGTGTGGCTTAATGTGGGTAGCAGAAATAAATGTGTGCCTTAATGAGGGTAACAGCAATGACTGGCTGACTGAATGAGGGTAGCAGCAATGACTGTGTGACTGAATGAGGGTAGCAGCATATGACTGCGTGACTGAATGAGGGTAGCAGCATATGACTGCGAGACTTAATGAGGGTAGCAGCAATGTCTGTGTGATTTAATGAGGGTAGCAGCAATGTCTGTGGGATTAAATGAGGGTAGCAACAATGTCTGTGTGATTTAATGAGGGTAGCAGCAATGTCTGTGTGATTTAATGAGGGCAGCAGCAATGTATGTGTGCCTTCATGAGGGCAGCAGCAATGTATGTGTGCCTTCATGAGGGTAGCAGAAATAATTGTGTGCCTTAATGTGGGTAGCAGAAATAACTGTGTAACTTAATGAGGCTATCAGCAATGACTGGGTGACTTTATGAGGGTAGCAGCAATGACTGGGTGACTTTATGAGGGTAGCAGCAATGACTGGGTGACTTAATGAGAGCAGCAGCAATGACTGGGTGACTTAATGAGAGCAGCAGCAATGACTGGGTGACTTAATGAGAGCAGCAGCAATGACTGGGTGACTTAATGAGAGCAGCAGCAATGTGTGACTTGATTAAACACTGTAACCAGCCTTAAATCAATGACCTTGCCCTTAGAAAATGTTTATGGTGAATGTTCTTAAACTATGGCCCTGGAGTATGGTAATAGAGTATGGTCTTCGAGTATGGTCAGAGAATATGTTCCTAGAGTATGGTCATAGAGCATGTTAATAGTCTGAGAAAAAAGGGGTAACGTTTAAGTCGAGTACGGACACTTGGAGTAGTGATTTCGAGGAGATGCAATGGGTGCTTTTTATACGTTGAGTGTTTCACTTCCAACGTTTTTATCCATCATGAGCCGAAATTTGACTCCAAACATGGCTCTGCTTTTCTGAAATATTTGAATCAATAAATTAACATTTTAAACATATTCTATTCTCTTGGATCCCCCACCCCCCAAAAAAAAAATAAATAAATAAAAAAATAAATAAATTTCGGTACTTATAATTTTATAAATTCTAAAAATACAATGGTTATTCTGAGTGACCTGGGTTAAAATTTAAACCAGAGCAAAACAATCACAATTAAGAATGTTCTAATTGCCTGGTTTGTACTTCAACTTTTTGAAACTAGAGAAGCTCAGTCATACAGTTAATTGCCTAGTTTATGCAGAAATGTCTATCAGCTTATCAAAATAAAACCGTACCCCTTTCCTCCTCTCACGAGAGTATCGGCCTCCAGATCATTCGAGTGGGTTGTATTCGCCAACTCACCATCTCAAACTATCCCTGAGCGCGGGGCGAAGCTCGCAGACCACAAATTTAACATATCACGTCACCTGCTCTAAGACACTGCATTGGCCGCTCGGGGTCGAGAGCGGTCCAATGACTCACGCACGGTTTGTGGTGAGTTGAGTAGTGGTGGAACGGCTCACATCGGCCTCTCCAAGTATGGCAGTGACTGGTAGGTAGTGGTGCCGTGTGGGAGGAGCGGTGGGGGAGGGAGGGGGGCTCAGCGTGACCCTTCACGTCGTTGTAACACAGGTATTCTTTCGTGTGTGTGGGGGGGGGTGGGGTGGAGGAGGGAGGGTGCTTTCATTAAACATGACGTATGATCATTATATTTGGTTGGAGTGTTGTAAGTTTTTGAAAAAAAAACAACATTTTCTTCCGAAGTCGGACATCACCTGTTGGGGCTTAAGTTACCTTCAAAGTGGCTTGCTGATTGCTTACAATGGACAAGAGGTTGTTTCAGGCATAACATAAACATTAGAAAAGTTGGCCCCTGTAGGCAGACTTTCAGCGAATTCAAACTTTTATTTTTGAACACTTAAATTTACACAGCTATAAACACAGATTTTAAACGTTTTTTCACATGTGTTGTTCTTGTTGAGTCTTATTAGGAGTCAAAGCTACACACATTATTTTGACATTTTGCTTACAAAATAAATTAATAAATGTTAGGCATACTCTGAGTTGGTATGATGGACTTAATGGTGGGGCGCTTCATGTACGTTTAAACCAGGATGGCATACGTACAGTCTTCGTGTCCACCATCCTGTAAGCATCCCTGACTCATGACGTCATGTGGCTTTACTTTTTGCTTTTGTATCCCACACTTAGACTTGTCGTTTTTAAATCCTCTGTATTAACTTTGCATTTTGTGTGTCTAGGTTAAAATTTTCTGACGGCTCATTGACCCACTTCCCGCCAAACTTTCATGCTGAAACTTGGCAAATAGACTTCATGACAGAGACATTACATTCATTCAAATTTTCAGCCCCCACCTTCGCCAACTCTAACCCAAATAATAAGATTTTTTTTTCTAAGAGAAGATGTTTGAAATATAATGACACTAATTGCATGAAATGAAACTCCCAATAAATGCGCTAAATGAGATAATTTAATAAAAATATCTGGAGTGCGTTTTGGTGCGTAATCTTTTCTTTAAAAAAAAAATATATATATGGTAAAATAAATATGCGGTGCAAAAATGGGTGGGACATTAAAATATGAACATAAAGTGAAATAATAAACAATGCATATCACGAATGTAAACGAGAGATTTTGTTTGAATGGGTTGTTTAAATTATTGTCAAATACTTGATGAAAATAACTGCGTACGTTTTCAACTGATAACCTGATCCAACAGTTCATCACCTTAACAAACGCATTGACGGGAGAGCTTAGTTTGTCCAAGAGCTCATCGCCTTAACACACATTGACGGAACAGCTTAGTTTGTTAAAGAGCTCATCTCCTTAACACGCACAATAACGGAAGAGCTTAGTTTGTCAAAGAGCTCATCTCCTTAACACGCACAATAACGGAAGAGCTTAGTTTGTCAAAGAGCTCATCTCCTTAACACGCACAATAACGGAAGAGCTTAGTTTGTCAAAGAGCTCATCGCCATAACACACACATTGACGGGAGAGCTTAGTTTGCCCAAGAGCTCATCGCCTTAACACACACATTGACGGGAGAGCTTAGTTTGTCCAAGAGTTCTTCTCCTGAACACACACATTGACGGGAGAGTTTATTTTTGTAATTCAAGTGGTTACCTGATTAACGTGCTTCCATTATTTTAACGGGCTCTATGCTTTGATCTTTGTCAAAATTATGACATACGGGATACATTGCAGAAACCATAAATATAAGGATTTAGTGGGGGGGGGGGGTTGCGCGAGGCAAGGGTTATATTTAACGGGCTCTATGCTTTGATCTTTGTCAAAATTATGACATACGGGATACATTGCAGAAACCATAAATATAAGGATTTAGTGGGGGGGGGGGTTGCGCGAGGCAAGGGTTATGTGGCTAAAATAGAACCAGTTAAGAAGGATAGATGAATACTTTAGTTTAGGTGGTCATAAAAGAGGTAACAGACAATAATCCACGAGGACTCGTTCTTTAACCCACCATCACCGAGACATCCGACGTGCCTTGTTCGTTGAAAGGCAGAGTGATATTTTGTCCTACTGTCCGTGAAGTCTATTTTGTCCTACTGTCCATGAAGTCTATTTGTCCAACTGTCCATGAAGTCTATTTGTCCCACTGTCCGTGAGGTATATTTTGTCCTACTGTACATGAGGTCTATTTGTCCTACTGTGCATGAAGTCTGTTTGTCCTACTCTACATAAGATCTATTTGTTCTACAGTCCACGAGGTCTATTTGTCTTACTATCCATAAGGTCTATTACTTCTACTGTACATGAGGTTGATCTAATCTGTTGTCCATGTCCTTTTTATCTCTGCACGTGTCTTCTCCATAAGTGAATTACTTGTTATTGAATTTATTAATATCTTCCTCATATGTGAATTACTTGTTATTGAATTTATTAATATCTTCTCCATATGTGAATTACTTGTTATTGAATTTATTCATATCTTCTCCATATGTAAACTACTTGTTATTGAATTTATTAATATCTTCTCCATATGTGAATTACTTGTTATTGAATTTATTAATATCTTCTCCATATGTAAACTACTTGTTATTGAATTTATTAATATCTTCCCCATATGTGAATTACTTGTTCTTGAATTTATTAATTATCTTCTCCATATGTGAATTACTTGTTATTGAATTTATTAATATCTTCTCCATATGTAAACTACTTGTTATTGAATTTATTAATATCTTCTCCGTATGTGAATTACTTGTTATTGAATTTATTAATATCTTCTCCATATGTGAATTACTTGTTATTGAATTTATTCATATCTTCTCCGTATGTGAATTACTTGTTATTGAATTTATTAATATCTTCTCAATATGTGAATTACTTGTTATTGAATTTATTAATATCTTCTCCATATGTGAATTACTTGTTATTGAATTTATTCATATCTTCTCCATATGTGAATTACTTGTTATTGAATTTATTAATATCTTCTCCATATGTGAATTCCTTTTTATCCAATCCAGTCATATCTTTCCCATTTGTGAAGTTTAAAAATTAAACCAATCCTGTCATATTTTGTCCGTATATGTCAGGTACATGCAACCAATTCCGAAATATCTTGTCGATATGTGAAGTTCTAGTACCCCAATACCTGAAATGGCATGTTTATTTATCCTATGTGTAGTTCTAACATGTGCATTAAAATTTAAAGAAATAACACACAGTATACAAGTAACACATTCATAACATGTCAAATGTACCATTAATCATCTCCATTATCAAAGTTCATTGAATAAATAAGCATTCGATAATAAGCGCCTTTCAGTACTACCTAGTTAACAGTGGCATACCTATGTATGTTATGTAAGGGCAGATGCCGTGGGCATACATATTTAGTTACGCCCGTGCTAGTCAAAGACTTTTCGCTCCTAAATTATTTGATATTAAAGTCACTTTGTCTTAACATAACCAGTGTATGTAGAGTTAAAAGTAAAATGTATAATAAAAAGAAAAAAAACAACAAACAAACATGAAAAGAAACGTTCTTGTAAATACATTTCATGTGTCTCTAAATTGAGACGAATGAGAAGGATGTCATAAGAATTTTCCTTTCAGATTCCACTCTAAGCCAACAGTTCAAAAAGTAGATCAATACTTAAAATCGTGCGTCAGAGACATTAGCAGAACATTCCAAGGTGATTGCAATGAAACAACAAAATAATTCCTTAGCTGCTATTCTGACGTGACATTTCCACGTCAAAAATGTCACGTCAGTAAGAGGCACTGCTCCAATTTTATCTACCACATCCATGTTTATGCGAATGTCTTGCCTTCAACTAGAACGCCGCTCCCCATGCAATGATTACATCACACAGGTGGTCGTCAGTCCTGTGTTTACCTGAAGCGTAATGATCCGGGTGCCTTAAACCCTTAGCAGGTCATGTCTGTCTTGAGTCATCCCGTGCTAGATGAGTAGTTCTCAAACCGAGTCGTTTTTTTTTTTTTTTTTTTTTTTTTTTTTTNTTTTTTTTTTTTTTTTTGTTGGTGGGGTGGGGGGGGGGCGGGGTGATGTCGATTTCGGCAAGAAATATATAATAAAATCAAAGATTGAAAGACCGGACGCTAAGTCATGTGTCCATTAAAGGCAATATTTCTCTTTTTATTATCTTCAATTTTAAAAATAACAATCAAACGATTCTATGGTAGGAAAAATATCTTAAATGGTCTATAAGTTTGTAGTCGAAAAAATAACTTTTTAAAAAAATTATAGATAATTGAATGCTGAGAAGAAACAACGAGGGCCTTGTCACCCGCTTCAGAAACGCTCCTGGCAAGGATTTCAACTCACCATTCCAGCAACTTTCCCTGAAATTCCAACCGGATACGCGAATTGCTGATTTAATTATCTGAGTTCAGGCAGTCTCCCTCTCGAAATCCAGAGCATTTGGCCTCGAGGCTAATTCGTTTGGAAGCGTACAGGAACAATTACACGACGGTCTACCTGTATGAGCTCAGAATATACCTCAGCGATCGCTAGGACTTCTGTAAAATAAACATCATTTACGAGACATCTCATCAAAGTCTAAGGCCACACAAAAAAAGTTAAACTTAGAAGTGATAAATGGCCGCATTCATGTTTAAGGCTTGTCAGAAAATGAAGATGCTAAAACGACAGTTAACTGTTAACACGACCTTTAAAAAAAAAAAAAAAATCAATTAAAAAGTTTGACTGTTGCAGCAATGGAAGTACAACTACAAAGTAAAAAAAAAAATAAAAAAGTAAAATACTATACAAAAAAA
>CAXITT010000148.1:482051-528850 GCA_964033795.1 Lymnaea stagnalis
TCTTGGAAACTATGGATGAACATCTGAAGTGGTCTTGGAAACTATGGATGAACATCTGAAGTGGTCTTGGAAACTATGGATGAACATCTGAAGTGGTCTTGGAAACTATGGATGAACATCTGAAGTGGTGTTGGAAACTATGGATGAACATCTGAAGTGGTCTTGGAAACTATGGATGAACATCTGAAGTGGTCTTGGAAACTATGGATGAACATTTGAAGTGGTCTTGGAAACTATGGATGAACATCTGAAGTAACAAGACAAGAAACTCATGACGAAAAAAAATGTTAAATATAAATATGTTGCTTGTGTTTGCTCTGATGGACGAATGTTTGAACAAAGAGAACTAAAAGCTGTCAATAGATTGATGCATGACCTATGGTCGTGTGAGTTAAACTCTTGCGTGTGTGTGGAAGTAAATTTAAATACACAAAACGCGTCTCCAGTAGTGGCATCTTCTCTAACAAGCTACGAAGAGAGTGAACTCTTACAAATGAGCTGCTTTTAAAAAAAAAAAATTGCTTGGAATTTTGAATTGTCTCCATTTTATGTCCCTTTTCTAAGGTCCATTAATTACGTCAACATTTTTAAAGAAATTTTTGCCCCCATTTAAAAAAAAAAAATTGCTTTGAATTTTTAATTTTCTCCATTTTTTGTCCCTTTTTTAAGGTCCATTTATTACGTCAAAATTTTTAAAAAAATTTTTGCCCCCCCCCCCCCCCCCCCCCATCAACAACTGTCAAACATTCAATGACACCCCCCCCCTTATATAATTATGTCAACATTTTCTAAAATTTAAAAAAAGGAATTATATTATAAATAAAATTATAAATACATTTTACTTTGTGCTGATCTACTTTAGTGACATTAAAATTGTAGGAAAAGCATTTAATTATATCTTTAGCTTGTTATCAACAAGTTAAAATGTTTTTACATTAAAATTTTATAATGCAGAATCAATTGAAAGTTTGTTAAAGACTAATTATCATTGTTTGTGTGATAAATTTGATTATTGTCAGTAAAGCTGACAATTGTAGTATAGTTTCTAGCTCCCATCATCTTCCCATGGAGTAGCCAGGTGTTGCTCTATCGTAACAATTGGCATCAGGGACATCATTTGGGTAGGGCAGGGGGGGAATTTGCCCCCACCCCTAATTTTCAAGTTTTATTTAAATTGCTAAGTACTGCAACGCCTCCAGTAATAAACAACTTAACAAGCCGACCAAGTTTTGGTTTTGCCCCCCCCTCCTCCCCCCCTCATCCCCCCCCCCAAATCCTGAAACAAAAATGAAACAATGTCCCTGATGGGCATAGTCTATATCAGCTGATTGATCATTTTAATCTAGCGGCACTCATATACCAGCCAAGTCAACATCAACCTCATCTAAACATTCAGCTCGTAAAATAGAAGCATTGTCGGTGTGAGCAATAATTGCCAAAAGCTCTTTCTACCTCCTTGCAGCTACTCGCATTTGTCGAATCCTTTTTTTGTTGAGGAGCAGGTTCTAATTTCTTTTTTTCAAGAGGGCATTGTCGGTTCTGATGAACATGCTTTTTCAACATGACTTGTGATGCAAAATAGATGTTACACATTTTGCAAATCCGTTCAAGCAGCGATGATATTATTGTTACTCACTTAATATTCACCTAATTCTCAAAATATCGTATTCCTACTCTATCAATATCATTTATCTTGACTGCACCTGACACTTGAACCTTGACCTTCTTCCATACGTGCAACAGAATCTACAGGTGAAGAGAGGCCAACTTTTGACTTCTCTTGCACTAACAAAATGTGTTAACATTCTGACCAGCCATCAGCTGTTCACAGACAGACACACATTAAATAAATCTTTTATTGTTAAAAGCCTACAAATAATATGACTTTTTACACTCATTTACATTTATACATTTTTTTAAAAATAATTTAATAACCAGTCAATTTTCAAGATAAAAATTTTAATAGAGAAAACAAGATTGTTGACATCAACTAATCTACCCCCCCCCATCCCCCTGTCAACAACTGTCAAACATTTACAAACCCCCTCCCACCTATTTAGTTGGCGTAATTTATGGACGCCCCCCTAAGACACATATATATACATACATGTTTAAATGCATCTTTACACACAAACATTATGTAAACAAGTATTCTAAAGAATGTTGCAATAAATTGATTATTGCATAATGATTTCACAATGATTTCTTTGTTATTTTGTCATTCTGGATTAAAATAATTTTACTTTGCTGATCGCTACAGCTTTGCAATTGAGATCGCTATTTTCGTTTTATTTTGAATGAGATGATATGACAGTACATGACAGTCAACTGTTTGAAATAGTTGGCATATTTGCTGATCCCTGAATCAGTATTAACATATCGATAGAAGCTATTCAAAAAAAGATATACTTGTGTTTTATAGCAATGTCTATTTGTGATAACAAGAAGAAAAAAAATATAAACAACCCTTAAAAACAGAGTTGTTGGTATCAATCCTTTATAAAATATAATATAGAGCAATCAGTCAAACTAATGCATACAAATTAAAGCACTTTAAAAGACTCCCACTGGGTACTCCCCTCCCCCCCCCTCAAGCCTCACAACCACACATTTAAGTCACGCCCCTGAACCTTATCGAGATTTTAATGACGTACCCGCTTTTACACTGCAGAGTTATTTCCCTTCTTTAGAAAAAACAAAAAACAAAAAGAAAATGTTTCGCACCCAACACAATGGCGATATTATTTTAAAAATAATCTCATTTAGCGAGTCTACCGGGAATTTTATTCCTTCGTCCCCTTGGAGATCAGTGGTCAACCGCTTGCCTGCATGGTGCCCCGTTTTATGGGCTATAACTGTAATGTTATTTTAAACAGAGAAACATAGCTCATTATCTCCCCTTAAAGTTTGACACGGCCATTTGCTTTTCCCCCAAGACAAACATCAAATCTTAAATGTCTGGGAGAGTTCTTTATGGAGGTCAGGCGCCTGCCATTAGATCTTAATTTGTGCGCACTTAACACCAACTATCACATAACAATCAATAGTGTGTCAATGCAGCGCTGCATTCTGGTTAATTCAGATAGAGGTTCTCACGTTACGTTGAGAGCAGTTGCGTGAAAAGCTTTAGGGGTATATGTTCGGATATTTAACTTTGAAAACTGAATAGCGATAAACAAATGTAAGGAGTATAGGTAAAGTAATAATTTTGAAAAAATAATTTGAAATAATGCCAAACAAATTTAAGAAGGTGCTCCGCGTTTGAGGACCACTATCACGTGATTTTTAATCAAAACTAATCTCTTAAGGATAGTTATTAATTCAGATTTTCAGAACCATTCCTTAGCTTCATCTCCTAAACTCCACACACGCCTGGGTGCACCCGTAAGGTGGCACACAGGTTAACTGTGAGTGGAATGATGCCGCTGAGTTCTATTTCAAGGAATTATTACAGGTTGGAAAGATTTGTGACAGTTTGGAAATATTTGTGACAGTTTGGAAAGATTTGTGACAGTTTGGAAAGATTTGTGACAGGGAAAATTTGTGACTATTTAGAAAGATTTTTGACATTTTGGAAAGATTTGTGAAGGTTTGGAAAGATTTGTGACAGGGAAAATTTGTGACAGTTTGGAAAGATTTTTGACATTTTGGAAAGATTTGTGACAGGGAAATATTTCTTACAGTTTGGAAAGATTTGTGACAGTTTGGAAAGATTTGTGACATTTTTAGAATTTGCATCGGGTGTGCGATTGTATGCACACTCTTACCTTGTACTGGCATGCCTCAATCGCCGGTGTTCCAAAATGACTTGAGATTATCGAGAGATTAAAGACATGAGATTTTCATGACAACTTTCATAAATTGGTCGAGTGGCTAATGTATAGAGTTATGGTTTTAAAATTTGTTAGTGAGGAAGGAAGGAAGAAAGTAAAATGTATACGAACAAAAATGAAGCTGATTAGTAGGGAGCAAGGAAACATTGGAAAGAGCATAGACAGAGATGGAAAGAAGAAAATAAAAAGGAAAGGAAGAAAAGGAGGGATTGAAGGGAGGAAGAAAGTGGTTGTGAAAATGGGAGGAGGGAAAAGATGGGAGGAATAAAATTAAGAAAGAATGAAGGAATAAGGGGGGATGAACAAAAGAAAGAAAGAAGAAATTGATGTAGATTCCGTGTCTTTGTAGTCCAGATAGTTCATCGCGACATCTCACGTTTGAAAATGTAATATCGTATAATACAACACTTAGCACGCTTTATACACATACTTTCATGAAGTGCAACGCACTGATTTATCGCTACACAAAATTGCATTTATCGCAACAATAAAAAAAAAGGGCTGTAGTCTTAGTGTGACAAAATGTTTTCTGCCATACATTCGACCGATTCGCTCGTTAATAATTAAGACCAGACCATGGAAGAAACCGTTTAAAAGTTGGCCTACTTTTAAGTCCACTCCTTGCACCATATCAAGTGCTCTCCGTTGAGCCCGACCAACGTATGCATCAATAGTGGTCGCTGTTTGCTGATCTCTGCTTTGACTACAGGACCGAGGGCCCCAGTGGGTTGTTCTGTTTCTCCTACATATTGTTCCCGCGCACATAGTCAACTTGTAAGATGGAGGGCTTTGAGTTCAATTATCTGGAACAGGGGAAGTATGACCGTACATCCAGTGCTGGATTTTAACACCTCTGCGCCCCAGGCCAAAGCGCAAACACACACCCCTCCCAATTTTTTTTGTTTTTTTGTTTCTTTCAAAATGGTTATTGATGATTTCCAAATTAATATGTTATCGTTTATTTTTGAAACATAAGCAAGTCATACAATCTTTATATTTATTGAACCACATTATATAGTGATTTAAATATACACTACAATACTACTCTACTATGAAACTACACTGTACAATACCAAAATACTACAATACTACACTAATACAATACTAAACTTCTGCAATACTACACTACTGTAATACTACAATGCTACAATACTACACTGCTATAATATTTTACCATTATAATACAGCTCTACTAAAATACGACACTGCTACAATACTACGCTACTACAATACTACACTACTATAATACTACAATACTAAACCGCTTCAATACTGCAATATTATACTACTACAATACTACACTACTACAATACTACACCGCAATAGTACTACAATACTACAGTACTACAATAGTACACTACTACATCATTACATTACTACACTACTACCATACTAAACTACTAGAATATTACACTGTTGCAGTACTACAATATTAATGAAGTTGGATAACCACTGTGCTTACATCTTTCCGGCTCAAGTCCCCTATGAGCAAACCAAACTGTACAAGAAATAGTAACGCTTTAGTTTACGGACTTACCATCAGTAGATGGGTGAAAGTCAAGCGATATGTGTTCAACAAATGTCTACTGCAGAATCAAATCTGACATTTTCATTCAACATGAGCTTAACGTTGAGTGTGTCAGAGAAAAATATGAAATGCTTTTTGTCTTTGACTGAACCAGACAACGCCAGCTGCTGAGATGGGCAATGCACGGTGCCTTTCAATTTGCATACGCACGTTCATTTTAGAAAAGAAAAATGTTTAAAGCCATTTCGAAATGCTACTGAAAATTGTGTAAATATTTGTTTTAATTTCTTTTGTATACGCGCCCGTTACTCCGGTGGTTCTTTATCTGAATCACCTTTTAAAATTAACATGAAAAACCATTCACACGTTCTTGAAAGTAAAACTTGCACAGCATTTAACTCTTAGAATCCACGCTGTAGTCTTATCATTATAGGGCTATATTGTAAGGCATAATGGACTTGAGTACAGTAAGCGAACACTCAATCAACCCAATATTGATTTCCCATAACAGTTTTAAAACTCATTCATAAGATGTTCTCCTGGCGCCCGGAGCAATACCGCTAGAGGCATGTCTTTTGTGGCACGCCAGGGTGCAACGATGTCTCGGTGGTGAAAGCCCGCACTTAACATGCAACATTGTAAATGACGTCATAGGGGCGAAGTTCCTAATAAACATAAAATTGCGTAAACGTCATCAAACGTACCGTCTTGATACCGGACCAGTCACAGTGTTGTCCGAACTCCTGATCAGGGCCGTTTTAACAGCATCGGGGGCCAGGGGCAAAGGGATTGTTTTTTTTTTAAATTTAATTCAAAATGTTTCTACTAGGACGGACGTAAGAACCTGTAACAGTAATTAATATGAATATATCCAGTGTTCTGGTCGTGGCTTGATGGCAATTCAGTGCTGTCTAATCATATATATATATTATATATATAAAAGTGAAAAGTTATTTGTTGGTGGCTTTGTTTGTTCCACAAAGGCTTTGATGGATCTTGACCAAACAAATATCCATCATGATGTATAAACAGATGGAAGATAGCTATTCCGATGCTCTAAGATATGTACTCCATCGTTGCAGGAGCAAAGTGCTATCTTCCGATGCTCTAAGATATGTACTCCATCGTTGCAGGAGCAAAGTGCTTTCTTCCGATGCTCTAAGATATGTACTCCATCGTTGCAGGAGCAAAGTGCTATCTTCCGATGCTCTAAGATATGTACTCCATCGTTGCAGGAGCAAAGTGCTATCTTCCGATGCTCTAAGATATGTACTCCGTCGTTGCAGGAGCAAAGTGCTATCTTCCGATGCTCTAAGATATGTACTTCATCGTTGCAGGAGCAAAGTGTATCACAATACAAAATCCGTCACGACCATTCGAATGTCTCCTCTCACAACTTCCTTCCTGTCTCTCTGCGCATGACATTTAAAAACGTTCTCTTAATACTAAAAAAGGACGAAACCATTGTATTTCTATAATTATGCATTTGTTACAGCGGGTGTTTGTAAAAATAGACCTCTATGTCCAATACCTTTCTATAAGAGCAGACGCATGTCTGAATGGGCATTCAGTGCCGTGCCGTACGTCCCGACTCAAGGTCACACCGTGGTGTGTCCATCTTCTGACTAATGACGTGTAATTTGTGTCTCGGTGAATCCCAGACGGAAGACAAACGAAACGCGCGATCTAATTTTAACCTTTTCACATCCCAGAAACTTTCTTTAAATCACCATGATCACCAAATCAAGGCATTTCCGATGGCAAGAAATGCCTTTCTTCCAACCTACACAATCTCGGAAACACATCAAACAAAAATCATGTTAATAGACCTTCACAAATACCGAAATCTCACCACTAATGACAAATAAACTCGTAATACTATAATGAGGAGTTACAAGCCTACATGTTAGCTGGCATCATTGTAGGCTTACAGGTTAGTTGACATCATTATTTGCCTACCAGTTAGTTGACATAGGCCTACAAGATAATTGAAATCTTTATAGGCCTAAAAGTTAGATAGCATCATTATAGTCCTACAAGTTAGGTGACATCATTATAGTCCTGCAAGTTTGCATCATTGTATGCCTAAAAGTTTTTTGACACCATTATAGATCTACAACTTAGTTATAGGTCTACAAGTTAATTGACATCATTTATCAGTAATACATGACTTGGCAGAGGGAAGTTAAAGCCGTATAAATTCCCTAAAAGATTCAGCAAATTTAAAGATTTATTAGGAATTTCAAACTACTATAACTTTCTAGCTTTTAACGTTAGTCCAATGGCTAGGCTGTTGTTGGGCCGTTGACATCGACTAGGACCATCAAGTCACCCGGCTAGGATGAAGTGTGGGTTACGCTGAGTTCGTAGGTGGCTTGCTAGTCCGATTCGTACTCGGAATGATCTATGACAGGGGATAATTGCTGCAGTCGTTGATTTAATGTTGCTCTTTCGGTCTAGCCTGCGTGCCAGCTATGGCTATCCTACTGGCTTCATGAGATTTAGCAACCTTCTTGACAGCTGATCTCCAGCTGGCTCTGTCCTGGGCTGTCTGCACCCATTCAGGAAGGTTGATGCCGAAGGCCTTTAGGGTATCGTACATTCGATAAATGTGGAAAATAGGTCCTTATTTTGCTCCTTACAGTTCTATTGGAGCTGCCTGGCAGCAAGTCCATATCGATAGTTCAGCGTTCTTTGCAGAAACCGCATTGACTTTCGGGTACGAGACTTAACTCCATATTTCCATTCAGGCCGCTCAGAAGGGCTTGAGCCAAGATCTTGCCCGCGATGGACAGCAGTGATATTCCGCGGTTCTTGCCGCAAGTCTGGCGGTTTCAGTCCTGTTTGTACGGGTGGATAATTATAATAATAATAATAAGTTGCCTCGATAATTGAGGCATTTTTGAGGTCTTGTGGTACAGTTTCCGTATGCCATATGATATTGAATAGTTGCAATAGCTTTAGTCTCCCTACTTTTTGATTGACTAAGTAATTAACATATAACAGCACATACTTTTAAAATGTTTGATCACCTTTAAAACATTTCACTATCCGACATTTTCCCTCAAAAAAAAAAAAAAATCCTTAAATTTAGAATTAAAAAAAATAGCATCGATTTAAAACTAGAAAATCCTGTTCACAAAAATTTAGGAAACCTGCTTCCCACTGTACATTGAAAGTTAATTAATTGAAACTATCTTCTTCTTCTTCTACTTCTATATTTTGAGGGCCCACAATATTTCTGGATATTTTTTTTTTCGGAGGGGTTTGCGATGTAGTTGTGCATTGTTTTAAAAGGGATACTTCAATGGTTGCAAGGGCTACTCAGCAATTGTATTATGAACTGGGATTTGGAAAACACGAGGCAATAAACGTAAATGTTTCAAGTGTAGCCGCCTCAACTGTTGCTTTTGGAAGCTTGTTCCAGTCTCTTATTGTTTTAGGAAGGAATGAGGAGCTTCTTTGCTGTGTTCTTGTTTTTATTTGCCGGAACTTCCTGTCGTTGCCTCATCGTTGTCGAAATGGACACGTTTCTGTTTAATTCATGAGCAGTGGACCAGTCCAATTTTCATCTTGTACTTCATGGAGAGCCTGGAAAGTCATCGTCGTCACCTCCAATGGCGACCAGCCTATTGTTTCCAGCATACTGCCTACACTAGAGGTATTCCTGTAGCGGTTCAGAACAAAGCATGCTGCCCGTCGTTACACCGCCTCCAACATGTCGACGCTCTTCTAAGTGAATTGGTCCCAGAAAGAAGATGTGTACTCTAATAGCGACCGGACAAAGGTTTTATAGAGTTTTTCTTTCACGCTTGAGTTGCCGATCTTCGCATTTCGCCTTAGGAACCCTGGGATCTTGTTTACCCGGTTGTATACATTGTTCATGGTTTAATCCCAGCGGACCTCTCTTTGAATGGTAACACCGAGGTACCTTACCGAGGAAAGTGGCTCAAGAATATTGTCATGCAAATTTTAAGTGTGGTATAGAGGGGATTTGCTTCTGGACACTGACAGGGTCTGGCACTATACGGGATGAAATTCCATGTCCCAGCTCATCTCCCACTCAGCTAACCGATGGAGGTCCCGTTGTAGCTGGTCAGAACTGTTGGCGATCGTCCTATACACTGCCATGTCGTCAGCAAACAGTCTTGCTTTGGAGGTCAGCTTCTCTAGCAAATCATTAATATATATGCTAGGAACAAACAAGGGTCTATCACCGAGCCGTCGGGGACCCCTTTTTAACACCGACAAAGGAGGAGGTTGTTGTCACGTTCAGATCGCGTGAGTTTTCTGTGTCAACTTCTATAATGTTAATTTGACCAATCGTGGGTGAGTTTATTTTCCCCGTGTGCCCCACGAGTTTTTATTTTTCTTGGTCAAGGTATGACCGGTGTGCTGTGTCGGGGGGAAACCACGTGTGTGAGTGAAGTTTTTAAGGCGTGAACAGTGGCGAGTGCTGTGGATATGGTGTATGATTTTGTCTTGTGAAAGGCAGTGAGTTTTTCTACGATGGAAGAGGACTTGTGTAACTTTAACTGTTTTGTGTAGTGGCATATAGCCAATAAATAAGAAAACCTGAAACCCTGAATTGTTTGTTGATACTTGGAGCAAGAGTCAGCTCTGTAGGAGCTGGAAAGAAAGGGGTTCTAGACCCTTGAAAAATTGTTCTGTGGCTAGTACAGAGGGGACCGACCCCTAGACAACATACGTCACGTCACAGTGGGGGCCCGTCGAAGCAGCCATATCATCCAAGTCCACCAACCATCCACAGTGGGTTAACCATACAAATCTACCATTCGCCATCGTCGCGGCTCATCAAAGAAACCATCCAAGTCTACCATCCAGCCACAGTGGATTAACCCTACCAATCTACCATTCGCCATTGATGAGGCACATCAAAGCAACAATCCCAGCCCACCACCAGCCACAGGGCATGCTGTCGAAGCAGCCATTTTCAATCATAATAATCCATCATAGCGGAGTAACCATCTAAACCTACCATTCGTCGTCATTGCGACACATCAAGTCTTTTATCAGCCACAGGGGAGGCCGTTCAATGCAGCCATATCAACCCTAACCATCAACCGCAGTGGAACAGCCATCTAAGCCTGCAATTAGCCACCGGGGGAGCACGATCCAACCATACCAGCTCATCATTTGGTACGTGGTTCAAAGGTTCAGCTAAGTCCAAACCAACCATAGAAGACCATCCACCACAGTAGAGGCCGTTAAAGCAACATCCTATCGTCCAAAGAACCCTTCCAGCCTACCATTCATCACAGAGAGGGCCTGACCAACCAGCCACACCAGCTCGTCCAAAGAACCCTTCCAGCCTACCATTCATCACAGAGAGGGCCTGACCAACCAGCCACACCAGCTCGTCCAAAGAACCCTTCCAGCCTACCATTCATCACAGAGAGGGCCTGACCAACCAGCCACACCAGCTCGTCCAAAGAACCCTTCCAGCCTACCATTCATCACAGAGAGGGCCTGACCAACCAGCCACACCAGCTCGTCAAAACAATCATCACGGCCATATCAGTCCAGAGGAAAGCCGGGAAAACCAGACAGACAGCTATACCAACCCTAACTTTTAGTGACATTGGATTATTGAAGACACCAGACATTCCAACCCTATCTACCTACGAAAATACACATGACCACCAGAATCTGTGGTGAGAAAAATTTATCAGCAATTAAGTTCTAACATACCTTTTGACCTAAACACCTTTAAGGAATATAAAATTACTAATGAAGAACATAGTCACGTGACTAAAGATCCTGACATAACGTCGAATTGTTTGGACGAGGGTCCAAGCATTACTCAAAGTAAAGTTGATGAGAAAGCTTTTAAAGAAATCAAGCGGGAGGGGGCCTTTAGAAATAGTTATGGGAAATATAGAGCGAGGAAATATACTAAGGTAGAAGTTAGTGGGAATGAGCTTAGATGGTGTCGAGAGAACAAATCTTGGGTAAGTCTGTCAGAAACTAAAAATCCAAATGTAGAAAGGGGCAGTATCAATACTAGGAAAAATGATGAATCGGAATTTTTTCAGTTTGGTATAGTTGATGAATATTTTGAAGACACCGAAACAAGAGAAAATAAGTTGGATAATGTGGATAAACAGGACGAATGTGATGATGTGCAGAATGGCTATCGCCCTTGCACCAGTAGTGAACCTAGTGGTATTAATGTTTCTTTTGGGGACTTTGATAAAAATATTGATTATGAGCACAGCGTTGTTGATGCTTGGGATGATTGTTTTGATTGGGATATTAATTATGAACCCAGTGTAGAGGGTTCAGATAGAAATTTTGATAAAAATATTGATAATGAACATAGTGTTGTTGATTCCTCTAGTGATGGTTTTGATTGTTTTATGGCTTATGAACCCAAAGTAGATGATTTTAATGATATTTTTTATTGTGAGCCTAGTATTGCTGATGTTTCACATATTGATGTTGATAGAGTGACTGAGGTTTGTAGTTTGTTTGATGGTAATATTGATTATGAACCCAGAGAAGTTGTTTGTGATAAGAATATTGTTTATGAACATAGTGTTACGGATACTTTACTTATTGATGTTAAGAGAGTGACTGAGGTTTGTAGGGTGCCGGAGGCTTTTGATGGCACACTTATGGCTTTTGATGGCACACTCATGGCTTTTGATAACACACCCACGGGTGTTGAAGACATGAACCACCTTCCGCTTCCACGCAAGCAAGGGGTCATGATCACGAGCATGAACCACCTTCCGCTTCCACGCAAGCAAGGGGTCATGATCACAGGCATGAACCACCTTCCGCTTCCATGGAAGCAAGGGGTCATGATTATATGGGGGACAAGCTGGGGTAACCACGAAGTAGAGACCGTAACCTTGACCAGAGCGGCGACCACTAGATGTCGTCAGGTTGAACCTTCGACAGAGTTCACCGACACTCCTGAGTCAAGCTCATGTGTGTTGTTATGTTTTGAGGAGGGTAAATCGCAGTTTTTGGCTGCTCGTGAGTTTAACTCAGTTATTTTTGAACATGTCACAGTTGACAGAGACTGTGAAGTGTTTCCATCTAGAGACGATGGGAAAATTGAGTTGAATAAATTTGACACGTCTAACAATGTAACACGTGTTTTGCTTTTCAACAATGATGGTATTTGTTACAAAGGAGAAGGGACAGCTTGGGGGCAAGCCAAACGGTCTTGGGGTGTAAAGGACTTGTTGGGTGAATTCGTGCCTACTAGACCGTGCAGGTCAAACCCGAGAAGAGAGAGGGGTGAGTTGGGCGGATCAAATAACCTCCATGATTTTTTAAGACAAGGGGATAAGCGAAACATTCCACCGTCTTGTATGTAAAGATTTAATGGACAATTCATGGCTGTCCACACATGCTCAGATGTTGACATTTGTTTTTCTTCACTTTTTCATTTTTGAATTAAGATTTTTCAAAATCATGTGCTGTAAACATTTAAATATTTGTTACAATGTATTAAAATAAATGCTCAATTTCATTGTAGGAAAATATTGAGATGATAAAGAATAGTAATTATTTTATCTATTACCATGTATGTTTCATTAGAGATGTCTTAATTCTACAATGCATTGCCATAACAATAGTAGTGACTTTCAAAGTATGATTGATAGCGCATTGTTTTAAGATAGACCTTTCATGAGAAAAATTACTAAAATAACCATATGTTTTATGCTATAAATATTGATGTCAGTTTACAAGAATATGCACGCGAACTGACCGCTGTTTTGTAAACTCGCAACATTGGGTTTCACCAAACGTCACTCGTGAGGGGGGGGCGTGTCACGTTCAGATCGCGTGAGTTTTCTGTGTCAACTTCTATAATGTTATTTTGACCAATCGTGGGTGAGTTTATTTTCCCCGTGTGCCCCACGAGTTTTTATTTTTCTCGGTCAAGGTATGACCGGTGTGCTGTGTCGGGGGGAAACCACGTGTGTGAGTGAAGTTTTTAAGGAGTGAACAGTGGCGAGTGCTGTGGATATGGTTGTATGATTTTGTCTTGTGAAAGGCAGTGAGTTTTTCTACGATGGAAGAGGACTTGTGTAACTTTAACTGTTTTGTGTAGTGGCATATAGCCAATAAATAAGAAAACCTGAAACCCTGAATTGTTTGTTGATACTTGGAGCAGGGGTCAGCTCTGTAGGAGCTGGAAATAAAGGGGTTCTAGACCCTTGAAAAATTGTTCTGTGGCTAGTACAGAGGGGACCGACCCCTAGACAACATACGTCACGTCACAGTTGTGTCATCTACCACTACTGCCTGGCATCGGTCGCTGAGGCAGCTAGAGATCCATATTTTGGTAGTGCAATGTCTCTGTGGTTTGTCTAATAGCAATATTTATTGATACTTGAAGCGGGAAAACTTCTAGAAGCGTAAGCAGACTCGTCGCTTGAGAACTTCTAGAAGTTAAGCAGACCCATCACGTGAGAAATTTCTAAGAGTGTAAGACACAACGTGTGAGGACGTCTGGGAGTGTAAGCAGACCCAACAAGTGAGGACTTCTGGAAGTGTAAGCAGACCCAACGCGTGGGAACGTCTTGGATTGTAAGCAGACCCATCGCGTGGGAACATCTTGGAGTGTGAGCAGACCCATCGCGTGGGAAGTCTTGGAGTGTAAGCAGACCCATCGCGTGAGGACGTCTCGGAGTGTAAACAGACCCATCGCGTGAGGACGTCTCGGAGTGTAAGCAGACCCATCGCGTGAGGACGTCTCGGAGTGTAAGCAGACCCAAGGTGTGGGCTCTAGAATTCTTTGGGCACTCGACGTCATGGTGTGGGAAAAAAAGTACACTATCGACTTTGAGTATGGGAGGGGGGTAAGGGGCACAAAAGTGAAAGCAGGCAGGGGGCAGCCCAAACGTCTCACGACGAGCCTGATCATGTGGCCATGGGCAAGAGCCTAGTGTGCCAGTGCCTTAACAAGCCACTGCTTTTGATTGACTGAGACTGTTGATTGTGTTACGTAACTATGTAGACCGCAAATTTATCTGGTACAAAAACTGTATGAATAGGTAATGGGGCGGCTTGGGGGGCGGGGGGGGGGCTGGAGTAGGTGAGGTAAAGAAATGAGAAATAGAAAACATTGAAGAATGGGTTTGGTTGTTACGGCAGTTGGGGGGGGGGGGAGGGGGGAGGCATTAATTGCTGGAAATTTGTTTGCTTATGAAGTTCAACTCTTTTATAAAACCAGCTCTGTTCAATACTTTGTTAAAAGCCTGGCCTTAGCTACTGGCTCAACCAAAGATGATTTGCCGTGTTCTTACACTCTTAACTACCAGATTAACCATTGACAGATGGCAATGTTTTCACACTCTTAACTACCAAGTCATTAATTGGCCGTACTGTCACACATTTAGGTAACGTCAACGATTGGCCATGTTGTCACACCATCAGGTCAACAATAGGTCATACTGTCACACTATCAGATCAACAATTAGCCATGTTGTCATAATATTATGTCAACATTTGGAAATGTTGTCATTTTATCAGGTCAACATGTATTCATGTTATCACACATTTTGGTTAACAATTGGACATTTTGTCACACAATTAGGTCAATAATTGGCCATGTTGTCACACTATCAGGTCGGGTTGGTACACTACCAGGTTAACAATTGACAGTGTCGTCACACTCTTAGCTACCAGGTCAACAGTTGATCGTGTTGGTACACTACCAGATCAAAAATTGTGCATGTTATCACACCGGAACGCTTCATTAGCTGAAGAAGTAAACACCGTGGCGTAACTAATGCAGTCCGCGGCAAACTCCCAAAATTTGCCCCCCCCCCCCCCAAAAAATTGTGCATGTTATCACACCGGAACGCTTCATTAGCTGAAGAAGTAAACACCGTGGCGTAACTAATGCAGTCCGCGGCAAACTCCCAAAATTTGCCCCCCCCCCCACAAATTTTACACTCACTCCTTAAATAAGTGCTTATAAAAACTGCTACTGGAATGTAAAGATGGAAATTTGATTTAACTTCTTTTTCCAAGGTTTAAATCTTGGCTGTAAGTGCTTTCATTTCACTGACTCGTATCAGTTCTTCGAAACCTTTGGTCGCCTCACTCTGTCCTTCAAAACACAGTATAAAACTGTGTCACCTTTTGTTAAAACGAAACAAAGATGACGTATTAAATTATAAAGTTAAGACCCAACTCTATAGTGTGTTATTTAATACTTGAATTATTCCAAGCAAGGATAAGTCGATCTTAGAGGTTCATTAAAAAATCGAATTTTAGAGACTTTCGGTTTTTTCAATCTTTGATCACTTCTGAAATAGCTGTTTGTTGCTGAAATTGTTTTAGTCAGATAGTAAGATAGCAAGATTTGTGATTTGTTCCTAGGAATTTTTTAATCGTTAATTTGAATTTAGCAGCTTAAGGGTGTTGAATGAAAGCTCACAAGTGGACCTGGTAGTGTCAGGTAAATTTGTATTATTATTTAAAAACAAATCTTATTTAAAAGCCATTGTGAATGTGTTGGGTGTGCAGGATCTATGAACATTTGGGTTCAAGGCTTACAAGAAGTTAGGGAAACTGTGCAACGGATGAAGAATTTAACACCGTCATAAGTGAAAAATGAACTAAATCTCTAGAACATTAATATAATAGTTAAAATAAAAGTACGTCCATAGAAATACAACTGGTCGTCATAGCTCTTGTCCCTTTTTTATGAATTGTTATTGATATGTTGAAGTACTAGTTTTACTTCACTTATATCTTAAATCACGGTACTTTTTTTCATTCAAAATACATGTGTTTACGTTGAATGAAAACAAGGGCATGCAAGTCAAGATCTTTGACTGGCTTCATATTAGGTCACGAGGTTGAGATGGGAAGTAAATACTCTATAGTAAAACACAAGTGGGGTGCAATGGAACATAGACCTAAACTTACCACAATTCAGGGTTATGATGTAATTCAATATGTGAAATGAATTCCCAAACTTGCATATCACGATAGTGACTTTAAGATTTTGCCGTTTGAAATAAAGGGAGACAATTTTAAAACACCTGAAAATGTTTGGTCTACTTTACTGAAGCCGGCCCTGACTGGTAGGGCAGTAGAAGTTTTTGTGTCTTTGAACGCTGAACAGTATGTGGGCTATAAGCTTGTAAAGCCATTTTGAATGTGTCCCCGAAGCATGCCGTAAACGGTTTACGGAGTTGTTCGAACGTGATGGCAGAGCTCACATCAAGCTTCTAAGACGAAAGGAAAGACTCTCGGAGAAAAGGCTTCACGCAAAGAACATAGACACAAAATTCAATAAATTTTAGAACCTCGAACAGATGTAGGAGTTCAAGACTCGTGTACAGACACATTATGCAACCGTGGCGAGAGATGGTGTGCATAATGAGGTGTAAATAAGTGTTCTGTAAGTGAGCCTAAATTGCAACCAATCTTCTCATCCATTGAACCATCTGTGACAATCAATGCAACATCCTTCACAACGACACGGGTGCTCCGCTCTATCAAAACTCCTGGCCATACGACTTTGACCGTCCCCCAAAGTGAATTGCCAAGTAACACTTCACTTTTATTTAAGTAATCAAAGTATGAAATTAAATAAGGGAACATAAAATAGTTGCTCCTCCAATACAATAGAATAGCTACAACACTTCAATGGGTCACTGAAATAATGACTATGCGCTTGAACACTCGTTGACGGAAATAAAATATAATACTCTTAACTGTCTCTCTCTCTCAGAAAAAAAAAAACCATGTGTGCTTTTCTGTCTTCATACTCTCTTGTGCTCTCTTGGACCCTCTTGTACTCTCCCCAAAATCTCGTCTTCCTCGAGCATCTTAAAATATAATCTAAATACCGAAACGTTGCAGTTAGCAGTGTTGACAGGCGACAGCACCGTCTCGTATCAATTCTCCAAGTTTAACATAAAACAAGACAAGCACCACAGAGCAAAAGTACCGATTTATAGCACCACAGGGCAACAGTTCGAACTTATAGCACCACAGGGCAACAGTTCGATCTTATAGCACCACAGGGCAACAGTTCCAACTTATAGCACCATAGGGCGCCAGTACCAACTTATTTCACCATCGAAAAACATTACCGACTTATAGCATCATAGATAAACAGCACCAACTTATAGCACCATAGGGCAATAGTACCAACTTATATCACCATAGTGCAACAGCACCAATTTATAGCACCATAGGGCAACAGTTCCAACTTATTTCACCATAGAGAAATATTACCGACTTATAGCATCACAGATCAACAGTCAACTTATAGCACCATAGGGCAACAGCACCAACTTATAGCACCATAGAGCAATAGTATCAAATTATAGCACCATTGAGCAACAGTACCAACTTATAGCACCATAGCGCAACAGTACCAGCTCATAGCACCATGAAACAACAGCACCAACTTATAGCACCATAGAGCAATAGTATCAAATTATAGCACCATTGAGCAACAGTACCAACTTATAGCACCATAGCGCAACAGTACCAGCTCATAGCACCATGAAACAACAGCACCAATTTAAAGCTCACCCCAACAAAAATCGTTGGGTGGAGTTTCTCTTAGCTTACTTGTTAACTGTCATTTGTGACATATCGGTCATGTAACGGGCCACATCTTAGGACGGTGGCAGATTTAAAAAAAAAACAACATAGAACAATACTGACTCTAGTAGAACACAAAAGAAATGTGGGAGAGGTGGGTAGATACTGACTAGTAGAACACAAAAGAAATGTGGGTGAGGTGGGTATTTACTGGCTCTAGTAGAACACAAAAGAAATGCAGGTGATGGGGGTAGATACTGACACTTATAGATAGAACACAAAAGAATGTGGGGGAGGTGGGTAGATACTGACTCTAGTAGAACACAAAAGAAATGTGGGGGAGGTGGGTAGATACTGACGGTATATTTGAACACATGTGGGTGAGGTGGGTAGATACTAACTCGAGCATAACGTATGTAGGTGAGGTGGGTAGATACTGACTCGAGTAGAAGGTATGTGGGTGAGGTGGGTAGATACTGACGGTATATTTGAACACATGTGGGTGAGGTGGGTAGATACTGACTCGAGTAGAAGGTATATGGGTGAGGTGGGTAGATACTGACGGTATATTTGAACACATGTCTGTGTTGCTTTACAGATACAACTGGGCAAGTCAGGATAGTTCAATAAATACGGATCAATGCCTCATTCAGGTCAATCAAAATTAATTGATCACTGGTTGATTCTTTGATTTAACCAATAATTGGGCAAATCTGAAGATGTCAGATCCAGCCTCACCCATATCAGGTATAAAAATTTTAAACACATCAGTAAGGTACTGCATTAGGGATCTTCCCATAATTCACCTGGGACTTAACCTGGGGCAAGTGGTCTTCGACTAAAACTCAATATCACAGGCTGATCGAACGATCGGCTATCGATCTGAGTTCAAGAACTCGCCATTCTTACAAGCGCCACGCTAGCTCATTCAGGCGGTTCATAGCCCCACTACACCCCCTCCACCTCCCCCTCCCCCACACCCCACCCCCACATGGCTACACGTGGTATTCACCTTGACCGTTGCTAGACTCGTGTGGACGCTACCGTCGCAATGTTGTGACGCGTTTCTAATTGAGCAGCCCCCGGCCTGCACCCGAGGTCGGCGTGGTAAAGGGGTTGAGACGTTTCTAATTGAGGAGCCCTGACGCACCTGAGCACGGCGTGGTAAGGGTTTGAGACATCCAAAACGGCCGTCATCTCTCGCCTGGTGATAACAGGCCGTGTCCAAATGTTTATGGCCTTAGTGTCATAACTTCGTGACGCTGATGTGTCATGCTGCCAGCTGCTCCACCTGGTTGGAATATGTCCTGTGATACGTTCCCATAAATTCAAGGTATTTCTCTTTTATTTAGAAATGATACACCATATACATTTAACACCATACACCTATTAGAAATTCCACAATTGTTTTAGAACTTAACTATACGCTTTCTCAAGTGTTCAAAATATTTTTAAAAAAAAATGATGAAAAAATTAAAAGCGTATACATTGTCTTTTTACAAAACCAACAAAACCACACATGTCATGCACGAATGTTTACAGGAATAGAGTAGCAATACATTGTCTTTTTACAAAACCAACAAAACCACACATGTCATGCACGAATGTTTACAGGAATAGAGTAGCAATACATTGTCTTTTTACAAAACCAACAAAACCACACATGTCATGCACGAATGTTTACAGGAATAGAGTAGCAATACATTGTCTTTTTACAAAACCAACAAAACCACACATGTCATGCACGAATGTTTACAGGAATAGAGTAGCAATACATTGTCTTTTTACAAAACCAACAAAACCACACATGTCATGCACGAATGTTGACAGGAATAGAGTAGCAATACATTGTCTTTTTACAAAACCAACAAAACCACACATGTCATGCACGAATGTTTACAGGAATAGAGTAGCAATACATTGTCTTTTTACAAAACCAACAAAACCACACATGTCATGCACGAATGTTTACAGGAATAGAGTAGCAATACATTGTCTTTTTACAAAACCAACAAAACCACACATGTCATGCACGAATGTTGACAGGAATAGAGTAGCAATACATTGTCTTTTTACAAAACCAACAAAACCACACATGTCATGCACGAATGTTGACAGGAATAGAGTAGCAATACATTGTCTTTTTACAAAACCAACAAAACCACACATGTCATGCACGAAAGTTGTCAGGAATAGAATAGCAATATATTTTTTTTTCTTAAAGTGTGGAACTTATTTCCATGTACTTTCTGTTAGCATTAGAACACGGAGTCATGTCGCCCTATACAAAACTTTCCCTCGCTTGACCTTAAGACTCCTGTACATTAATTTATACCGTACTTACTCACATAAAACTGATGTATTTATCTTTTAAAGAAACTGGTCTAACGAAGAAAGAATACAAAAAAAAAAAACAAAAAAAAACCAAAACAAAAACCAATACACCGACAAAGTATAACCTCCACAAAGTTGGCTGAAAAAAAACAACAACTAATTATGAACGGTTTGGACTGCAACATATTTTTAAAGTAAGTTTAAGAGATAAAATTTAAGTAAAAAATAAAACAATGTATTATAAGCTTTAATTTATGTTTGTGTTATTTACACAATTTCTTGTTTGTATCATGTTAATGTAAGTTGTGTTTTTTACACAGTTTTTTCGCTTCTGATTTTAATAAAAAAATTTTTACTTCTACAATTTTTGTGTGTCTCAATAATCTTTTTATCTCTCTTGGCAAGAGTCTTTATCATCATTTGAAGTTATTTCCCTTTCATTTATTTGTCGTCATTCTTAAGAGAAGTAGTCTTTTAAGCCGAACCATTGAGAACTTTGTCTGAAGAGAAGTAGTCTTTTAAGCCGAACCATTGAGAACTTTGTCTTAAGAGAAGTAGTCTTTTAAGCCGAACCATTGAGAACTTTGTCTTAAGAGGAGTAGTCTTTTAAGCCGAACCATTGAGAACTTTGTCTTAAGAGGAGTAGTCTTTTAAGCCGAACCATTGAGAACTTTGTCTGAAGAGAAGTAGTCTTTTAAGCAGAACCATTGAGAACTTTGTCTTAAGAGGAGTAGTCTTTTAAGCCGAACCATTGAGAACTTTGTCTTAAGAGGAGTAGTCTTTTAAGCCGAACCATTGAGAACTTTGTCTTAAGAGGAGTAGTCTTTTAAGCCGAACCATTGAGAACTTTGTCTTAAGAGGAGTAGTCTTTTAAGCCGAACCATTGAGAACTTTGTCTTAAGAGAAGTAGTCTTTTAAGCAAGCCGAACCATTCAGAACTTTGTGTGGTCACATCTAAAGTATTCTCACCTGTCCACAACATAGCGCATGGCTTCCATAGACTGCCTGTGTATTTGCACTTTTACAAATCAAGGACACGCTCAGTAAAGGGTGATTTCCCATGGTACAATACATACGAATGACTGCCCTTGAATCAATGCACAATCTAATTTACCAGGCTTTAGAAGTCTAAACATATTTAACAGTAATATAACTATCTGTATTTATTTCTGGAACTCATCGGGTTGGTGATTGTATTCCATTACAGTTCAGTAACCGTAACACTCTGACAAGTAACACAGAAGGAATGACCATTGAATCCTTAGTTTATTTTATTGACTCCAGTCGAATGTGGTGTAATTGAGCTGTCAAGCCGATCAAAGGGAAATCCCCATTGAAAGGTACTAGAGTAACACTAAGAATATTTATAAACCCATGTGTCACCCTCTAGCGGCTAATGTATTCAATAACAAGTTCATAACTTTGCCGTCTAAACAAATTCTGGGTTATTCTATATAAAAATGGTCTCTTAATTGTAGCAGTGTCATCTCAAGGCATGGGCCCACTGGGCACTTGCCCAGGTCATCACACGTTTAGTGCGCCTCACGCTTCTAGACATTCTAAAAATAGATTGACCTTTTCTACAAAACAGTATTTTTCTCATTTTTTGTACGAGTAAATTTTGGAAAAACCGACTAAAGTTTTAAATTATGTCCAAAATTATAACTGTAAAGCTAACATACTAATAGATTGTTTCTCGTTTTTTTCAAAAGTAGCGATCAACTGTTTTGAACTGAATTAATTTATTTATATTCATTGATTGATAAATTAGTTTAAAAAAATAAATAGTGTCAAATAAAATTGTAAAACAACATTACTCTTTAGATACAGCTGAAAATAAAAAAGGAATTGTGGAACCCATGCATGATCAAGGGAACCTAAATTTCAACTAGCATCATTTCTAATGCTAGTCCGTTAAGTGTAGAATGATGCAAAACTAAGTTCATGTATGCGCCAAAATGCATCGCATCATTTTGAATATATAAAAAAAAAATGTCTGGGGAGGGGCAGTGATTTTACCGCCAGTGTTTATTGGCACTCACCCCTCCTCTACTTCGCACGGAGATGAGTCTATAGAAGCTTAAGGGCCTCATTGCAATACTGTGCCCCCAGGCCTCCACTGCTGTAAAGGAGGCCCTGAATTGTAGTACATATCAAGCTCATTTTTTCACGGAAGCCAATTGTGGTTGGAGACGGAGCCAGTAGCGCTTTTGATACTTGTTATCTTACAGTTGTGGGTCATGGTGACATAATCTCTGGTGCGGCTTAAAGTTAAAACCTAATTTACACACACTTTTGTTTTTGTTTTACGTCTTGAATCTGTAAGGCGTTCCTGGCAAAAACAATTGTTTGGGAGGCAGCAGAGAAGAAACCAACTTCTTCTTACACGACTGCATGCACATTTCAATTTTGAATCCATTACCTTGTTTGCCCCTAGTGTCATCGTCTCAGCATGTTAAGTTAAGCCAGTGTTGAACACTTAAGCCAGGTAACATTGATTTATTGTCGTATTACACGAAACCTTGTCTAAGTCATCTATTGTAATATGCGACCCTGCATAATATATCATCTATCTATTGTTGATCTAGCCAACCATGAGAAATTAAGAGTGAAGTGTAAAAGTGTAGACATATATTATAGAACGGTGTATAATTCTCTATTATTAAATAGATTTTCATAGCTATGATTAAAAATACATTTTATTATTTAATGTAATCAAAAGTTTTTTATAGTAAAAAGAGAGTGAGGGAGAGAGAGGTAGGGTGGAAATAGAGAAGGGGGTCCAGAGGGTGGCGGTGCACACAGGGTGGCACTTTCCTCTGTATATTAAGGGTTGATATTATTGGTTAACTGCATAGTTTCTTTTAGTTTGGGGGTGTGTGGGGGGGGGGGTGGGTTGTCCCGCCCAGGAAGGCACTAGCTATGCCACTGCACTCACTCAATTGATTTTAAAAATCCATAAATTAGAAAGCTTGTTGGATATCTCCTGCAGAATACCAGGTAAGAGTGGTTTGCTGTCTTAGTTTATGTAAGGCAGCTCAATGACGTCACATACTTTTGATTATGGCCATATTTACCGCCTGGACAGTGGATGACCATATGCACAAACTGGATAATGAATGACCATAGCAACAGGCACCACAAAGTGTCAGATTGAGTGATCACACAGGCGATATTCTACAAGTTACCATACTTAGTTTGATATAGAGATGGACTTAGTAGGTCGACCAATATGGTATACATGACTATAGCCTCGCTTTAAGGGTACTTAAGAGTGACATTTCCTGCCATAATAGGATAAGTCAGTGTCATTAGATGAAAAGCGTGTGCCATTAGAGGGAAAGTGCTTGTCATAAGAGGGAGATGCCAGGCCAAAAGTTCTTGGACACATGTCATTATTGTTAAGTCATGTCATAAGTGGGAACGGACGTGTATTTATTGGGAACAGACTATCTGTAGTGGGAACAGACGTGTCACTGGTGGGAACAGACGTGTATTTAGTGGGAACAGACGTGTCTTTAGTGGGAACAGACGTGTATTTAGTGGGAACAGACGTGTCATTAGTGGGAACAGGCGTGTCTTAAGTGGGAACAGACGTGTCATTAGTGGGAAAAGACGTGTATTTAGTGGGAACAGACGTGTCATTAGTGGGAACAGGCGTGTCTTAAGTGGGAACAGACGTGTCATTAGTGGGAAAAGACGTGTATTTAGTGGGAACAGACGTGTATTTAGTGGCAACAGACGTGTATTTAGTGGGAACAGACGTGTCATTAGTGGGAACAGACGTGTCATTAGTGGGAACAGACGTGTCATTAGTGGGGAAAAGACGTGTCATTAGTGGGAACAGACGTGTCATTAGTGGGAACAGACGTGTCATTAGTGGGAACAGACGTGTCATTAGTGGGAACAGACGTGTCATTAGTGGGAACAGACGTGTCATTAGTGGGAACAGACGTGTCATTAGTGGGAACAGACGCGTATTTAGTGGGAACAGACGTGTCATTAGTGGGAACAGACGTGTCATTAGTGGGAACAGACGTGTCATTAGTGGGAACAGACGCGTATTTAGTGGTAACAGACGTGTCATTAGTGGGGAAAAGACGTGTCATTAGTGGGAACAGACGTGTCATTAGTGGGAACAGACGTGTCATTAGTGGGAACAGACGTGTATTTAGTGGGATCAGACGTGTATTTAGTGGGAACAGACGTGTCATTAGTGGGAACAGACGTGTCATTAGTGGGAACAGATGCGTATTTAGTGGGAACAGACGTGTCTTTAGTGGGAACAGACGTGTCTTTAGTGAGAACTGACGTGTATATAGTGGGAACAGACGTGTAAATAGTGGGAACAGACGTGTCTTTAGTGAGAACAGACGTGTATTTAGTGGGAACAGACGTGTATTTAGTGGGAACAAACGTGTCATTAGTGGGAAAAGACGTGTCATTAGGTGAATAGGGAGTACCATTATAAGGATTGCCTTATAATTAGATAGAATGTCTTGTCATCAGAAAGACAGGATGTTTCCTATGAATGGGGTAGGCCATGGCATTAGTGGTGAAGAATGATTGCTTATACTTTAGAAGTCTCCTGGTTAGGCTAGGTTTTACCCCCCTCTTAATACTGTTAATTTTTACTCGGCTATAACTTTATCAGAGACTGGAAACATTAGGACAGGGAATGGTTGCTATTAAGAAAACCTTACCTTCTTCTGCTTAGCCGGAGCAATCAAGAAAATCTCTGACAAAATTAAGAATGGTCTTTCCAAAATAGGCTATTACAAATAAGGTTATCTAAACACGACATGCTAGTCTTTTGACCTCAGCATTCACTAAACAGGGAAACAACTATCACTCATTGGCCTTTTCGTGTAAAAGGAGTTAAGGATTGTGCAGTGGCTCTTCCTCGCCGTATTTCTCCATTTGCCTGCACCAGTTATCTGTTCTTGATTCCGAGATCCTGAGTAAGACGGGTAACAAAAATCCTCCTTTAAAAATGACGTCATCAATGTGACACGGTAAGTAGGCCAACCTGAACTCATGTTTACCTAAATTGCCAACCTGTTCATTGAACGTTTATTGACCTTTAACCCCCGTTAAAACATGTTACCTTCACTAATAACACCTAAATGAAATTACAATTATTACAAAAGTCATGGAACGTACGCCGTAAAAGAAACAATGACATGATTTATGATGGACAACTTGTCTTATGATAATTACATTATTTATATATACATAATAGCACGTGGTGATACATTTCAAGATGTTCCTAATCATGACGTCATATGGTGGTCTTCAGCTTTAGATTGACGTCATATGTTAGTTTTAAACTTTATAACGACGTCACATGGTGGTCTTCAACTTTATGATGACGTCATATGGTGGTCTCCAACTTTATGATGTCGTCGTATGATGGTCTTCAGCTTTTATTTTAATGACGTCATGTCGTGGTCTTCAACTTTATGATGACGACATATGATGATCTTCAACTTTTTTTAAATGACGTCACGTGGTGGTCTTTAACTTTATAATGACGTCATGTGGTGGTCTTCACCTTTTATAATGACGTCATACGGTGGTCTTTAACGTCATAAACACCTTCTTTGAATATTACACATTTATAGGTGATCGATACAATTACAAATAATTAATTTTATTCATTAATAATTTATATTTTGACCACGTGGTGCGGAAGGGTGTAAGGGGGGTTAGCAGAGTGAATCCTTGTTATTCAAAGTACATTCAGTTTTATTGATTCGTTTTACTAGCAGGCACACATGTCGTTTAATTAATGTCTATAAATAACACTCTTAGTTGGGTCTTTTTCTTGGACTCTGGTTTACATAATTAACATACGCGGGGAGAAAACACCTGACAGTAGGCTGTTGACAGAATGTGTTAAGCCAGTCAACTGTAAACAGATTGTGTTAAGACAGTTAACCGTTGACAGAGTGTGTTAAGACAGTCAACTTTTGACAGAATATGTTAAGATAGTACATTCATTACAGTAAATGTTACGACAGTAAAATGAGGACATAATATGTTAAGACCTTAACTTATTGAAAGACTATGTTAAGACGGTAAAATTTTGACAGCACAATATGTTAAGAAAGTAAAATGTTGACAGGATATGTTAAGACAGTATATTTTTGACAGAATATATCTAGACAGTACCTTATTGAAAGAATGTGCTAAGACAGTAAAATGTTGACAGCAGAACATGTTAAGACAGTAAAATATTGACTCATATGTTAAAACAGTATATGGTTCAGAGAATATGTTAAGACAGTAAAATGCTGGAAGAATATGTTTAGACAGTCAAATACTGGCAGAATGTATTAGGACTGTAACTTATTGACGAAATATATGAAGACTGTAACGTATTGACAGCGTATGTCAAGACATTAAATTGTTGACATAATATGTCAAGACATTAAATTGTTGACGGAATATGTCAAGACATTAAATTGTTGACAGCGTATGTCAAGACATTAAATTGTTGACGGAATATGTCAAGACATTAAATTGTTGACAGCGTATGTCAAGACATTAAATTGTTGACAGCGTATGTCAAGACATTAAATTGTTGACGGAATATGTCAAGACATTAAATTGTTGACATACTATGTCAAGACATTAAATTGTGACAGAATATATCAAGACATGAAATTGATGACAGAATATGTCAAGACATTAAATTGTTGACGGAATATGTCAAGACATTAAATTGTTGACAGAATATGTCAAGACATTAAATTGTTGACAGAATATATCAAGACATTAAACTATTGACAGAATATGTCGAGACATTAAATTTTTGACAGAATATGTTAAGACAGTTTGAAAGGGAATTGAGACTTTAAATTTCACTCAAATAATTCAACAATATGTATTCACAATTTGAGGGTTTTTTTTCTCACTCTAATAAAATTAATTTATAAAATATATAGAGCACCTATCGCTACTTAACATAATACAAAATATAACACGAATAAATAAGTGTAGTTTGCATTCGTGAAATACTATTTCCCCCAGTAATTAGCATTGTTTAAGTGCAAGTCATGTGTGTACAAGTGAAACGCATGAAATTACACTCTAAATTTGTAATAACGGGGGTACGTTTTCAGCTTATGACCATAAGTAATCAAATAATTGTGTATATCACACTTAAGATCAAACAAAGAAAAATATATGATATTATAAAAAATGACAACATATTTTACACAAGCGATGTCCCCAATTAACAAAATAAAATCCTTAATTAAATGATAATAGTCATGACATAAGGCCAAACACCAGAAAGAGCTTTCATTAATTAATCAAAACGCATGACACACAGCTCTACCTGGGCGTACATTTTTATTTGTTTTGTTGTTTTAACTAGAGGGAAATTCTTGAGCCTTTGAGGCTCTTTTCGACAAGCTGCACGTAAACAAAGGGAGGTATCCAGCCAGTGGGCGATGGTTTATTATAGAAATGTGGAAGGTTAATATTATAGCATGATTTTTATTTTTTAAATGGTCCTGAAAAGTAGTCCTTACATATTCTTTACATAGTCCTTACTTAGTCCTTGCATATTCATCACATAGTCCAACATATCCTTACAAAGTACTTACTTAGTCCTTACATAGTCCTTACACATCCCTTACATGGTCCTTACACAGTCCTTACTTAAACCTTACATATTCCTTACCGTGTCCTTAATATTCTTTACACAGTTCCTACACAGTTTACATAGCCCTTACATAGTCCTTACATAGTCCTTACAAAGTCCTTACATAGTCCTAACTTAGTCCTTATACGGTCCTTACATGATCCTTAATTTGTTCTTTCTTAGTCCTTACACGATACTTATATGGTTCTTACACAAGTCATCATATGGTCGTTACATAGTCCTTAATTAGTCGATAAATAGTCCTTACACAGTTTTACTTAGCCCCTACACAGACCTTACATGGTCCTTGTATCGTCCTTACATAATCCTCACATAGTCCTTACAAAGTCTTCGCATACAGCGATCACCCAACACACTTAGCTAGAAATGTTCGCGCCACAGCAGACTGTAGCGGCACATGTTCCAACCATGACAACACACACATTGGATGGTGTCTTATGTCAAAGTAACAGCGTGCCGATGTTCACGCGGCATGCGCGTGGCAACATGTTTTACTAAAACATACTCCACTGAAGCTCACCGGAGTAAACTGATACACCAACATTCGTATCCAAGGTTCTTGTTTTCGAATGCCTATGAAAGTTTATGCTAAGAGTTCACATCATAATTTAGCACGTCTGTGCTGCCCAACAGTACAAGGCACGCGACTCTCAAGGGTTCCCTAAACAGTGGCGCAGCTTGGGTTAGTACCGCCCGCGACGGGCTAAGATATTTCCCTGCCCCGTTTCCAGGAAAAATGTCTGCAGTTGACTGAAAATGCCGCCGCTCCATAGAAAAAAAAAATTGCCCCACGGGCGGACAGTCCCATTCGCACCCACATGCTACGCCACTGTCCTTATGGACTTTCATATTATCGTGCACTTCTATTTGGACTTCTATGTTGACTCCTATATGGGCTTCTACATTGACTTCGACATGGCCTTCTATAGCTTACATTCCAAATTGTACGATATCAGCAAGGCACCTAAATCGTTTAACAATCTGCGTACGCACAAGGATGTTTGTATTTAAGACAACGGGTGTTCACATCCCAGGTACACACGTGTACTTTCCCCCACTACATTTTAGACCATGCGCGAATTAAAAATAGAATTTAGAAGTCGGAATGTCTGATTAACTTCGTATAAATCCATATTGCAAAATGGGCTATTACATATAAGGTTATCTAAACACGACATGCTAGTCTTTTGACCTCAGCAGTCACTAAACAGGGAAACAACTATCACTCATTGGCCTTTTCGTGTAATGGGAGTTAAGGATTGTACAGTGGCTCTTCTTCGCCGTATTTCTCCATTTGCCTGCACCAGTTATCTGTTCTTGATTCCGAGATCCAACATAGATTGAAGATACCTAGCAAGAGATTTGGACTAAAACGGAAACACCCGAGAGTTCAATTTAAAAAAAATACAGCAGTGTGTTGCTTAGCAACCATAAACCCATTCGGTACTTTTCGGTTAATCAAGCGTCAACCGTTTAGGTACTTTGCGTTATAGACAACAAAAAAAAAACGATTTTGTATTTGTTTTTACACTAACTTTTCACTTCTTTATATTTTTAACAACCGTTGCGGTACAATAGTCAAAATTTAAAAACCTTTACGGTACTCAAGTCAAAATTTAACAACCAATAGAGATTTTCTGAAATTAAAAAAATCTTAAAGGAAGCGCATTTTGGAGATATTTGAACATATCAGTTGACATAAAGTTTTCATACCTAAAAGTAATTTTGAGAACCCTCGTGATTAAGTATTGATACACGTTCTTCATACAGTTTCAATTGCCACTTGTATTGATCTCATAGCTCTTAAAGTTTCTCTACACATGAATAAATTAATTATTTTTTTGTTAAAGCTACTCTTTTAACATAATTTAGAAATTGTTGAATTTTTCTTGATGAGGTCTCCGTTTTCGGCTTAGCATAACTTAACAACTGTCCTATGGATTCCGTCAGCTGGTGGGGGGACAACATACCTTATGGTAACCGAACTGTTCTACAGATCCAGTCAGCTGGTGTGGGGTCAGCCTACCCAATGGTTTTATGTAAATTAGTGAAATTAATAACTGTGTTTAAAAAAATTGTCGTAAACTTCTATGTTAATTCCTTGTTTCATTCAGTTGAGTTAATTCATGTGTTCGGATGAAACCGACGTCAGAACTCTGGTTCCTTTTTCTACTTCTTGTAAGTGTACCTACATTTTAACGAAGTCATTATACGCATACAACTGATGTTAAATTATTATATTGCAACAACGTATATTGAAATACATTTGAAGGGTTAGATATGATAACCACTAATTCTCCTTATTCGTTTGTAAGTGATTACTGATATGAGCAAACAACGAATAATGTCCAATGCAGTTAATTGGGCTGCTACTGCACAAGATGGAAAAAAACTTCAAGTGTAGCACATGATGCATTCAAATATTAGCGTAATTTTTCATGTTAAGTACATTGTATTAATTTCTGTATAACAATTACTATGGTGAAATATAATAAAATAAAATATAATTTAGTATTTTATTATGGTAGCATAAAGTAGCCCGTAGTTAATAGTAACATTTATAGACCAATAGTAGTACATAGTTAATTGCAGCGTTACTATAGTAGCCTATAGTAAATAGTAGCCTATAATAGCCTATAGTATAGTGTAGTAGAGTAGAACATAATGTGATGTAGTGAAATAGACGTGTAGGGAAATGTATTTTAGAGTCGTTGGTGAAATACCCCTTTCAACAAACATTGTAGTGTAGTGTAGTGTAGAGTAGTATAATGTAGTGTGGTGTGGTATAGTATACTATAGTGTAGTGAAGTGTATCACGGTGGTATCGTTTCTTGTTATTTAGAATGTAAAAGTATGATATGTTCTATGAGTTTTACATCAGTGCAACTTTGTTCCTAACATACGGGCCACCCTTAGGGCAGACGGTGTCACTCATTCAAATTGCCAACAACACCAACAGAAACGTTTTGTCTTGCCATAAGGAGATAGGAGCCTAAGGGCCATGGTTGTTAGATGGCACCGCCGTGCTTTTAAAGCAGACATTGCACCAAAACCTGCCACTGTAACCCCTGTTACAAACTTCACTAGGTGATGGAAGGGAATCACATCAATCTATTGAAGTGACTCAAATTTCATTCCCCTGGATGTTTTCAGAATCTAGGATACATTTATTTGACCAAGTTGTAATGATATTAAAATCATCCTTTGTCAAATATGCGGAAGATGGTATGTTGGGAGGTAGGTTCATGATAATAATTGAGTACTTTTATAGCGCTTGTGTCCATGCTAGTTTAACATGCTCACAGCGCTCTGATGTCCTCAAATCTATTTCACCAAAAGGTCGATAAATAGTTCTTGAATGACGTTTGATCACTTTTAATTTCCCTAAAAAATGAGGCAAGCTGTTCGAAACTGTTCGAAACTGTTTCAAACTGTTCGAAACTGTTCCAAACTGTTCGAAACTGTTCCAAACTGTTCGAAACTGTTCCAAACTGTTCCAAACTGTTCCAAACTGTTCCAAACTGTTCCAAACTGTTCCAAACTGTTCCAAACTGTTCACCTTGGGGTCAGTTTCAAGGAGCACCTTCACAACATTAAATAGTAAATAATGACTTTTTAGACCCTCCCCAAAAGTTCAAACCAAACTGTGATATTAGATATTGCTCTGCCGGGTCAATTGTATTCTCATAGCACACCGGGAAATAATTCATATGAAAAATGCATCAATGAAAGATTTGGTAGGTTGACTCCAAATGGAATTAACCAAATTTACAACTTCACACCCACATTTTTTTGCAAAATATGATTGATTCATAACAACGTTACGTCAAAGAAGCAACACATAAATAAATGCATAAAGTTTTACACTATAGTTAGTCATTTTATATTAATTTTGAAATTTGTTTTTTAGAAAATGGCTTCATATGCCAGAACTGGAGTCAGTTCCTCGGAATTATCCCCCCCCCCTCCCTACACTCCTTGCCACACACATATAGCCACATACAATACTAAATATCTACTAATATTGTTTGTGTAAAAAATGTTGAAGTGAAAATTTGCCTGTCCAAAGTTCGGTGAAGCAGTTGCAACACATGCGCTCTATGTTTGGTGAGTGACAACGGTACCACAAATAAGCTCTATGTATGGTGAGTGATATGGGTACCACAAATGAGTTATATGTATGGTGAGTGATATGGGTGCCACAATAAATGAGTTATATGTATGGTGAGTGATATGGGTACCACAAATGAGTTATATGTATGGTGAGTGATATGGGTACCACAAATGAGTTATATGTATGGTGAGTGATATGGGTGCCACAAATGAGTTGTATGTGTGGTGAGTGACAGGAGTACCACAAATGAGTTGCATATGTGGTGAGTGACAGGGTACCACAAATGAGTTATATGTATGGTGAGTGATATGGGTACCACATATGAGTTGTATGTGTGGTGAATGACAAGGGGTACCACAAAAGAGTTATATGTATGGTGAGTGATATGGGTACCACAAATGAGTTGTATGTGTGGTGAATGACAAGGGGTACCACAAAAGAGTTATATGTATGGTGAGTGATATGGGTACCACAAATGAGTTGTATGTGTGGTGAATGACAAGGGGTACCACAAAAGAGTTATATGTATGGTGAGTGATATGGGTACCACAAATGAGTTGTATGTATGGTGAATGACAAGGGGTACCACAAAAGAGTTATATGTATGGTGAGTGATATGGGTACCATAAATGAGTTGTATGTATGGTGAGTGATATGGGTACCACACATGAGCTCTATGTATGACGCAAGCTCTGTCATGCCTTCAGAAAATATCAGTTGGCGAAAGGGGTAGGACACATCAGTTTTATGTGTGACGCTAGCACTATCAGTCTATAGAAAAAAATGTTGACAGTTTGTATAAACAGCTTCCTGTGCTGATAACAGCAGCCATATTTATTTAGTAACATTATTAAAATAGTAACACGGGTGTACTTAAACATTAACAAATCGTTGAGCCTATTTTTAAGCAGACATGGGAAGACTGGTCCCCTGTCAAACTTGATACTAAATCGCTTGCACTAATTCTTTAGAAATTTGTTAGATAACAGCAAGGAATTTTTATCTTATAATGCTTATCAGAAAAGTACTTGAGTTATTTTTCAAACATAGCATAAAAGACCCACTTGCATATAGGTTTACCGTAAAAATACGTCAACTACTCTATGAAACAGAACTGGTTCGCATGAATCACGCCAGTCTGCAACTAAATGGCCTGCTCAACGACTTACCTTAACAGGAAATATGAGTGACTTTAATTCGCCTGTCTTTCTTACTTTAAGTGTGTACTCTCATATTATGGTTAGACAATTACAAATTTTCATTCTACGGGTAATGAGGTACAGAAAGGTCATCCTTCATTTGACTTTCTTGAAAAAAGTATTAATTTTTTTTCTGTAAACAAATAAATGGTGTGCCCTTTCCATTAATAAAAAGGGCATTTAAAAGAATCTGAACCAAGCCTTTGGCAACGTAACGGGATCTTAATCTAAACAACCGGTTTTAGTGCTAAGCATGAACTCATTCTTAACAACTTGAGCTTAGGTAACTCCTGTAGCCACCCAGCTTTCTAACAAGTATGGCCATCATTAAGAAATGTAACCACCCCCCCCCCCCCCCCCCCCNNAAAATAAAAATCCCCCCCCCCCCCCCCCCGTTTCTTCCTCTTGCCTCATTTCACACACTTGCCCCAAAATATCACTTCAATTTTACCTCCCCCCACCCCAACCACAACTTACGTACACATATAACCTTAAACATTTAAAAATCAAATTTACTCGACACATCAAGTTCAATCAAATAGCTCAAATGTAATGAAAGTACCTTTGCAATGAAACAAATTGAGATGGGATGTTACAGCTTTTTTACAACTTATATAAAACTGACAGAGTTTGAAACATTTTCCAGATAAACAAAAATTTATTAAATATAGTTTGTTAACTTCCTAATTGTTAAGTTGCGTAAGGTGTGCAACTGAGAATTACGTTAAATAATGAACTCTGGCTTATAATAATGGTAACATGCATTCACTGAATGATTGAAAGGGATTGCAGCTTGAACTTTTTAAGACTTATTGATTTTGTTATCGATCTTGCAATCCACAAGTTAAAGAATGAATATCGATGGTCCATGGTAGTGGACATTGTTATTCAAAGATTAATTTTAAACGTGTGTAATATGGCGTTTTGAATAAGCAGTGAAAATGTGAATGGTCCCTGTGTAATGATATATCGATTTGGAAGTTTCAGTCCATGACAGAGAAAGATTTTTTTTTTTTGAGCTTTAAGAGCGTAAAACTAAATAGTCGACAACTTTTAATGAATGAATCTATAATTTCTTTGACAAAAGTATTAGTCTTAAAACTAAGAGTAAACGAACTTTGTGGTTGCTGACGTCATTCAGAATATTTCATGTGACATACTAGATATAAATTTAATGTTTAAAAAATAGAAATGTATAAACATACAATATTCTACTTATTATACATAAATAACATATTTAAGACGGCTGTTTTTAGAACATGGATGGTTATTTTTAAAACATGGATTTTTTATTTTAAAACAATAATGGTTCTTTTTAAATCATGAATGGTTCGTAGTTAAAACATGGATAGTTCTTATTTAAAACATGGATAGTTCTTATTTAAAACATGGATAGTTCTTATTTAAAACATGGATAGTTCTTATTTAAAACATGGATAGTTCTTATTTAAATCATGGATAGTTCTTATTTAAATCATGGATAGTTCTTATTTAAAACATGGATAGTTCTTATTTAAAACATGGATAGTTCTTATTTAAAACATGGGTAGTTCTTATTTAAAACATGGATAGTTCTTATTTAAAACATGGATAGTTCATTCACCCCCAAAAACGAATTTGATATTAATATATTTGCATCAATATAATTATTTCTTGCACACATTGCTACAGCCAGATTATCTGTTATCTATCCAGCCTCTTTCCCTCTCTCTCTGTCCCACCCCTCTCTTCCTCACTCACTTACTCGTGCAAACACAATACATCATTACAATTTTTCCATTACGTTACAAGCTTGTGATGAAAAATATGGAATTTGCATTTAAAAAGAAAAGTTGTTTTTTTAAAATTTAAATTTCATGTATAATTAATTATACATGAAATATAGATATTTGATAATCCAACTCATTTTATTACTAGGTATGAAGACCTACGCTGGTTTTAAATCATTAATGAATTAAGAAGTTAAAAAGACACAATAAGACCATCGATATTTCATTCATTCATTCATTCATTCATTCATTCATTCATTCATTCATTCATTCATTCATTCATTCATTCATTCATTCATTCATTCATTCATTCATTCATTCATTAAGGCAGCGTCTCATCTCACGTACCAGCCCGTGACAGTTTGAGTACACGTCAGCAGCCTAACAAGTCGTTAACTCTATCAAGATGCACTTCGACGAGCTGATGAAGCTGCTGGGCGAATTTGGACGCTACCAGAAAACCCGATTCTTCATGATCTGTCTCTTCTCCGTGGTGTCCGCTTGGCATGCGCTCAACATGGTGTTCATCGGAGCCGCTCCTTCTTTCCACTGTAAGATCTCCGGGTACAATTTGTCTGGGACAGACATGGAGAACACGACGCTGTCAGAGAGGGTCAGTCTGCTCGTGCCGAGGGGCGAGCAGTGCTACCAGTATGATGTGGATCTGATGCTCGAGGACAAGAAGTCCTGGCTGTACAACGCAAGTTTGTTGGGTGAAATGTCAAAGGTCAATCGGTCGAGGCGGATTGTGTCCTGTCGTCATGGGTACGAGTTTTCTAGGAAGGATTATACAGAAACAATAACATCTGAGGTAAAGGGGATAAGTATAACAGCTGAGTTAAGGGGGATAAGTATGACATCTGAGGTAAGGGGCATAAGTATAGCATCTGTGGTAACAAGGGAGAAGTAAAACATCTGAGTTAAGGGGAATAAAGATACTTTTTGAGGTAAGGGGGATATACATAACATTTGAAGTAAGGGGAATAACCCGGTTTTAAAGGTCTTCCGATAGCTCTATTTAAAGTCTTGTACAATACATTCCACCGGTTGGCAAAGTAGTTGGCTCAACGTTGTTTCATATTAATAAAAATGTTCTAGAGTAGAGTGTTAACATTTTTTTGTCAATGCTGCTTATGATTTCAACAGCCTGCCCCCTCCCCCCTCCCCAGTAGTGGACGTTCAATTAACATTTAGTCATATTCTCAGTTTGGTCTTGTGTGCGGGGAGAAGTTCTGGATAAGAACGTCCAAGTCAGTGTTCTTTGCCGGAAGACTTACTGGGGCTGTGATATTTGGACAGTTGTCAGACAAGTATGTCTTTTAATGAATGAATGTCTTGCCTTTTTCAGTTGAATCTCTTTCAGACTTTCAATTTTGTTTTAGAATAAAGTTAGTTTTAATAATATTAATCATTATTTAATTATGAATACATTTAATTTCAATTTCTTTTTTAAAAATTTAAACAGAGGAGATACAAAAAAATCATATAATATACATTGTAACAACTACAGATATTCGTCTTATCTTAATTTTTTTTTTTCACTTGTATCTTATTATAATTTCTTACCGTATTATTTTCCACTGTTTTGATAGTGTAATTGTTCTAATCTTATTTTCCTTTCCTTAAGTAATGAGTTCTTTTTCAATTAATCAAGTTACCAGATAGTCGTAATCTTATTATTTTTTTAATCATTCATATATTTAAAAAAAAAAATGAACTTGTCATCTTACATTCACGTTAGATTTGGACGCAGACCGATGTTCTTTGTAGGTTGCCTCCTGCTCCTGATCTCGGGCACAGTTGCCTCTTTTGCGCCCAGTATGTACATCTTCCTGCCCATGTATTTTTGCCAAGGTGCTGCTCACACGGGGGCCTTTTTGGTCGCCTACACTCTTGGTAGGTATCTTAACAACTGAAGAAAAGTCATTATACTCAACATAATGCACTTTTGGTAAAGTTTTAAAATTATGAATTAAGGGGCTATAGAATCAAGTGTTTCGACTAAGTCATGTGACTTAAGTTCCTAACTATAACGTCTCGCAGAACAAATAAGTTATTTTTCTGGCATTGTGCCGAGGACCTAGGTACATATTTAAACTTATCAGAAAGTTACATCTATTTCTCTTATACTGATTACCCTAAAAACTGTTCACTCTCCTAGTCCACTGATTGAGTTAAGCATCCGACTTATACCCCAAGCTTTTTCACTTATTTGAATGTGGCCGGAACGGGTCTAAGGACTTCACTATCAGTACCATCGTGTACTGTACAAACACAGCTAACCGGTTAAATTCGGAAAAAAAAGATGATCCAGACTTGACACCAAGAGACATGAATGTCATATTCTCATTTACATGTTAAACTTTTTCTCAACCATGCATCGTCACGATCAATCACTGTGGACTTACCTTTATTCTCGTCCTCTACTTAAGTTCTGTCACATCCCTCTTGCTGTCCTCTCACCTACTTATGTTCTGTCACATTCCTCTTGCTATCCTCTAGCCTACTTAAGTTCTATCACATTCATCTTGCTGTCCTCTCACATATTTATGTTCTGTCACATTCCTCTTGCTGTCTTCTAGCCTACTTATGTTCTGTCACATTCTTCTTGATGTCCTTTCAACTTCTTATGTTCTGTCACATTCCTCTTACTGTCCTCTCGGATACTACTTTACAGCAAAGTGTTTTTTTCCTCCTTTTTCCTGTTGTTTTTTTTTTTTGCTGACGAAGGCTTCTTGCCGATACGTTTGTAGATTTATGCTGTGTTCTTATTTTCATGTTTTCAAATATTGTGTTTCCTTTATTTCTAATTAACTTAGACGGTGTCATTAACTGAAATGTCATTGTATATTTTTTTAAAATAATTAAACTATTTGCTTAACTTGCTGAACCTTTGAATGTTCATATCCATAGCAACAGAGCTGGTGGGTCCCAAGTATCGGGTGGTAGCAGGATTCGTTAGTCAGGGATTTTACAGCATTGGTTTCATGTCACTGGCTGGTATCGCATACTTCATCCGAGAATGGCGATATCTGGAGATAGCGATTACTCTTCCCGTCATTCTATTTAGTCTCTATTGGTTGTGAGTATTTCAATATCTTTTTTAAATTTTTGACATCTGCAAAGATTTTTCTTTTCTTTTTTAAAGTAAATGTTGTTTTTTAGCTAAACCACTGAATGAACATTTTTTCCCCCTGTGATGGTGCTTTAAATACGGAGCAATTAAAAAAAATATGATTTTTACTAAATAACAAATAATGTATAGAAGTAGAAATGTAATCTATAAATAAGTCGGATAATTTTGTTGCACAGCCTCTTTGATTTCTTTCATCTTGCTATATGATATCGTTTAAGCTCTTTGCCCCACAGTATCAACCGAACTGATCATGTGCGTCTCATGCGTTGGTGGGGCGCTCAAATCCACGTGTTTCCCGGTGTTTTAATCCGCCTGCCTGCAACACTCAACATAAACACAAATCTGACGATCCCAAGCAACACTATTTTTTTTACACACAAAAAACGCCAATAATAGCAAGATGAAAACAATTCTTAAAGTGTGAACCAAAACCACACCCCATCAGAAAAAGTATGGGATGTTTTGACAACAGCCACTTGACTTGCATGACAAAAATCTTTCTATTATAAACGTATTTCCTTCCGGACAGTTTTCTTCCTGAATCCGTCCGATGGCTCATATCTCACGGACGTGAGGAAGAAGCTGAGCAAGTTATAAACCGGGCAGCCAGAGAGAACGGCGTGACACTGCGAGGGGACGTGTTCAAATCTCTGAAGGAAGAGACAGCGTCACTGCCCGCCAGGCAGTACTACATTCTGGACTGTGTTCGTACCTGGAAGATGGCGCGTATCTCTCTAAACGTTTGGTTCAACTGGTGAGTGGTTGTTTGGGAAACAATTTACTGCATTATGTGATACAAAAAGTTACAGAAATGAGAAATTATGATACTTTATTTTTTATGGCGAATTTAAAGCATAAAATAATGTTTTATTTTTTTTTTAATTTATAAAAGAAAAAAAAAGAATTAATTAATTTTAATTTATTGCTTGCAAATAATCGGAAAATTTTGAAAAATAATTCTGACCAGGTGTTGTCAAAGAAAATCTTTGTAATCTCTTGAAACTTTTAATGAATGAAACGAATTCATAAGAAGGCGCTAGCACTTTTACTAAAATTGTACATTAGGAAATGGTGTCAGCAAGTCCTAGAATTGGTAGATAAGCTCTTTAGCAGTTTCACTAAAATGCTTTAACTCTCAAGTGGCTGAAATTGACCATTGAATCACGTAACTTTTAATCTTGTATTGCAGGCTGGTCAACTCCCTGGTGTATTATGGCCTGTCACTTAACACTGAAAATCTGGCAGGTAAACTCAGTTCAGTGGCTCGTTTCATATTTCCAGATCAAAATTAGACCGAATCACAAACTCCAGTCAATAGTTTAGTTTCCAAGGTCCATTTTATTGAAAGAATTCATCCGCAAATTCTTAAATTAGAAACTTATTAAAACAAACTAATTCTTCTTCTAATAGCTTTTTATTACGACTGGGGAATAGGGCGCCCACAAGAATTTCCATTCATCACGGTCCTGTGCTTTAACTTTCCGGTTGCTTTCAGATGTATCCCATGCTGTGCGTGCCTGCCTCTAGTTCGCGTCGCCATGTATGCTTTGACCTTTCTCTCTTTCTTTTTCCCTGTGGACTCCATGTTAGGGTTTGTGTGGTGATGCTATCAAAAATCGGTGGGTACACTGTAGAAGGGCTTAATGTAGAAGGGCATAATGTAGAGGGCACACTGTTGGGGGCACACTGTTGGAGGGCACTCTTTTGGAGGCCCCACGGTAGAAGGGAACACTGTTGAAGGGCACATAGAGGGAAATCTGTTGGATGGTACACGGTAAAAGGTAACATGGTAGAAAGGACACTGTAGAAGGGTACATTTTTGAAGGGCATTCTGTTGGACGGCACGCGGTAGAAGGGCACACTGTTAGAGGGCACACTGTTAAAGGTCACACTGTCAGAGGATCCACGGTAGAAGGGAACACTTTTGGAGTGCGCAATGTTGAAGGGCACACTGTTAGAGGCAACAATGTTGGAGGGAACACTGTTAGAGGACAAACTCTTAGAGGGCGCACCGCAGAAGGAAACACTTTTGGAGAGCACACTGTAGGAGGGAACACTGTTGGAGGGCACTTGGTAGAAGGGAAAACTATTGAAAGGCACACTGTTGGAGGGCACACTGTTGGAGGGCACACTGTTGGAGGGCACACTGTTGGAGGGCACACTGTTGGAGGGTGCACTGTTGGAGGGCACACTGTTGGAGGGCGCACTGTTGGAGGGCACACTTTTAATTAGTACAATCCCATAGTCTTCTTATTTGTTATATTGTTAGGAACAAACGAAGTGTATACTTTTAAAAGCATTTATAAATAACGTATTACTGGCTGATTCAACTTCGTACCAATAAATGTCTTTTTTTATCATATACTAAGTGTTGAGGATGCTTAAAATAGACTGATATTTTCCGCTTCTTAAGCTTCTAGTCTAACACGAATTGTAGGGGCAATAAATATTATATAAACTACAATAGATTAGGATTGCTTACATTAGCTCCCTTTACTAATATATTTTCCAATGAATTGAAATAATAAATTTACACAATTAATGAGGAAAATGACGGCACACAATTAATGCACACAATGAATGCGTTCAATGAGTACTCTCACTGTTTAACTTAGAATGGAACTCTTTGTCCCAGGAAACCCTTATCTTAACTTCTGCGTGGCGGGAGCCGTTGAGATTCCAGCTTACGTCATCTGCATCGCCGTGTTGAACAAAGTGGGGCGCCGCTGGCCGCTCATCTTGTCGATGTACATGGGGGGCGTGGCTTGCATTCTGTCCGGGTGCATCCCTGTGGATGGGGACCAAAGTGAGTACGATCTTTATTTGAGACAGGCAATCTAATGCTAAGTCTGAGGCTGCCCTTGGCAAGCAATATATTGCTAAGTCTGAGGCTGCCGTTGGCAAGTAATATATTGCTAAGTCTGAGGCTGCCGTTGGCAAGCAATATATTGTTAAGTCTGAGGCTGCCTCAGAATTAACAATATATTGCTTGCCCACGGCATTCTCAGATTTAGCAATATATTGCTTTCCCACGGCAGTCTCAGACTTAGCAATATATTGCTTTCTAGCGGCAGTCTCAAACCTAGCAATATATTGCTTGCCAACGGCAGTCTCAGACTTAGCAATAGATTGCTTGCCAACTTGCCTATAGTGCTAAGTCTGAGACTGCAGATGGCAAGCAATATAGTGCTAAGTCTGAGACTGCCTTTATCAAGCAATATATTGCTAAGGTTGAGATTCATCTCCAGCATTTGAGACGCGAACAATCAATGTATTGCCGACAAATGGTTCTATGTTTATAACTGTTTTAAAAAGTACATATAGGTTTTCATTAAAGGTTGTTTTTTTTTAATTTTTCTTTTACTACGATATTACAACTCATCATAAGTTTATCATTCATTTTTAAAAAAGGATTTTTAAAACTGTTCTAATAATGACGGTACATAACATACATCTACTGATTCGATCATTAAAAGTGGTTGTTATGACCACGGAAAGGTTGGATAGTGGGCTAATTTAGTATCTGACAGACAGTAGCAACATTATGGTCCAGTTTTGTATGTGAATATAGTAGCAACATTATGGTCTAGTTTGGTATGTGACAGACAGTAGCAACATTATAGACTAGTTTGGTATGTGACAGACAGTAGCAACATTATAGACTAGTTTGGTATGTGACAGACAGTAGCAACATTATAGACTAGTTTGGTATGTGACAGACAGTAGCAACATTATAGACTAGTTTGGTATGCTAGTTTGGTATGTGACAGACAGTAGCAACATTATAGACTAGTTTGGTATGTGACAGACAGTAGCAACATTATAGACTAGTTTGGTATGTGACAGACAGTAGCAACATTATAGACTAGTTTGGTATGTGACAGACAGTAGCAAAATTAAGGTCTAATTTGGTATGTGACATATAGTAGCGACATTAAGGTCTAGTTTGGTATGTGGCAGACAGTTAAAAAATTATGGTCTAGTTTGGTATGTGACAGACAGTAGCAACATTATAGACTAGTTTGGTATCTGACAGACAGTATCAGCATTATGGTCTAGTTTGGTATGTGACAGACAGTAGCAACATTATAGACTAGTTTGGTATGTGACAGACAGTAGCAACATTATGGTGTAGTTTGGTATGTGGCATACAGTATCAGCATTATGGTCTAGTTTGGTATGTGGCATACAGTAGGAACAATATAGACTAGTTTGGTATGTAACAGACAGTAGCAACATTATGGTCTAGTTTGGTATTTGGCATATAGTAGCAACATTATGGTCTAGTTTGGTATGTGACAGACAGTAGCAACATTATGGTCTAGTTTGGTATGGGGAAGATAGTAGCAACATTATGGTCTAGTTTGATATGTGGCTGATAGTAGCACTTTATGGTATAGATTAGTATGTGGCAGATAGTAGCAACATTATGGTCTAGTTTGGCATGTGACAGACAGTAGCAACATTATGGTCTAGTTTGGTATGTGGCATATAGTAGCAACATTATGGCCTAGTTTGGTATGTGACAGACAGTAGCATCATTATGGTCTATTTGGTATGTGACAGACAGTAGCAACATTATGGTCTAGTTTCGTTTGACAGACAGTAGCAGCATTAAGGTCTAATTTGGTATGTGACATATAGTAGCGACATTAAGGTCTAGTTTGGTATGTGGCAGACAGTTAAAAAATTATGGTCTAGTTTGGTATGTGACAGACAGTACCAACATTTTGATCTAGTTTGTTATTTAGCAGACAGCAGCAACATTATGGTCTAGTTTGGTATTGACAGACAGTAGCAACATTATAGACTAGTTTGGTATGTGACAGACTGTAGGAACATTATGGTCTAGTATAGTATGTGACAGACAGTAGCAACATTATGGTCTAGTTGGGTATGAGACAGACAAAAGCAAAATTATGGTCTAGTTTGGTATGCGGCAGATAGTAGCAACATTATGTTCTAGTTTGGTATGTTACAGACAGTAGCAACATTACGGTCTAGTTTGGTATATGGCAGATAGTAGCAACAGTATGGTCTAGTTATGTATGCGAGAGGCAGTAGGAAGATTATTTGCCATTTCGATTAATTTCTAGTAATTTAAAAATGGAGCAGGATATTTGTGTTCAAATATCTAAAAAAGTCCAAAAATGACTTTGGTACATGCTGCTTCGTCAGTTACTTCACCAACTGGGCAACAATATGTCTCAGGTGTTAGCAACATTCCTTTGAATGGAACAGTTATCATTATTTTAAGCTCGTACATACTCTAAAGATGCAGGTCAGCTGAAGAGATCGCCGAGGAATAATAATTTAAATATAAACTTCCGCATTCCTTTTACTTAAGTAATTATTTCGGGGAAAATATTCACGCCAAAACTACTAATGTCTGCATACCAACATCCATCCCTACTTCTACTAATGTCTGGATACCATCACCCCTCCCAACTTCTACTTATCTCTTCATACCATCATTACTACCTAAACCCTCACGTTCATATCCTGATCATTCTAAACGACCAAGTGTCGTAAGCGACCGTGATGTGTTTTGTATTACAATAATAAATATTAAATCAATGTTGTAATGTTGACCTTGTCTTCACCAGCGATGGAAACCATCACTGTCATTCTAGCCATGATAGGAAAGTTTGGCATAACAGCTTCATATGCAATTATCTATCTGATGGCTGCTGAACTGTTCCCAACTGTAATAAGGTAGAATTCGTTGTTTGTTTTTGTTTTTTGAAAGGGACTTTTATAGTTTTCTTAAAATCTTTCTAACGAATTAAAATTTAATTTGTAATAACACTATTTACTTGCCAAACTTCTCCAGATTCAAGTTCAAATATTAACCCATACACTAATTTCTTTTTGTAACATGTAATTAACTAATTTCTTTTTTTTAAACATATAACTCAATATCATTACTAAGAAAACAAATTTTTTTTAATGTACATTGAGTTCTAGTCAATTTTTTAAAAAAAATTGATTAGTAAAGGATTTAAGGTGAGGATAGAATATGAAATAGGACGACCTCGAAAGACAGAAGTAAATTCAATAACTAATATGTTTACTTTGTATCTGCAAGTGTTATTTCACGTTTTGCCTTTCATGGATAATCGAAATGGATTGATTTATGCTTTTATATTATCCATTGGATCGACAGAAATATAGGTATGGGTGTGGCCTCAATGTCAGCGAGGATTGGTGGGATCTTGGCACCCATCATCCTTGACCTGGAAGTGATCTCCAAGCCCCTTCCTCTGGTCCTGTTTGGTGGCCTGGCACTGTTCGCTGGATCTCTGGCCATACTGCTTCCCGAGACTGCTGGTAAACCACTGCCCCAGTTGCCTGAAGATGTCGACTCAGGAAAGTCGTGGTGAGAATGGAAAGCGACATTTTTGTATGATACTAATGTTAATATTGGAATAGTGCAATGTATCTGAGCTAAAAACAAACCTGGAAAGATTTAACTGACACTCTTTGAACGATTTTTGAACGTGAGACAGAAAGATTTAGATTGGTCAGCATTTCTGAACGTGAGACAGAAAGATTTAGATTGGTCAGCATTTCTGAACGTGAGACAGAAAGATTTAGATTGGTCAGCATTTCTGAACGTGAGACAGTGAGACTCAGATTGGTTATTCTTCCTGAACGGGTGACAGTAAAATTTAGATGGGTAAGTCTACCTGAACGTGAGACAATGAAATTCTAATTGGTCTTTATTTCTGAATGTAAGACAGGAAGATTCAGATGTACATGTCAGTAAAGCTGTACACTGGATTATATGTGTACACATGTGTCGATTACGATCGTTGATTATAAATTTTTGGACAAAACCATGGACTAAAACTGGTAGCGGTGGAGATTTCTGAAGAGCAGACAACGATCAACCTTATGCTTTGTTTTTAAAGATATTAAATTATTGATATGTATTTGCTCGGTCTTCTAAACGTTACATCATTTTTGTTTTCAGCCATGACGCACTATGCTGCAGGAGAAGACAGCGTTTCCAGCTTGACACAGAGCTGCAGGACAAGACAGTTATATGAACCCTTGTTGATATTATCCAATGACTGTTTCCAATAGTTCCACTGTCAAACATTCCTCAAGTGCCACCAACAATAAAAACACAAGCATTAAGCCTTGCGGGTACAAAGCAGAGATTACTGCCATGTCAATCTGATATTTACAAACGATCGTGAAATTAAATTTAGGAGAAACGTATTTCTTTGAAGGCAGCTTTTCTATTTATATTATTTATTCAAACTTTTATGCCATTGTATTGTAAAGTATAAATACTATTTATATAAACGTGACAATCCACAATCCCAATTTATGATTTATGCAACCATAATGTGTGAGTAGTTGGGGGGGGGGGTTGAGGGTTAAGAACATGAATCAGCAAAGGTAACTCTTAAGACTCTTTAAGGCCTTGGAATAAAAGATATTGTAAAAGAGGAATAATTTGAAAACAAATAGATAGCTGTATGAGAACGTCACCAAGACATGTGCCCGAGCAGTTCAGTGCTGGTCTACTTGTATAGCCTCAACAATGTCATTCCCCAAAAGAAGTATCATTTTTTGTCATATTCTCATCACTACAGTTCGAGCACAGTTGCCCTCATGGTCATTAGAGGTAAAGGTCAAATGGGAAAACTCGTTTATACCTGCTTACATATGGCAACTAAGTTCATAAACTAAATGCATTTTATTAACAGCAAGAAAATATAAACGAGAACTCGCTCGTCCATTTTTGTGTGCAATTGAATCATAACAAAATTAAATATGTGTTATGTGTATATAACAACAATGTCATCATAATCGGCGACATAAACTGCCATTTCGACTCCACCACCGACAGCTACGTGAAGACCCTAAAATCAGCTCTTGACACACACGGAATGACTCAGCTTGTCAGTGTCCCGACGCAGAAGCGAGGTCACATCCTGGATTGGCTAGTTGTCAGAGAGGACCACGCAGCTATGATCCAAAACCTCATTATTGAGGACAAAATTATTTCTGATCACTTCCCAGTCACCTTCGACTTTGACTTGAGGAAGCCAGAACGCCTTCTGCGATCAGTAACATCCCGTAACCTCCGACAGATAGATCTAGTGGCCTTTAGAAGTGACGTCGCAGCCCTTAAGTGCGGTGTAGATGACCCTGCTACAGACTACAACAGTGCCCTCAAAGTCATTTTAGACAAACATGCACCACTGTCCACACGGCGAGTTACGGACCGCCCTTCCGCCCCATGGCTCACGCCCGAAATTAAGGAGGCGAAGCAGAAGCAGCGACGTGCAGAACGCCAATGGCGGAAGTCGGGCTTGACTGTGCACCGACAAATCTTTGTTGACCACAGGGAAGGAACCAAGAGGTTGGTCCTTGCAGCTAGGACTGAGTATGTTAGTCATCAGATTACAGGCAGCGGCTCAAGCAAGGACTTATTTCGCATTGTAGGTCAGCTGACCGGTAAAAACAAGGCTACATCTCTGCCAAATAACATTGCTGTAGAAGAGCTGCCAGACGCTCTAAATGACTACTTTATTACAAAAGTTAAGAGGATCAGAGCGAAACTTGACAGTTGCATCGATATTGCTCCAGAATTCTCAATATTCAACGGTTCTTCTATGGCTGAATTTGTTGAGGT
>CAXITT010000148.1:530573-552414 GCA_964033795.1 Lymnaea stagnalis
TATATATATATATATATATATATATATATATATTAATTATATTTATACACATAAAATGATATTTTTTGAACTCCGTATTCTAATGGCCTGGTTGTGACCTACCAGATAGAGCCCGATGTTCAGTAATGGGTTCAGTTATACAAAGAGATAGGTGCCGTTATACATAGAAGTAGGTGCCGTTATACATAGAGGTAGGTGCCGTTATACATAGAGGTAGGCCACCGTCTTGTTATAAGCTAATTTATATAATCAGTAAGGCACCTGTATACAGTAATGTGGGTTCCTCGTCTAGTTATAGAAGCAGTAAGATACCTATATACAGTGATGTGGGTTCCTCTCTAGTTATAGAAGCAGTAAGATACATATATACAATGATTTCTGTCAATATTTGATCAAATATAACTAAGGCTTAACGACTTTTTAAACTCCACTTAAATTAAGTGTTTCCATTATAGTTTCAGGTAACCGTAGCGGTATATTATTTTTATTGATCATTTGCACTTTATAAGGATCTATGCTCACTTTTCAAAGATCTTTTCCATTAAATATTAAAAATATTTGAGGTCCATTTAAAATGGACTTATTTATCCCATTTGACCCCATCAAAAAAATGAAATGTTGGCTAACAAGTATGGGTGCATTTTATGTTGTTTCCATTGAACTCACTCATACACTCACTGACACATTCACTATTAAATTAACTCATAAATTCACTAATAAAATTTCTCATAAATTCACTCATAAATTCACTCATAAATTCACCCATTTGTTTGAGAACAATAGAGAATTAAAATATTGTTTCATAATATGAGTTTATCCTTCTTTTCTTACCCACGTTCGGGAAAAGATGTCTGAAGCTGCACACGTCTGTCATCTTTACATCGCTCCGTGTGTAAATGTGGTTTCTATCTCTGGTGAATATTTGTAATGCTAAGTTAATAATTCAAGAAACTCATATCTTTACCCAGTGCAATTATAATGCAGATGATACACTATTGACTGCCTTGTATCTACTTATATTTGATAAATAAAACATAAATTTCACAGATTATTAATTGTATTTATTTTTTCTATAATTTTTACACACGTATCTAAATCATTGATACATTAGTCGAACAAATTGAAGTAGAATCTGTATTAATTTTATTTGACTCTGTGTTTGCATCAATAACACCTTCTATAACCGTATCTGTCTACCAATGTACCAGTAACTAGTACATGAATAACACCTTCTACAACCGTATCTGTCTACCAATGTACCAGTAACTGGTACATCAATAACACCTTCTATAACCGTATCTGTCTACCAATGTACCAGTAACTAGTACATCAATAACACCTTCTATAACAGTATCTGTCTACCAATGTACCAGTAACTAGTACATCAATAACACCTTCTATAACCGTATCTGTCTACCAATGTACCAGTAACTAGTACACCAATAACACCTTCTATATTCGTATCTGTCTACCAATGTACCAGTAACTGGTACATCAATAACACCTTCTATAACCGTATCTGTCTACCAATGTACCAGTAACTGGTACATCAATAACACCTTCTATAACCGTATATGTCTACCAATGTACCAGTAACTGGTACATCAATAACACCTTCTATAACCGTATCGGTCTACCAATGTACCAGTAACTGGTACATCAATAACACCTTCTATAACCTTATCTGTCTACCAATGTACCAGTAACTGGTACATCAATAACACCTTCTATAACCGTATCTGTCTACCAATGTACCAGTAACTGGTTCATCAATAACACCTTCTATAACCGTATCGGTCTACCAATGTACCAGTAACTGGTACATCAATAACACCTTCTATAACCGTATCTGTCTACCAATGTACCAGTAACTGGTACATCAATAACACCTTCTATAACCGTATCTGTCTACCAATGTACCAGTAACTGGTACATCAATAACACCTTCTATAACCGTATCTGTCTACCAATGTACAAGTAACTGGTTCATCAATAACACCTTCTATAACCGTATCTGTCTACCAATGTACCAGTAACTGGTACATCAATAACACCCTCTTTAACAGTATCTGTCTACCAACTGGTACATTGATAATGCCGTGAAGAAAGAAAGGAAAAAATACATTTGCATTGTGTTTAATTTTAAGGTTTCATGCTAAGTGAAAGAACGATTCAAAATGGCTTATTAGTCCTCTCAAGCCAGAACGCTCCCGGAGACTTTCCTTACACAATTTGTGTTGGATTTGCACACAACTTTAATCTTGTTCTGTTATTTTAACAATGCAAGCTGTTGACACGGGATTGTAAACGAGTCGTCTATAAGGTTTTATTGTTAATTTGCAACACCTCAATGCAAATCACGCGCATAGGCAAATAGGTTTTGGTGAGGGAGCATCTAGGCCAGTGGTTCTCAACCTTTCTAATGCCGTGACCCTATGAAACAGTTCTTCATGTTGACCCCCGATGATAATTTTTTTTTCACTGCTACTTCATCAGTATATGTTTTCCGATGATCTTAGGTGACCCATGTGTAAGGGTCCTCCGACACTCAAAAGAGTCGCGACCCACAGGTTAAGAATCGCTGATGTAGGCGATGATAAAATAAGAGATTATTTTGGGTTTAAAATTTAAAAAAAAATCGCTTCTCATTTGGGTTATCTTGTTTGAGTTAAAACCAACAGATTCCTGAGGTACGTAGTGATGGGCCGCCACATTCCTAAAACATTCTCGGCTCTAATAAGTGTGCCGTGGGTTCGTACTCAGTGACTGTGAAGTTCATGTGCAATTAAGACGTCAATCAGGGCTCGTACTCGGTGTGTTCGGTTGGGTTCAGTTCGATTCCCATCTCCAGATGAATGTTTATGCTACCAGAGAATGAGACAAGATATTACTGCAGCCCACTAAAGGAGTGAAAGATCGATTCACATATTTCAAGTTAATGAAATATAATGTTTATTTTTCTATAACCAAAAAAGTTTCCCTTTTTATTTGCATTCCCTGGCAAGTTTCATGAGTACAGCTTCCTTTCTCCATTCTTGTCAATTTAAACATGTTTTTATTATCAAAAAACAAGGCCAAGATAAGCCCACATAATAGATCCATTTTTATACAGGAAATGCTTACATCCGTATTTTTTTCCAAGAAATTTTTTAATTAATCCGATTCTCTTACACCGTGCAATGACGTAAACTGTACTTGCTCTCTTGATTTAAGAGTTCTTTCCCTGTAAAAAAAAGTTTAAACAAAGTACATCCGCCACTTGCATTTTGTTTTTCCCCAGAAATTATATCAATATGTCCCATGTTCTTTCCTGAAAAACTGGTAAATATGGTTACAATAAAATAGCTTACACTTTAGTCGCTCTGTTATTGTTAGCGCTATATCCATAAGGGAAAAAAAAGGTGTAAATAAAAAGAATGATCTCGCATTTTTCATTTTAACTACTTTTTGCTAACTACAATAAATTTCCTGTAAAAATTCTCAGTTCGAGTAAAACAATTCCGATTGTAAATCACAGTGTAACACAGGTAAAAAAAATAATTAAACGAGTTTTTGATGATGACAAGACAATTATCTGACACATGACACCTACAAGCCCTCAGGACAGGTCATCAAGGTGTAAGGTGACAGCTGTCGACGTACCAAGAAAGAATGCCCGGAGGGGACAAGCCGTTGGGCTAGAGATTCCCATCTTATTTACTATAGGAGGTTTCTAGTTGCTCAATGGGAAACTGGGATTGAAATCACATAATAAAGTTAAGAAGAATCAGGCAATCATTTAAAACTTTGTAAGCTAATAGCTAACTCTGTACATATTGTTAGCACATATCTACCTCTGTACACTTGGTAATCACATATCTATCTCTGTACACTTGGTAAGTACATATCTACCTCTGTACACATTGCTAGCACATGTCTACCGCTGTAAACATTGCCAGCACATATCTACCTCTGTACACATTTGCTAGCACATATCCACCTATGTACACAATGTTAGCACATTCCTAACACGTTACTAAATGAGTAGAATACATAATTTAAACATATTTCGCTGGATTCATGAACCGTTGAAAAAATGACTTAATTTTTTAAGGTTCAGATTAAATGATGTAGAGTCATGTAGGTGGAACCTCATTCCCGTACATTAGCTTGTCCTTAACCTTGAACTTATTTATTTTATTTTTTTTTCACTCTCATTTGTTCTTGTCAAGGATGCAATGTTCTGAACAGGGTAATCTTAAACAAAAATCTCTAGACTGAATTGTACTGTTAGACTTAGGAATAAATAATACAATATTTTTCGTTAAATGTTTATGTCTGATGCGCCATAAACTGTATTACGTTTTACTTATTATTATTAAGTGAAAACTCTTTAAAAATACACATTTAAATATTGCTTTGAAAACGAAAGACAACAAAAAAAGGATGACGTGTAATTTTGTAATATTCAAAAACAGAAACGGGAAAACAAATAGTTTCGTTTCTTCAGACAATGAAATTTGAAACATTTTTTGAAGGGCGATGAAACAATTATTAATATTTCACACTCAAACTTACTTTCGAAATCACGATACTAAAGTTTTTTAGTACTACACATAAATCTTTTTTTTTTTGAGAAATGACTTAAGATTTTCAAGGTTAGAAATAAAGTATGGTTTTAAAAAAATGTTAAAATTTTAAAACTTAATGTATGAGGTTTAACACAAATGAGCCACAACTTTATATTCTGACAAACAGCTAATGAGTCTTAATTAGATGCATTGATTACTTTAGGGCCTGCAAGAAAATACTGAAAAAATTACTTGAAAATCAACTTTTTTTTGCCTACAATGTTAAGTTTCCGATCGCCAAAATAAATTAATATTCAGGCTAGACGTTAATGGCCACTATAATAATTTATTTGATATTAATGATAACTAATTATTTTTTTAAAATTCTTACACAAAATTTTAATATTATTTAATCGAAGGATAAAAGTATAATTGAAAAAAAATACTATGGTCAGGTTATCATCAAGATAGAGCCAGGCATACAAAGCAATCTAGCGACACAGGGAAATCAGAAATTCTCAAATAGTTTATCTTGAGGCTCAAGTCTCTGTAGCGTGACCGCGTCGACTGGTGTGATTACGTCTAAAAACGTAGACGGACTAAGTAATTGACACACGGCCTCCAAGTGATTGACGCAGCCTCCAAGTGATTGACGCAGCCTCCATGGGATTGACACGGCCTCCAAGTGATTGACACCGCCTCCATCTCAGTTGCTCAGACTGAGTAACAAAGACATACGCAGTACAAACGAAAGCCTATCTGAGGAAGAATCACCGAAATTGCGGTCAAGTGGACCAGCACTTATTGAAGATGTTGTGATGAGGTCATGTTATGTTCATTTAGTTGTTGATGTACGCAAATTTCCAAGGGTCACCCTGACATTTTATGCACTAATATATGCAAGATATGCAAGAATGTGGAATGAAATTAACTACATTTCTTTATACTAAATATATAAAGGCAAAAAATGACAAAAACACACACAAAAAATACAGTTTAATTTAAAGCAATGTATATGTAGATAGAGAATATACGTTTACATTGAGAAGATAAGTTTACATTGAGAACATAAGTTTACACAGACTAACAAAAATTGTTTCAGTATACATTCTGATATCTAAGACATATGTTAGGGTTACAACAATATAGGTTGCATACATGCTTACAATATGTATCATCATTGACTTACAGAGTATAGACAAATAGAAAATAATATCAACTGCGAAAATTAAAAAAAAAACAACTAAAAATCAATATAACACATATAATGACTGGCGTGTTAGAGATTTTCACATGCATTATAATTTCGTAAGAAGTTAATTATTGAGTAGTTAGATAATTGCATTCAAACAACACTACCGACATGTCTAGTGAGCTCGGAGCGGTGGGGAGGGCAAAGTGTCTCTTGTCAACATGTGCTGACTTTCATGGGAAAGGTTTGAGTTCACATACACTTCTGTTGAGACAAGGATTTTGAAACAATCAAAGCTACGGCTCTTCGTCAGAAGTACACCCTGTTGTGTACTCAGTGCGTATCCTGGTGAAATGTTTGGGGACCGGATGTTACAGCACTCAGTTATGTATTTCAACCACTACCCCCAACTTTACCTTTAAGGAGAATTCATTTTTTAATTTTTTTTTGCGTGCCCCCGTAAGCTGATTATATCCTGTTTGAAACCAAAATCGCGGTATATAAGTAGCGTTAATTATTTGAGCCAGACACTACCGACACGCCCGCTTGAAAATCTCTTTTCACTAAAGAAAAGAAAAACTCCATTTAATCGAGAGGTACTGAATACTTTCAACATCTGACCTATACAATACAAAATGGCCGGTTTAATCAGTGGTTTCTTCTGCATTGCCTTTCTGATCGCTGGGAGCACTGCTGGTTTTGTCAACGACTGGGACCAGCCGTTTAATTTCAATTGTCCGTCTGGGCAGATCATCAACTTTGTCTCTAGTATCCATAACAACCGTAAAGAAGACAGACGCTGGGAGTTTCTTTGCAAGGGAGTCGGCAACACACATTCATGTTCTGACAGTGGTAAGTGTCCCCCTTCTTTCCCCCATATCTCACCAAAGAATTAATGATAAAAAAATTGTTTTAAATTAGTTCATGCTGGTCTACCTTTATTTTTTAATGCAATTTTTATCAATCAGTACCAAAAAAAAATCAAAAAGAAAATTATAAAGATCAATTTAATTAAATTATCTTCTTAAATATTTTTACATGAAACATTTAAACATTTCCATTATAAAATGGATTAAGACAATATCTTTGTAACTAGCAAATATCTGACGAATATTTAAAAATTCTAATTAATTCTTCAAGTTAAGGTTTAATAAGCAATCGAATAATTCATTTAATAAATATTTATTTTATTAATATAAATGAATATTCATTTGAAAAGGGCGTAACTGATTTAATTTATAATGTCTTTTTTAAATGAAGGGAATGTGCTCAATATTTTCACATCCATTTGTACCGACCTCTTTATTTTTGCGGATCGCCAAATAATCAAAGGAATTTAATTATGTTTTTAAATTCTCATTATCTATGTAAAGTTTATATGTTTTAAATGAACCCAATGACGTGATGTAGTTACCTGAAATTACCCGGAAAACAATGGCGGGTTGCAGTCCGTGAGTTTCCCATCTACTAAAGTTACTTGACAAAATATGCATTCAAGAAATTGTTGATCGAAATACCAATAGGTTGTAACTTTGCGGGATTTTACTTTGCAAATTAATATTTGTGAGGTTAGGTCCAGTTTCACATCTTTTTGATGGCACTGTTAAAGCTAAATCTTAAAATCTCAGAGAGTAACATGTCTAACCACCCCCCCCCCCCCCTCCTAATCTGTCCTGTACCTCTTTCAAAGGACGAACATGAAATGGTAGAGTAGCTTTAAAAAAGCCTTGATCATTATAATTCTCTCTCAAAAATTAAAAAAAAACATTTTCAAGATTGATCCCCATTCACAACTAGCAGAAGTTAATTATTTTCTATTAATATTTTTATCGATTTTCGAGAATAATCCTCCAATAGCATCTTCTTTTCGAAAGTGGGGACAAATGGCGGATGCAGCTTTGCATCCTTGACAAACTGCATATTCACTTTCAATTAGCGTTGCCTTTAGTGCTGTTAGATTGACGCATTCTGTATTTTTATAACATGATTAAAATTGCGACATTAACGTTTCTTAACATCAGTTCACACGTTAAAATTTGCGATCATGCATTCGATGCAATTTTTGAAATGAAACCTTGTCACAATTTTCAATCTATTATATGATCGAATTTTAATTTTTGTCAAAAATAGCAAAAAAAAACAACAACAAAAAAAAACAACAAGAAAAACGCGCACACAATAGTGCATTCATACAAAAATTTGATGCGACTTTGTAGCTAATTTGATCGTGTGAACTGACGCTTGCACCAACAAGCGACCAAACTTATCAATGAAAATATTTTTTTTTTTTCTGCGCGCTTCTATCGGGAAGGGCTTGGGTTAAAAAGTAGTTAAACATTCCACGAATCTGCATGTCATCTTTGGTCAAAACGCCATGCTATATACCAATAAGAATCAAAGTTAACACTGAAAGAGCTGACGACATTGTTTGCTCACTAAAAATCAAATTATAAAAGGAAAGTCCTCTGTATTGTTAAATCTCTTGTCTATTCCGTCAGGATATGTCAACACGTTCGACAACCCTCTCGTCTTCAAATGTCCGGGCGATCAGGTGATCACCGGCGTCAACAGTTACCATAGCAACAAGCACGAGGATCGCAGATTCGGCTTCCAGTGCTGCAACGTCCAGGGGCGCCAACCACGCGACTGCTACATCACCGGCAACGTCAACGATTGGGACGGCAAGCTGACCTTAGCCGTACCCGAGGGCAAGGCCATCAAGGGTGCCTACAGCCACCACAACAACCGCCGCGAAGACAGGCTGTGGCAATTCGAAATCTGCACATTATAGATAACTTGAAGAATTAGCCATGTTTCTAAGATACTAGTAATTTGCTCTAATGATAAAGTCTGGAGACATTACATGAGATGATAAGTGCCACAGAATATTATATTACACTGTTTTATGGTTTTGTTGTTTACAAGTAATAGTTTTACTTTTTTACAATTTGTCAAATAGGAACCTGATTGCGAATGAGATATGGATCTTATTTGTGAAGTGTTTTTTTAAATGTTTCCAATGAATTTTATGAAGAAAGTTTGGTTGCGTGATTGAATATACAAGCTTGTTTTAAAAATAAATTCAATATTTTAAATCTTAAAGTGTAAGTGATCCTTTTTGGATAATAAAATGAGATTCCTTCAAAGTTTATTTTTCATCCACTAAGATGTCCCAGTGGAGATAGACTTGGAGCAACGTTAACTTGTCTTTTTTTTTTTTAAAGTTCAATCTAATTTAGTAATGATTTCACTCGCCGTTTCCCAAAAGCCGGGTTGCGACCATTACCGGGCCAACGATGAACAATCAACGGTTTATCGATAGAAGACAGTTATGGTTTAAAACTAGGTTAGATCATCGTGACGTACTCGTTAATAAATTATTGGTAAGTCTTATTTCTTTACATTTTTGTAAGAGTCAAAATTCTTATCTATACTTTATCTATAGTCCATTTTATGCCAGTATACTTCAGTATAGGCGATTAAAATGATTATAATGATTTTTTCCTCATGATTGTATTTAATTACAACTCCACTCTATGATGGCTTGCCATTGATACCTCATGAAATAAACCGATCTCTGTCTGAAATGTTCACATTGCTGTTTTTAAATTCGTTAAGATTTCTTTATACGTGTTTTCTAAATATGTCTTTGTCTTAAACTTCTATAACACAACTCAAAAATACATTTATGATAATACAGACATTTAAGGTGCATGTATATTGTTGAAAGGGTAGCTTGGTTGACGAGAAATCTAAACTGAGTTTATCCCATGCTACTGAACTCAAAACGCGGAAAACTTCTTGACCAGCAAAGACAATAGTGGCACAACGGTTCATTGGACTCGATGGCTTGGATGGCAACTCATCTAAGAAAAGACAAACAAATCAAAACCGGAGACGGAGTCCTGTGGGGGTTATGATGTTGACGTCATGAAAATTCCGACAACTCCTGCGACGCAGAAAGTATCAAGAGCACAGTCATACACATGAAACACTGCTGGTCTATGTGCAGACGTCTTGACTAAGTATCGCCACCAGATCAAATAGACAAGGACGACGGAGTGAGGCTGATGACTAGAGCAAATCTCCCTCACTTAAGAAACAAAACAAACTGCAACTCAATTCAAGGCCACTACTGAAGTCTAAATTACTCTTTGGCTATCTTCATTGCCATTGGTCCTCTTCATTGCCTTGGTCGTCTTCATTGCCATTGGTCCTCTTCATTGCCTTGGTCGTCTTCATTGCCATTGGTCCTCTTCATTGCCTTGGTCGTCTTCATTGCCATTGGTCCTCTTCATTGCCTTGGTCGTCTTCATTGCCATTGGTCCTCTTCATTGCCTTGGTCGTCTTCATTGCCATTGGTCCTCTTCATTGCCTTGGTCGTCTTCATTGCCATTGGTCCTCTTCATTGCCTTGGTCGTCTTCATTGCCATTGGTCCTCTTCATTGCCTTGGTTGTCGTCATTGCCATTGGTCCTCTTCATTGCCTTTGTCGTCTTCATTGCCATTGGTCCTCTTCATTGCCTTGGTCGTCTTCATTGCCATTGGTCCTCTTCATTGCCTTGGTTATCGTCATTGCCTTGATCATCTTCATTCCTCCGGTAATCTTCATGTGCGAAAGACGAACACGAACGTGACTACTATTTGCAAAAGTGCAGTAACGATGACGCCAAATTACGTTACTCTATTAGAACTCCAAATGTGTTAAATCAATGTAAAAAGTTGCAACTTGGTTATTTGATTAACAATTTGTTCAGACTGTCTTTTTTTAAATTTTAAACTTTCTATGTAAAACATAAAAATTACGAAATTAACATTAAATTATTTTATAACCAAAAAGTAGCAAATTACAAGCACAAAGCAAACAAGATTATCCTCAATTACAGCTCATAAAACATAACATGTACAAGCAACATATATAACAACTTTTATTTTTATCATGCATCTTATTAAACATAACCTGCACGTACATCATATAAAGCGCGGCGAGGTTATATGAGAGTGCGCCATTGCTGTTGGGGTAATTTACAGAGCGGTCGCCTGTTGAAGTTATTTTGGGGTGGAATTGTTAGGAGGATGAGGTTAAGGTTAATAGATTGTCGCAATTTTGAGGTCGAGGGGAGAAAGCAGTTACGTGGGAACCGTTGAAAGAGGACTGTTGAGAGGGAATAAGCGAAAGAGATCATGAGACGACATTTGAACATCTGAACATATGAATAGATGAGACGCTACAGTTGAACTGTTTAGAAACAGTCATAGCTATAAAGATACACATAGATAGTTGACAGTTAGCGGTACCAAGAGAAGAGCTTTGTATCTTAGAAAAAACACAAACTATTTCATCATTTGGAGTATGTGTTATTTGGATTCCATTCATGGAGTGTGGGCTATTTGGATTTCATTCAAATCTATGTTGTGCTTTAGTATGTCCCAACGCCTAGCTACCCACAATATAAATCGCAGAGAGGAGTAATCTTGTGCTAACCACTAATAACTAAATCAATATGGTATGTGATACTACCAGACCGGATTCCTTCGCGCGTAACAACCGCTCTGTGACACCTGAACATACATCATATAAAGCATAACCAGTATTCGTGCGTTTGGCATTCTGTTTGACAGCTTTACACATATTCATATAACATGATTTTTATTTTTGCATTTTTAAAGCAAAATTATATTATTGTTCAATTGTTGTTGGTTTTGTAAGCTCTTAATATGGGTTATCCGTGTGGAAATCCCGACAGAGGGTGGGGCCATCAGCCAAAATTAGTGGCTTTACCGAAGTTGTCAGGCAAAGGATTACGGGCCAGGCAGCTCAGCACATTCAGGGCAGTTTAACCCATTTAGAGCAGCTCAACCCATTCAGGGCAGCTCAACACATAAAGGGCAGCCAAACCAATTCAGGTCAGTCATTTGAAGTATTATTAACGGGGACTGAAAAGTTTTTCGTAAGAAATTAGTTCCAAGCAAATTTGTTCGATATAAACTTTGTTGGTACAGAAATTCTTACAAATTTTCGGAAATTCTAGTTAACAGGCTCCAAAGATTTTGCACTGTACATTCGTTGAGTTTGAGATCAGATAAGTGTACGTGGTGACAAGGCCACATTGTTGGACATCTCTGTCATGATGTTATACACACATTTTTAAAAAATAAAAAGGCATTTGAACGAAGCTTTAATCTCAAGGTTACATGAAGAGAAGATATTTACCTTTCCAGTAGATTGTATTTAAGAATCTCGCATGCGAGTGCCATGCAATTTAAAGAAGTCTAGAACTTCGACTTGGTAATACTTTTTAAATATAAAACTACGGCCCATGGGCCAAGTCCTGCCCTCAAGGGGGTTTTAACCCGGCCCTTTTATCCGCCGTTACAGATACTAGGGCAACAATGACAACACTGGAAGCTAATATTTACAGAATCGTCAGCTAAACGAGGCTCATAATGTCCTTTAAAATGACTGAAAAATTTTTGAAGTTTAAAATAGTTTTAAGTTGTTTTGTTATTTTTCTCTTTTTTTTCTTTTAACTACAAATTTGAACAATATGCAGTGTGGATATAAATGTGTTCCTATTTTGTTCCAACCATGTCTGGACCACAACAGTGTCTGACGGACCGTAAACACCAGAGTCAAAACATTGAGAACCCGCGTATGTAAAACGCTTTTTAAAAAAAGTTATGAAATAAAGTAATTTTTGAAGATGTTGACTATCAATTTTTTTTTTTTTTTTTGTTTTTTTTTTTTATTTTTTTTTTTTTTTTTTTTTTTTGTGTGTGTTTGTTTTAGCTTAAGAAGTTTTGAGTATTTAAAAAATCAATTCTCGACAGCTTTAACGGCCCACTGTTCAGTCGTGACGATCTCAAGACTTGAGAAGTCAGACTTGATATTTAAGAGTTAACTTTGCCATCAGTCCTGGTCAACTGTTAACTTTTACCATTAGTCCTAGTCCACTGTTAACTTTTCCATCAGTCCTGGTCCACTGTTAACTTTAAAGGGGATTTTAACCTTTTTGTGTAACTGGGTGAGATTCTCCTTTAAAGTATCTTATAGACAACTTTAAATAAATATGCTAAATATGCAGTACATAAAGAAAATAAAACCTGAAAGCCATCTTGTTGACTTTTATAATAAACTAGCCATTATACTCGTCGTGGCCCGGAATTGCACATGGACCCCAATCCCGGCCCAGTCCCGTATCACGATGTGATCCTGATGGGATTCCGTTCTCCGATGGGATAGCATATCCCATGGGCTCCATTTTACTGTTGGATCTCGTTCCCAATTAGGATCCTGTTCATCTATGGGATCATGCTCAGTGCGATTTTCTTCGAATAAGCTTTATATCCCATTATTATATATCCCAGTAGAACAATATAGAACCTTCTGGAACATTCTATATTGAATTGAATATCCTCCATGAAACGTGTAAAAAAATTACTTTTCTACGTAATTAAGCTAGAATGCGAAATATTATAAAACTAAATTTTAATACTATTGTACATTTTACTATAGTACATTTAAATTGAAATAGGTGCCCTGGTGGGGGACTATTTAATAAAGTACCATTTTAGTAATGTCTGAGATGGGCCTATAAAAATTATTCAGATAAATTCTAGAGTTAAAATTTAACTTGTCCCATTAAAATTCGTTTAAGAATTCAATAGAAATAGCTTTTTTATATTTATCTAACTCTCAAGAAAATGTTTAGATCGTCCCTGAATGGATTGAATATTATTAGTTTTAAATCCACCAATATTTCAATACGGACTAACAATGGCCTCTAAGGTATTGCTACAAAGCTATACCTATATGCATCAGTTAGAGACCGACAGAATTTCGGCTTCGTTTTCAGCGCCGAAAGGGGCCATTTGATATTTTTCGGCCTAGTTTCAGTTTCGGCCGAAATTAAAAGTTAACTTTCGGTTTAATTTCAGTTTCGACCGAAAGGGACTAAGACTTTCGGCCGTCCGGAGTGTCTGTCTCTAGGCCGAAAATCTGATACTCACTAGTGCTCGTTCAATGTATGTTATATGACTAATACTCCGTGAAAGCTGCCCACAGCTGCATGATGACCTCTTGGACCTTTATTTCCATAAAATTACATTTTAATTAGGCCTAGACAAATGTAAACAGTTTTGTGGGAGAAAAACTAAGGAAATGGTAATATTTATATAATTATTTTTGTTTTAATTTGTTGTTTTTTTCAAAAATAAATTTGGAACCCTAGGTTTATTCACTTCCTTCATTTGTGATATTTATTATAAATGATTATTATCATGCTCATCAATGTTGTCATTGACGAAGGTGAATAATATTGCGTAATCATTCGAAGGGTCAAGTTTCAATTATTATTTTTGTTTTATTTTTTTGAATAATATTTTTTTAATGCAAACTCAGGCCTTTTCAAACCAATCAATTCTTGAAATTCATCATTATCACGCCCACAAACATTGTTATTGACGAAACTACATGAGTGTGCATGTATCACGGGTTCGTGTTATAATTATGTATTAAGGCTACTGCAGACCTGTTTACTTATATGATGTTGGCAACGATTTACATGTCTTTTGCGGTTCTCCGTCAAGACCCGTCAGAACAACAATTTAAAGACACCTGGTAAAAAAAAATTCACCCACCAAGGGGGTAGGGAGGTTGGGTGTCCGAAAGAATTAATGACGTCACCAGCACAGAAAGACTAGTGTGTTGTTACTAGGCTAAATATTAATACAGTGTTTTCTTGCAAGCTATTTATAAACACAAAGCAATTAGTATGACGAAGACAGCGAAACATTGTGGTGATATTGTTATAGCCTTAATAACATATATTCAGGTGGCAATTGGCTCTATTAGAGCCACAATAAGTATTGTAGGTATATGTTCTAGGTTGTAATTATATTATAAAAGCAAAGGGCACTCAAGGGTCTATGTTCCATTAATTTTTGCCCCCCTCCCCCCCCCCTTACCACTTTTTTTTCCTCCACATATTCGTCTACCATACTAATTTTAAAATAGTTTGAAGAAATTTAAATTGCTTTGAATAAAAATGGTAAAACCAAAGAATTCATTGGATCAGGGGTCTCAAACTCAAATCATGTGGGGGCCGAAGGAGGTAGAGTCTGATTGAGACTGGGCCGTATCCAGTATTCCACACAAAAAGCGATTAAATATTCTTTAAAGTAAAACTGTTACAATCTGCTCAACCTTTATAAATAGCAAATAAAAACATTAAGGGTTCTTAAGAACTAGGCTTCACTTTCTTCCACCAAGTCACTGTTGCCAGAGAACTGCTAGCACTTCTTTTTACACAGCTGAGCAACTTTGGCTTGAGTGAGGAAGCAACTAAGACTCTCAGTATGGCTTGAAGATCCTCATCAGTGAGTTTGACCCTGAACTTTGACTTGTTAAGGTGCATAGTGGAAAAGAGCTTTTCACACAGATAGGTACTCCCAAAAAGTCATTTGATCCGCTTGAACAACCTGGACATCTCAGAGAAAGTAGAGGGCAATGCAATAAAATGTCCATGCTTGTCTGTTTTTCCATTCACCTCCCTGTGCGGGGCATCTTGCACATTAAAAGAGAAAGGGTCAGCAAAATGTTGAAAAGTGGCTGTTTTTTTTTTTAATTCTAAAAAATGTGATCAAATTCTTTCTGTCCCTTAGCAATTGCATTAGTATACTTACTGCTAAGTTACTACTGAATAGTGTGCCCGAGACCATTAGTACTTTGCATGTTGGGAAATAGCAGAGGTTTCTCTAAGAATAATAACACATGTTTTGTGCAGAATGCCCTGATATTGTCATAGGCAACACTGACAAGCTACCCCTGGTCTTGTAACTTCTTGTTGAGTACATTCAGCTCCTGTGTTAATTCAAAAAGAAAAGCCAAGTTCATGAGCCATTTGGGATCACTTAGTACACGAAAAAAAAACCCCATCCTTCTCCATGAAGGATTTAAATACTAAAACGTTTCAAGCAGTAGGCAGGAGTGGGACATATTTATGAATTATTGCCGCGAAAGAAGAAGCTATTGTAGGTAGAATTAATTTTGATTTTTTTTACTAGTAAAGTGCTTTTTGACTAACCTTATTTTGAAAGACAATCCTTCTATATGGATCAGAAACTTACAGACCTTCATAAACACATGCCTTAGAAAGATCCTGAAAATCAAATGGCCAAATATAATCACCAACAAAGAAAAGACTCACCAGGTGCCCATTGACAAAGACATCTTAAATAAAAGATGGAGATGGATAGGACATACTCTCTGAAAACCACCGGATAGCACCACCAAACAATTCCTAACATGGAATCGACAGGGAAAATGAAAGAGAGGAAGGCCAAAGAATACATGGAGACGCGAGTTGAGGCAGAAAACGCAAAATATGGGATACAGCTGGAAACAACTGGAAAGGAAGGCATAGGACCGTGATGAATGGATAATTCTTGTTGATGGCATATGCCCTAGACTGGGTAAAAGGCATACGAAGAAGAAGAACATTTTGAAAATGACCAGGGTTCAGAACGTATGCGTAAACGAATTTCAAGATATCTAAACATTTCAGTTTCGGCTTCGGTTTCGGCCGAAAGTCTCTTCAAGCTTTTGGCTTCGGTTTCGGCCGAAAGTCATTTTTTACCTTTCGGCCTAGTTTCGGTTTCGGCTGAGATCAGAAAATCACTTTCGGTCGGTCTCTACCATCAATTAACTTAGTACCTATATTGTCGTTTAAGCCTGTTGATATTTATATTACTTATATTAGGACAAATGAAATGAGGCCCCAGGCCCCCCGAGGAATGGATATTATGAGTTTAGTTACCTTTTTTTTTTTTTGAATATGGATAATTTAGTGTAAGTGTACTAAGTTTAGTCAAGATCAATCTATGCATGTATGAGTATTAAGCCTATTGATATTTATATTGCTTATATAAGGAAAAATGTAGTGGGGAACGGCCCCAGAGGAATTGATATTATGAATTACCTACCCATCAGTATTTCAAGATAAATAATAAAGTGTATGTGTACTGACTCGTTCTCTCCGGATCAACACTCCCATCGTTCATTTTAAATGAGGTTTCTGGTGGAGCGATGATGGCATCGTGGATGTAATACAAACCTGTTTATTTCGGCTCCCCCCCCCCCCCCCCTTTTTTTTTTTTTTGGCTATTGGTTTTTGGTTATTTTAAATCAAATGTAGAATTATTTCCCTTTGAAACACATCCAGTATTTTTTTTTTAAATCGATTTTTTTTTACATAGAACGAAGTGTTGGAAGCGGTGGTTTTGATTGACCGTTTTATTTTTGTTTACAAACATGAAATCTTGACCTGACCCATCTGGTGATCGATCTAATAAAGGTTGAAATGTTATCTGATGACATTTCAGACAGTGATTGTATGATTTTAGTTGCAGAACTCATTCTGATGAATCGTGTAATTATGATCCTTGTACTTGTATTAGTAGTACTAGTGACGAAACAATGAAATTGGTAATTCATCAGCTGATGAACAAACAGCGCTCAGTGCCTTTTAGAAGAGCTAATACTGTTCCTTCTATAAATAATGTAGATTCTAAAAGGAAAGCTGCTGATCTCAGACCTAAAGCTGGGTGCAATTTCAGATTTTTACCCTTTGAAAAATTTAGGTTTAAATTTGGAGCTTGTATTGTGACTAGTAAGCCAAATCACGTTGACTGTTTTTTTTTCTTGCTAGACACAAATATTATTCACAGGCTTGCACTCTCAATAAATGAGTATGCTTCCTATAGAATTAACATCAACACTCCAACAAGGCTTATCAGAGCAAAACTTTTGCCTTTTGGCTCCAAAAAGAACAGGTGCAAACATACAACAGGACGAACTGTACTGGTATACGTTTGTGCTGGATGTGAGTCAAGTCTGCATATCCATATGTTCAGCGTAACCATAACTAAACCCAGATGAAAAGATATGCCAAATTTAAGGTAAATTTTCCATTTACCATAATAAATGTTTGTACATACAAGGATACAATGCAAATATTTTCTAATAGCAACAGATTTTTGCCAGTGGAAATAGTTTTCTTGGTCATTTTTTTTACGTAGCTCATATAGGAAAAAACGTAGCTCAAATAGGAAAAAACGTAGCTTATGTAGGAAAAAAACGACATTTTGGGCCCCCGGCCACAAACGGAACACTGATGGATATAAATGCAAAATTCGGTCAAATTCCATCAATCCATGTAAAAGCCTTTTTCGAAAAAAACAAAGCCAAAAATATCCACTTATCTCTATATATATATATATATATAAATGTAACAGACTACGTTATCCATAATTTTTCACACGACTCTAATCTTCATTCTCACGACACCATGGCGTAGTGATTTTATGAACACGATGTGAACCACGAGAAAAGAGCGAGAACTAGTTTAGAATAGAACTAATATAGAATACACGTTAGGTAGAGCCAAAATGTGTGCACGACTGTCTCGTAAAGGTGGCCGACATATTGAATTATTTCTCGTATGGATTATTAAATTATCATGATGTAGAATATTGAACGTGTGTGTAAATTATTTACTGCATCCTAGAATTGTTACAAGGATATCCTCATAAAATTTATTGTTTGACGTATTAATTATATACAATAAAGTGCTGTGAATTGTAAAATTGGACGTTATCACTACTTGGTGAGACAGAGAAACATGTATGAGGCGTGGACACTGGAATGAATCAATTATTCAATCAGCCGCGGTAGGCCATCCATTACAGCAATAGTTAACAATGTTACCACCAAGGATTGTCATATCGGTTATATAGCATATGTTACATTATTTATGATATGGTGATTCTATTTAGCATTTTAAGTGAAGTTACTGGTTTACTTTTTTTATGCCAAAGGGAATTTTATAAAAGAAAAAGAAAAAGAACGCATTTGTTTCCCTTTATTGAAAATTTCGTGACTTACATCAGCCGATGGAGCTGATTCCACTGATCTTTTTATGTCCTCTACTGAAGTGTTGTGGTGCTGTTGTGGTGCTGTTGTGGTGCTGTTGTGGGGCTGTTGTGGTGCTGTTGTGGTGTTGTTAATGTCTTTGAATATTGAACGCCGATTCAAGTTCTGATCATCTTTCTTTTGTCCAACTCACCGATGTCGTCATCAATTATGACACATTGTACACTTGACCTTCAACTATCAGAAAACAATCTGTCACCTGCTTAAGTTTGAACGCAGAAAAAAATGTGTCTCTATAAGGTTAATTTGGTCTTTGTAAGGTTAATTTGGTCTCTATAAGGTTAATTTGGTCTCTTTAAGGTTTGTTTGGTCTCTGTAAGATTCATTTGGTCTCTTTAAGGTTTATTTGGTCTCTGTTGGGTTAATTTCGTCTCTGTTAAGTAGGTCTGTGTAAGCTCAATTATTCCAAACGTGCATGTTAGAAAGCTGCAAACGTACCAAGAAAAGTAGTTGGCAAAGCGCGACTCGAGAGTAGCATGCGGCTCTTTAGTGACCTGACTGCGGTGCGGCCAGTCACCACACATAGGTTTTGACAAAAAAAAAACGGGGCTCTTGAAAATAAATTTGGCTCTCAAAATTTTTTTTTTTTTAATCGTCCCGCTGATGATTTTCAGCTCTTTTGATTAATGAGTTTTTCGACAACTGATCAAGACTTATTGACTGGGATGCTAATTTTTTAAGAGATTTCTTTTATTCGCTCTGGCATAGTGTAAAAAAAAAAAAAAAACAACAAACTTTAAGATGCCAATTTTACGATCGCTTAAATTTGTCATCAAAATTATAAAAAAATTTTGATTAAAGAGTTTTTCGACAACTGAACAAGACTTATTGACTGGGATGCTAATTTTTTAAGAGATTTTTTTTATTCGCTCTGGCAAAGTGTAAAAAAAAAAAAAAAACAACAAACTTTAAGATGCCAATTTCACGATCGCTCAAATTTGTCATCAAATTTATAAAAAAAAAAATTCTAGTCTCATTTATTACACAAACTCTTCGAGTCTCATTGATCTCAGGAGCACGTGTTTGTGTTTTGTGTAAAGCAATATTCTGTTAAATGTGTCGTTATTTAGTGAGATCGCAAAACAACGCAATTTTCTTTTGGAACCATTCAACTCGGCTTTATTGTTTTATGTTTTTATAATAGTTTTTAAAAATGTATGACTTATAGATAACGACACGGTCCCATCTGCTACCGACAAACAAACAAAACTTCATCTATAGTCATAAAAGAAAAAATGATTTTGGGATGTTTTTAACAGTCTGAACATGACTTCTTTACTAAGGAAAGTCATCCGATTCTACAGCTGATAAAATGGCATATATAAACGTTCGAACTTCTCGTGTTTTAATTGAGAGAAACAAAGAAAAAAAAATACAAATAAATCTTTAAAAGAAAAGACTTTCTACCAAAGACGAAATTAAATGCACCAAAAAGAAGAGATTAATTGAAAATATCGTCAAACGCACTATGCAAACAAAGGCGGTGCAGAATTGTAAATGAACACACTTTGTATCACACTTTGTGTCCATTCTTTGTATCCACTCTTTGTGTCTACTCTTTGTATCCACTCTTTGTGTCTACTCTTTGTATTCACTCTTTAAGTCTACTCTTTGTATCCACTCTTTGTGTCTACTCTTTGTATCCACACTTTGTGTCTACTCTTTGTGCCCACACTTTGTGCCCACTCTTTGTATCCACTCTTTGTATCCACTCTTTGTATCCACACTTTGCATCCACACTTTGTGCCCACACTTTTTGCCCACTCTTTGTATCTCCTCTTTGTGTCCACACTTTATGGCCACTCTTTGTGTCCACACTTTGTATCCACTCTTTGTGTCCACACTTTGTGTCCACACTTTATGGCCACTCTTTGTGTCCACACTTTGTATCCACTCTTTGTGTCCACACTTTGTGTCCACACTTTATGGCCACTCTTTGTGTCCACACTTTGTATCCACTCTTTGTGTCCACACTTTGTGTCCACACTTTATGGCCACTCTTTGTGTCCACACTTTGTATCCACTCTTTGTGTCCACACTTTGTGCCCACTCTTTGTATTCACTCTTTGTGTCCACACTTTATGTCCACTCTTTGTATCCACTCTTTGTGTCCACACTTTGTATCCACTCTTTGAGTCCACTCTTTGTGTCCACTCTTTGTATCCACTCTTTGTATCCACTCTTTGTGTCCACTCTTTGTGTCCACTCTTTGTGTCCACTCTTTGTATCCACTCTTTGTGTCCACACTTTGTGCCCACTCTTTGTATCCACTCTTTGTGTCCACACTTTGTGTCCATTTTTTGTATCCACTTTTTGTGTCAACACTTTGTGTCCACTCTTTGTATCCATTCTTTGTGTCCACTCTTTGCGTCTACTCTTTGTATCTCCTCTTTGTGTCCACACTTTGTGCCCACTCTTTGTATCCACTCTTTGTGTCCACACTTTGTGTCCATTTTTTGTATCCACTCTTTGTGTCAACACTTTGTGTCCACTCTTTGTATCCATTCTTTGTGTCCACTCTTTGCTACTACTCTTTGTATCTCCTCTTTGTGTCCACACTTTGTGCCCACTCTTTGTATCCACTCTTTGTGTCCACATTTTGTGTCCATTCTTTGTATCCATTCTTTGTGTCCACTCTTTGTGTCCACTCTTTGTGTCCACTCTTTTTATCAACTCTTTGTTCCACACTTTGTGTCCACTCTTTGTATCTACTCTTTGTGTTTACTCTTTGTATCCACTCTTTGTGTCCAAATGATTTGAATTCAATGTAGACGAAGGTTAATTATTATATTAAAAAAAAAAATGTTTACATTTATTTTTAAATCAATTATCTGCACTTACTTTCTTTACCTAATGCATATTACAAAACTTTGTAAAGAAAATTGACGTCATAACTAACATTCTAATATTTGATCCCCCTACTAAAGTTGATATTTTTAAAGATTTAAAAAAAAAAATCCAATTTCGACAGATAGTTAATTTTTTAAAAGTACTTTAGATAAGATACAATTCCTTTATAGATCTATAAGTGCAGGGGGCAGTTGAATAGTTATGTGGGAGACTTTCTACCCCCCCCCCCCCCGGGAGGTTTAGGGAAGAGCATCTGTTC
>CAXITT010000148.1:552469-567221 GCA_964033795.1 Lymnaea stagnalis
GGGGGCAGTTAAATAGTTTTGTGGGGGCCTTTCTCCCCCCCCCCCCCCCCAGGGAGGTTTAAGGAAACGCTTCTGTTCATTAGTTTCCCCCGCACAGTCGTTTCATTTAGGTGTTATTTAGTTTGACTTTATTTTCACGATTTGTTTAAAAAAAGACTATATAAAATACTGTATAACTATATAGAGCTTGTATGTCATCTCGATAACAACATCGTTATGGTCCCATCTGTAGCCAATGGCTGACTAAAGATTTACCTACAGACGACGAAGCAACATCTGTCTGTGACACTTTTTCAACGAAATGATAAATTGCATATCTCTTTATTGTTACGTATATGGACATGGAGGTTTACTATTTAGTCATAAATCACATTTAGCAGCGGCGTAGCTAGGGTTAGTGTCACCCGTTGCGGTACACTTATGGTGTCACCCACCCTCTCCGATGTATTTCTTCTTATTAAAATAAGTAAACATTATAACAATGACAAGAACAGAAACAAATTAATTAAAGGCCAGGAGTTAGATGTATTTAAGAAGTGTAGCAACATTAAGTTATTGTCATCTTGACATGAAATTTACTTTATTTAAATTTTCCTTAACTGGTCTTCAAAGCTGCAATAGTGTCAATTACTTGATCAACATCAATATCCTTCATAGTATCTCTTTCAATTGATAGAAAAGCCAGATCATAAAACCTTGACTCTCCTTATGGTGGATCGTAAATAGTTCATTATAAGCCTTAGTTTTGAAAAGCTCTGCTAACATGAAGCCGCAGACACACATATAGTGACAAACAATTGAAGGTTTAGTTATAGAGTATTGGAAGAGATTCTAGGAGGTCCATTCAGCTATGACATAAATTACTGATCAGTCCATTACTTTGTGAAATTCAATATCAGCTGCTGCTAAGTGTCTTCTAAGCCTTGGTATTTCTTTAAAAATTTAATCTGATAGCAGACTCTTGGGTCGAACAGCCCCAAACATATCTTCTAATTCCTTTTCAGAATAAAAGCGATCAATACACTCCAGCAACTCCCTACAGTGTTCTTCTCGCAGAAAGAGCCCATCATCTATTAATTCTTTGTCTGCCATTCTCTTTTCAAACTTCTCACTACAGAAAGTCCATGTCACTCTCATTGTGTAAATTTTGACGTTATAATGGCTGATATCCTCATGATACAAAGAAAAAGAAGTGTTCTAAAAATACCCCAAGGCCGGGCTGGTGTGGGGTGGGGTTGTAACGGTGAAATTAGAATTGAATTGGTTATCCCTTTTAGGCATTGTAGAAAATTAAAACTTGGTTCCACAAAAGCTGCTACACTCGAATGCATCGAATAAAAAAGTTAAAATAGACATTTGGAACCAACTATGGGCTTTATATAACTTGTTTTTTGGGGGATAAACATTTAGTTCGACAGTAATTAGTTGAATGATTGCTTCAAATTTTGAAAAAAATAAATTGCCATTCCTCGTGTTTATCAGCAACTTTATTGGACGGCGGAAAAACAATTCACCCTGCCTCTTAACTTAAATCACGCTGATGCTACTTTGTGCAACATTTCGAATCAATGTAACAATCAATGTATTAATCAATGTAACTGTCAATGTAACAATAAATGTAACAAAGCCCACGTACTTCAGGAGGGCATGGTGATTGTTTTGGATGAGTGCAACATAGCTTACAACAGGGGATAGAAGAAGGAGTTGACATGGGGGCTTCTCATCCGGGATTGGTGAACCTCATTATTTTCATACTTGAGGTAAAGTACAAGAACATTCTTATTATTCATCTTTAGTGAAGTTACAACCATCGTCGCATGTTCCCGTATTTCAATGTCGGAGCCCCGCGGCCACCGTGTGTCAAGTTTATATGAGTTGCATACGCCAGTAACTCCATCAACCACCTACGTCCTGTATTAGGCTAGTTATGTCCTAACCTGCAACAGGCTAACTACGTCCTGCCCGTTATTAAGTTACTAACCTCGTGTCCAGTTACAGCAAATTAACTACGCCCTGCCCTTATCAAGTTGCCAACGTCCTGTTCAGTTCCAGTGAAATAACTACGTCCTGACCTGTGTGAAGCTACCAATGTCGTGTCCAGTTACAGCAAATTAACTACGCCCTGTCCGTTATCAATTTGCCAACGTCCTGTCCAGTTCCAGTGAAATAACTACGTCCTGCCCGTCATCAAGTTGCCAACGTCCTGTCCAGTTCCAGTGAAATAACTACGTCCTGCCCGTTATCAAGTTGCCAACGTCCTGTCCAGTTCCTGTGAAATAACTACGCCCTGTCCGTTATCAAGTTGCCAACGTCCTGTCCAGTTCCAGTGAAATAACTACGCCCGTCGCTGCATCGAGTTATCTACGTCCTGTCGGTAGTCAGCTACCCACTTCGTGTTGAGTTCCAGTGAATTAACTACGCATTTCCTGTATCGAGTTATCTACGTTCCTTTGGTAGTGAGCTACCAACTTCGTGTCCAGTGAGCTGTGAAGTCCTGTGGCCTGTCCGGTCACTCAGTTTAACAACGCCCTGTCATGTGTCAACGAGCCACCAACGTCCCACCCCGCATCAAGCTTCCTATGCCCGATCCTGTATTGGTGAGTTACCCACGAACTGTCCAGTGTCGGTGATTCGCCTACGTTCTGTCCAGTGAGCTTCCGATTTCCCGTGACCCGTCCCGGTCACCCACACCTCAATGACTGTGTCCCAAGATCGCCATATAGGACAATTGAAGTTTGTGAGAGAACTATTGACAGTAAAGAACCATTGACACTTAATTAAGCCCAGTGTGTGTTTTGAATAATATTTAAACTCTATAGGACTTTCCACGAACCAGGCAAGTTGGATTTTTATTGTTTAAAACATTTTTGGCATTAATTTTCTTTTGTATTTACATTTTTTTTTTGTACCTGGGTAGAATTTAGCTTTCTGCTAGAGTAAGTTTAAACAGACTGCGATTGGTCCTTAAAACTAAATTATTGTTTACTAAACCGCTACAGGAATACCTCTAGTGTTGGCAGCATGCTAGAAACACTAGGCTGGTCACCATTGGAGAAACGACGACGATAATCCAGGCTCTCCATGATGTACAAGATAAATAATGGGCTGGTTCACTGTTCCAGTATTAAACAGAAACTCGTTCCTCTCCCCCATAGACAGCGACGATGCCATGACAGGCAATTCAGGCTCATACCAGCAAGAAGCCAGTATAGGAGCTGCTCATTCCTGCCCGAGACAATCAGGGACTGGAACCATCTTTCAAAAGGAACAGTTGAGGCGACAACACTAGACACATTTGTGTCTATTGCCTCAAGACTTCAAACCCCTAGTGCATAATTTCCTCATCACCACCAGTAACAGAAACATTGCAAATCCCATCTACATGCATAGGAGCCAAAATGATCAATAAATTGATCGTGGGCCCTTAAGATATAGAAGAAGAAGATTGGGTAAAATGCTACATTCCCAGTTAGCTGACCACTGGGTCAAATTCTTCATTCCCAATTAGCTGACACATCAATTTAAGTTTAGAGTCCTTCATTCTCATTCTGTTTTGAATGCCTGCTTAGCATAGTGAAAACAAAATGTAGGAATTTCCCTGGGTGACTTCCAACAACCAGAAGAAAATCTTCTTCCACCATGTTATGGTTTTTCGATAATTCACAGTATGTTACTTTCTGATCTAGCGTATCACAACCATTCATTTTTTTATTGTAAATGTGAATTATTTCAGGTTTGTCCAATTTTTTGGTTTCGAAAGTATGTACCCTTGCATCAGTTGACACTGGTATAAAAAATTTTAGAACTGTTTACTGTTTATCACTGAATGCAACACAAAGCATGCTTTTTGTATTGTTTAGGTACCATTTCATTTCTTTGTGTTGTAAAGATAGACTTTACCTCCAGTGGAAAGCCAACATGGTTAATCTTAAGAGTTCTGTATAATATTGATTTTTAGGAAGGAGATAGTTGATGAGTTTTCTGGAGGTGTAGTATCTGCCCGCAAAAATTTTGTGACCAGTTCTCACATGTTGGAGCAAAGTATGAAAAACTTGGACAGCTTGTCCTCCATCTTTATCCACGTCAGGGTTACATGAAGTATTTGCACCAAAATATATAAAAATGCCTGCAACATAACCAGTGGAGGAACTGCACTGATCAAATGTTTGTATGTCGTACTTGCTAGGCTTACTGGCATTGTATTGTTTAAACTGCCATTTGCCCTTATAGCCTATTCCTGGTTCATAAAAGGTTCAATTTTATCTTTGCCTTTGGATGTTTCATTGCCACAGTGTAGCATAGGGTGATATTTGCCCTGGAACCTCTGTCTTTTAAATACATGGTGTATCCAAGGGATATAGAATTCAGTGGACATAATCCAAAAGAGCTGGCCTTTTATACATGCCCATATAAATCAAAACGGCTATGAATTTATCTAGTTCATGTCTAGATATGTCCTTCCATCTACTAAATACAGAGCATCTAAGTGCAAGTGTGTTAACTTGAATTTTTTTTTTGGCATAAGGGTTTACTGATTTAACAATGTAATCCTTTACATTATGATCAAATAATGCATTGAAGAATTCAATAGGAATAGGGTTTCCAGTCTTTTGTTTTTGTTTTGGAATAACTTCAGTTTTTCCAGTTATAACTTCTGACCACTCCACTCAGACTCTGTAGTGAGATTAGAGCTAGACCTTTGTCTTGAGTTTTAAGTTAAGCCTAAGCCTACTGTAACTGTAGCACTAGGTCCAGTTACTGAACTAGATGCCAGATTTTCCTTTCCCCTTGCCTTTACCTTGGCATAATTTTGGTCTTTTTGTGGCTGGAGGAATATCCTCATCACTACTATCATTCAAATAACAATCTTTCATCCAAATCCTCTTCATTGTTTTCATTTGAGTCCAATGAATCATCCAAGCTAATTAATTGGCCTGCTTATTCAGCAGCCATACATCTAAATCTTGAGGGAGCAGACCTAATATTGGTATCAGTACAACTTGTTGAAGCCATAACAATCGGCTGATGTTTGATTACCATTTTTAAAATGGGAAAAAAATGAGCAAAAAATACACTACATATGGTACAATCTGCCAGAAATTTCACAGAAAGGGAGTTGAAATTCTTCCAAATAAAAGTTTAGAAAACTATTATTAGCACACTTAATCCATTCGATATGTTTAGCTGCACACTGCAGCTAATTAATTAGTGGCTAGAGCAGAGCCGAAACTAACCAAAATTTGTCTAGCTGAGCTCAGTCCAAAAGGCTGCTCCACAATCCTGTCTGTAACATAATTTTTTTTTTATAATCATAGTAGTAATAATTCAAGTTTTGCATCTTTGAGATTAGAAATATATTACTATAGATCTGTGACCAAAAAAAAGTCTTATTTTAAATTTTGGATATCCTCTACTCTAATGTAGTTGGAGTTAAAATCTTGCTTTGAACATGACTTGACCATTTTGAAGGATTTCTTTTTTTTCTTTTAAAACTACCCTCCCTAAATCCTAGAGAGCTTGAAATTTACTCATGAATTCCAATAGTGGGCATATTTTTAAAACTATTTAATAGAATAATTAGATGAAGCTATTCAAATTTTCCTTTAGGAACCTAGAATCTTTTGTCTCACCATGTTTGCATCGGTGTAGTGAAATTAGTGTTTACACCAGGTACATGATTTATAAACTGAAAGTTAAATAGATTTTACTTTTTGTGATTGTAACTTTCAGGTTGAAATTGCTCATAGGATGTTGTCTTCAGATAAATGCAAGCTTGTATACTAATAGAGTTTCTTTCTACTAATTCAAGTGTTATTTTACTTCCAGGTTGAAGTTGTTGTCTTCACAGAGATCACTTGAAGGCTCCCTATCACTGCCAAACTTCACAGCTTCTCTTGTGATGGGTCATGACATGTCAGGACAATGTCCGGTCAACATTTGACTTCAGGTATTTACGTTTCATTAACTGTGCCACTAATGTTGTTGTTTTTTTTTTTGGTAACATTTTAACTTTATGCTTTTTATTACAACTGGTATTAATCTTGTGGTCGATCATAAGCCGATCAGCTTAATTTTGGCTAGGAAAATTCGGAAAAATTTGTAACCCGCTCATTAGCCGATCCCCATAAATAATATTCCAGTAGACATAAAAGGTAATTATAGTAATTTTTTTAAAAAATGTAAAACATGTGAAACTAATTATTGTATCGGTAAAGCTACTTGAAAACTAAATTTACAGTATTATTTAATACTGTATGTTTTAGATTTTAGACATAATAATACTGTATGCTTAGATTTTTTTTAGACATGATAATACTGTAAGCATACAGTATTATCATGTCTAAAATCTAAGCATACAGTATTATTATGTCTAAAATCTAAGCATACAGTATTATTATGTCTAAAATCTAAACATACAGTATTATTATGTCTAAAATCTAAACATACAGTATTATTATGTATAAAATCTAAACATACAGTATTATTATGTCTAAAATCTAAACATACAGTATTATTATGTCTAAAATCTAATCATACAGTATTATTATGTATAACAATGGTATAAACAGTAACTACAGGTATACTGAACATTTCCAAAAATAGAACGGTGGTGATCTACAACAAAAATTTCATTATTTAATGTAGTTAATTTGATTCTAATCACAGCCAATCACCTCATTTGCAAAATGAGGACAAAACAAGTAACCCAATTTGCACAGGCCTTAATGTTGACTGCAGTTTAAGACAATCCAGAAAAGCCACAGTTAACTCTGCGTCTGGAGATGTCTGACCCATCCCTTGCACTTACTGCACAAGAGCATTTAGTGATTGAATCAATGAATAGAATGCACCATGAGACAACCTCCTATGACCCACTCATAACCACTCATGACCATTCAACTTATTCCCTTAAAATTAAAATATTTTTTTTAAAGTAGGCAATAGTAAATACTAAAATTTTATTTATAGCCATGTCTCTACTTAATTATGTATTGATCATTCTCAAACAACATCCAGGAATTCAAATTAAATAATCAATAAGTATGCAGCTCAATGAGAGAAATAGAGATAAATGAACCTATACATTTTTAATGCTGATCGTTATCAGAGGCACTACAGCCCATGTGGGGCCCTGGCCTGCTCCACCCCATCCTTCCTTTTAAGCTAATCTATGGCTTTTCACCTCCATGCTTGGACCTCCAGGTGATGTAAGTACTACTCAACATCATCACTCCATCTGAGTCTTGGTCGACAGATGAGCCATCCACCCATGGGCTTCTGCCTGTGGATCACTTTTTTTGCTCTACCATCTAGCATACTCTCAAGATTTCCTGTCTAGCGCAGCCTGCACCTTTAAATTGCTGTAACTAGGGATGGGTGTTGGAACAGTTGATAAATCTCCATCCATCGTTATCTAACACTGAACTGTATATTTTTCTGAGGGTATTTCCAGTTTATTGAACAGGTTCTCTGCTTTCTTGGGGAAGGTTCAAGTGTGGCTGTTGTGCATCACCACTGGTCTCATAATAATAAAAGTGGTGTATGTGGCCTTCTTAGTTTTTCGTGAGAGATTTCTGCTTCCTAGTAACAGTAGCTTTTGTATGCTGAAATAAGAACAGTAGCCCCATTTTATCGTTTCTTTCCCTTCTGTCATATTTTCATTGTTCTCAGTTATAGTAGCTCATAGATATTTGAAGTTAGCTGCTCCCCTTAAAGGTGTGGTAGCTCATAGGTATTTGAAAGTAGCAGCTGTCCCTTAAAGGTGTAGTAGTAATTCAAAGATATTTCAAAGTAGCAGCTCTCTCTCAATGGTGTGGTAGCTCATATGTATTTCAAAGTAGCAGCTCTCTCTCAATGGTGTGGTAGCTCATATGTATTTCAAAGTAGCAGCTCTCTCTCAAAGGGATGGTAGCTCATTGGTATTTCAAAGTAACAGCTGTCCCTTAAAGGTGTAGTAGTAACTCAAAGATATTTCAAAGTAACAGCTGTCCCTTAAAGGTGTAGTAGTAACTCAAAGATATTTCAAAGTTGACTCTCTCAAAGATGTGGTAGCTCATAGGTATTTCAAAGTTGACTTTCTCAAAGATGTGGCAGCTCATAGGTATTTTTAAAGTTGACTCTCTCAAAGATGCGGGAGCTCATAGGTATTTGAAAGTTAACTCTCTCGAAGATGTGGTAGCTCATAGGTATTTCAAAGTTGACTCTCAAAGGTATCTTAGCTCATAGGTATTTTTAAAGTTGACTCTCTCAAAGGTGTGGTAGCTCATAGGTATTTGAAATTTGACTCTCTCAAAGATGTGGTAGCTCATAGGTATTTCAAAGTAGCAGCTCTCTCTCAAAGGTGTGGTAGCTCATAGGTATTTCAAAGTAGCAGCTCTCTCTCAAAGGTGTGGTAGCTCATAGGTATTTCAAAGTAGCAGCTGTCCCTTAAAGGGGTAGTAGTAACTCAAAGATGCGGTTGCTTCTTTTGATTTTGTCAATTGCGTGTTTGATGCGTGACATATTTTTGTTGTTGTTGACATAACCGTAGATTTTATGTTCACTTCATTTACCTCAAGACCACCATTAACTGAAACATCTAGTTTTAATTATATCAATCCTGCTTCTGCCTGGTAGAGCTATGTTGTCTGCATATGCCAAGTACTGCATAGGTTTGCTATGTAAAGTTCCTGATGGTTGAAGCTCTGTTATTTTTCTCTGGAATTTGTTTGTGATCTTTCCTCTGGTGCTCCAATGTATGTTTCTCATAACTTTTTCTAAAGTGATGTTGAGTAGGTTACATGCTAGTGAGTCTCCTTGACTGAGCCGCCCTGATTAATATGAAAGTCCCTCAAGTACTCTTCCTGTACTTTTGATTCTTTTTTTGGATTTGGCCATCATGTATAAAACGGGTAAGTTTGATTGGGACTCCCAAGTTCCTGTACTGCATCATGCAGATATTTCTTGTCCAAGCTGTTGCGTAGTTCACAAATTGTTGGTGTCTGGGGATGTTGTATTCTTAGCATTTCTTCTGGAGACATCTGGTGGTCAAGATATAATCTGTGGTGGGTTTAATCTGTCTCAATAAGTTCAGTATACCTTTCCAGTTTTCTTGCTATTAATTTGGTGATGATTTTGTAGGTTACATTAAGTAGGAAGATTACTGTAATTTTAGCATTCCAGTTTAGATGCTCTCTTGTGAATGAGCGCAGTACCCCTTTAATTTTGCATTTCTGTTTCATGCCTAATTCTGGATATGAAGTTGTTTGTTTTTGTCTATGCAGTTGGTTTACATCTAGTTGTATCAGTTCTATAGTGGGGAGGTCTGTTCTTGGGGCTTTGTTATTTTTCATGATAAAGATCACACCTTTTTTTTTTCGTAGTTTGTTGGCTGACTAAAGTGTCCGATCTTCCTTCTGGTAGTTTGTAATCCTCATTGGCTCCGCCATATGAGCCATTTAGCATTTCTTCAAACTGTTGTGCCCGTGTAGAATCTCTTCTGTGATTAGTTACTTATCTATAATGCTGATATGGTTCCTAATAAATGCTGACAGTTGTGCTGTATGCATGAATAAACAAATCCATTTTTTGATTTAAAGTTATTTTATTGTGTTAAAAAATTAGATTATTAAATCATTTTTATGTTCACTTATTATAGTATAGTATAGGCTATATTTTATACAGAAAACCTAAAAACATGTTAAAGCTTAGACTGTAGTGATTTGAAGAAGTTGTGAACCGTTTGTTCTAGTCGTCATTGTCCATAAACCGTACATATGGTTACAACCAGAAGTATTATCATTTAACACAATTTATGGTAAAAATTTTCCCCATATATTTAAAAAAAAACTTGTCCAGTCAATCAGGCCCGGGGGGGGGGGGGGTGTTAATTTTTTCCAGCCTTAGTAAATGACACCGACAATATTTTTAAAAAATTTCTAGCCTTAAAACGACTTTTTTTTTTTTTTTTTAAATGACAGGAGTGAAACAAAGTATTGGAAAACCTAAATAGGGGATGCAACAAAACCTAACCTGATTGCTGTCCCTCCCCTTTTTAATATTTTTTTTGCTTCTCTCTCTCTCTACCCTGGTTTTTCTATTTACCTGACAAAAGTTCTGAGGATGTCTGAATTTTTCCATCTAATTTCTTGTAATGCAGCAATAGACATTCAATTTTTTTTTTTTTAGTTCCTCTATTAGATTGGCTAAGGCTCCTCTAAAGGGGCTTATAAAGTTCAGAATCACAGCCCAAAAATCATGTCCATATCCAGACTTAGGTTGATTTCCATTAGTATCATTCCTTGTTTGGATTTTTTAACATTTTTTACAAGACTGTGTTGTTAGCCCTCAACCATCTGAGAGGCTGCCCTATTAAACTCTCTAGGAAACACCTTCATTTTTGGCCTTTTTGAGTCATTTCCACTTCCTGCAAGGCAGTAGGTTCTGATTTTGGTCCTACCCAGGTATTTTATTTCCCTGGTAGCATCATATCCTGTGGGTTTTCCCCTATCCGCAACCTAAGGAGGCACTCAATGGAAGATAAGTAACTATGCACAAGTCCTTACCCACCTAATCAGCTGAAATGTTTGATGTCCTCCTAATGGATGAGTTAAAAATGAAAGGTCCTCCCATTATCTTAGAATTGTGCCAAGTGGGGTGTCACGTTTTGTGGGGTGTGTACATCAGGTGGTGGTTTACGCTCCACTTTGGAAAACAATTCCATAAATCAAAGAGAAGTTGTAGAATAGATTAATTATGTTAGCCTTCAATATTATAGTGCATTATAAAATGCAGAGGAAAAGGGCTCAAAGGCAGACCTAGGATTAGGTGGATGGACGATGTAGAAAAAGATTTACAGCAGCTGAAGGTCCAAACAGGGAAAAGAAAGGCATTAGTAAGGTCTGAGTGGAAGGAAGTGGTGAGGCAGGCCAAAGCCCGACATGGGCTGTAGCGCCACAGGGATGGATGGATTATAAAATAGAGTAATAAATTGCCCACTATAATTAGGTCCCTATAAATGGGAATTTCTAAACAAAATACACAATAATTAATCTGTATTTAGCCAATATGTTAATCAGTGCTTAAGTATTCATCAATGTAATTCAGTGTGAACACTGACCAAATTTAAATTTCTGCATCACATTGTTTTCTTATATAGTAACTATTAATCACTACATTTTTTTAAGGGGGGTAAGCAGTAACATCTTGTAACTTAACATTACTATTTAAATAGTTTCCCTTTGTTGCATTTCTGTAAAAAAAATTGAATAATTTGGCTATTTGTTAAATCAAAACAAGTATTCTAATGTCCAGTTGGGTTTCAAATTCATCTCAGCAAAGGCTTGTAACTACATTGACAGATTACATGAGTCAGCTGCTTAACATTATAACAACATGACGTTCTCCGATTACATGAGAACCCAATAATAAGCGTTTTAAAAAATTTTCATGACCCTCTATGGAAGATAATTACACAATGATAAAATGTAACATAAATTTTAACAGTTAATCAAAGTACAAATGAATAACTGCTTTAATAATAAAAATTGTTTTATTACCCAATCTGTGACTTCCATCTAAAGAAAATTCTCAAATCGCCCCACCAGATATTCATTTTGAAAATCACCTTTCTCTTCCAACTGGTAAAATGAGAGTCAATCATTCCAGCCTCATTTTGAGTTTGAATATGGCTATAAGTTTTTATTTCAAAGTAAGGCACACAATTAAATTTCTTAAGGCAGGTCTCATTCCATTGCAACTGAAAATTTGTGATGTCATGCATGATGCCTTTGGAGTGAGCACCATGTGAAACATTTGTTCCAAAGCAACTGAATAAAAAGCAAAAAATATGAAGCAATGGCATTCAACACAGCGCATCAGGAATAGTCAATCCATTTGAGCATGTTCTAAAAACTAAAAATTGAATTTACTGCAGTAAAGATGGCAGGTTTTAAATTTTTAATGACCTTGAATACTATATTACTATTTAAAGTGTCTCATGGCTGCAATTTGTAGCTACCTACAAGTATTATATATATAATTTAAAGGTAATTGCATGCTTTTTAATTGATATTAGATGTTTGTTCAAAATATACTTGCCAAAATTGATTTATTATTATTATTATTTTAGGCAAAACATTTTTGAGTCGACAAAAACATAACATCACAGCTTTAAAAAGAATGGAAAAAATTGTTTCCAATTATAGCAATAATATTTATATTTTATGATATTTTATTAGCATATATTCAATATTACAAAATATATTAAAATTTGAAAAGCATAATCATAAACAAAAAGATCTAACTTTTTGTGGACTGTTATCAGTCAAGGAAATAATTCCCCAAAAACTCTAAATTATAATTTTAAAAAAAAATTTTACAAAGGAAAACAAATACTGCAATAAATTATCACTTAGAAAATTATTAGTGGTCTTAAATTTGAATAAAAGCTTAGAAAAAAGGAACATTTTAATATGTACATTTCTTTTTTTTTTTACATCGCCAAGATACTGATCATATGATCTTATCTTTCATTGAGGCGATGCAAATAACATTCTTGAAAACAATTTCTTTATTTATTAAAACCTAAAAATAAATCACAAAAGAAGGATGTGACAGATATTATGACCCATTAAACCTTGTTTTGGTAATGCAATTTACATTTTTTTGTTATTGTCGTGTTGCAGAGCGCAACATAAAAATGTCTTCTTCTTCTATATCTTAAGGGCCCACGATCAATTTATTGATCATTTTGGCTCCTATGCATGTAGATGGGATTTGCAATGTTTCTGTTACTGGTGTTGATGAGGGAATCATGCACTAGGGGTTTGAAGGCTTGAGGCAATAGACACAAATGTGTCTAGTGTTGTCGCCTCAACTGTTCCTTTTGAAAGATGGTTCCAGTCCCTGATTGTCTTGGGCAGGAATGAGCAGCTCCTATACTGGCTTCTTGCTGGTAGGAGCCTGAATTGCCTGTCATGGCCTCGTCGCTGTCTATGGGGGAGAGGGACGAGTTTCTGTTTAATACTGGAACAGTGGACCAGCCCATTATTTATCTTGTACATCATGGAGAGCATGGATTGTCGTCGTCGTTTCTCCAATGGTGACCAGCCTAGTGTTTCTAGCATGCTGCCAACACTAGAGGTATTCCTATAGCGGTTTAGGACAAAGCGTGCTGCTCGTCGCTGGACCGCCTCCAACCTGTCAATGCTCTTCTGGGTAAATGGGTCCCAGACTGAAGATGCATAATCTAAAATCGGACGGATAAAGGCTTTATATGCTCTTTCTTTCACACAGGAGTTGCCAATCTTTAGATTTCGCCTTAAGAACCCCAAGGCTTGGTTTGCTTGGTTACATACATTGTTAATATGCTCGTCCCAGCGGACCTCTCTTTGAATGGTAACACCCAGGTACTTTACGGAGGAAACTTGCTCAAGAATATGGCCGTGCAGTTTGTATTGGTAGTGTAGAGGAGTACAACTTCTAGAGATTGATAGTGTCTGGCACTTGGCAGGGTGAAATTCCATGTCCCAGCTCATCTCCCACTCAGCTAACAGATTGAGATCCTGTTGTAGCTGGTCCTGGTCAGATCTGTTGGCGATCGTCCTATACACTGCTGTGTCATCTGCAAACAGTCTTGCCTGTGATGTCAGTTTCTCCGGTAGGTCATTAATGTATGCTAGGAACAAACAGGGGCCCAGGACTGATCCCTGGGGGACCCCTGACTTCACATCGACAAAGGAGGAGCTTGTACCGCCCACCACTACTGCTTGGCGTCGGTGGCTGAGGAAGCTAGAGATCCATGTTTTAGTGGTGCCTTGAATCCCATATATCTGGAGTTTGTGTAGAAGCAAACTATGATTCACCCGGTCAAATGCTTTTGCGAAGTCCATTACTAGCACGTCAGTCTGCTTGTGGTTCTCCAGATTGGTCATCAGGTCTTCTACAAATTCGAGAAGCTGGGTCTCACATGATCTATTGACTCGGAAGCCATGTTGACAGTCATTGAGTATATTTTGGCTTTCAAGATGCTTCATGACTGTGCTTACGATTATGTGCTCCAACAGTTTGCAGATCACGCTGGTGAGGGATATCGGACGATAGTTGGCAGGGTCGGAATGCTCCCCTTTCTTGTAAATTGGAGTGACATGCGCTGTTCTCCAGTCTGCTGGAATATTTCCTGTGCATAGTGACAATTGGACGATGTCAGGCTTTACAGTAACTGATGCATCGTCAAAGATGTCCTATGTCCCCTAAATTGTTCATTAATTGCTACATTTTCATGATGCTGATGCAGTTCTTTTTATCTTACATAGCAAAACATAAGAGTCTCCCAATGTTGCACAGCATGTCTCCTTTATTTTCAGTATCAGAAACTCTATATGGTCTTCAGTCTGTCTCTAGTCATAGAGGCCTTGCTCATAGTCCATCATATGAGGATTTCCTGGACCACAGTCCTGTAAAATTAAGTACTTAAATAAGGACTGCATTTAATAATAATCCTCTTGGTTGAGAAATTTCCACTTTCATAATGTTAAACCAATTTTTAAAAACAGAAATTTTCTTCAGTCCATTGTCCTGTGTACATTGCATACTAACAAATATATCCAACCAAATTTGCAGTAAAATAGCGTTTTAATTTACTGTAGCGTATTTGTATGGTGAACGAACGGACAGGACATCAGCTTAGTTACTTTCTCTTTATTTTCTCTTTACTTCAATAAATTTTTTGTCTATTTTTGACTTTAAAAAAAAAAAAAATCCAATGGGGGGG
>CAXITT010000148.1:569642-581522 GCA_964033795.1 Lymnaea stagnalis
TTTTTTTTTTTACATTTTATTAAATCACACAGGGGATTAATCTTGAGGTAACTTAACAATTATTGGGATCTTGACATTTATTCTCAGTGGATCATAAGCCGACCATCTTAGTTTTGGCCAGGAAACCCCTAGAAATTTTTTTTTTTGGACCCCCTCATAAGCCCTTACTCTTAGTTTTGGCAGACAAATGCCCTGAAAAGTTTATAACCAGATAAGCCCAGGTTAAATGCATCTGGAGTTGTCGCATCCATCCTTTGCACTTAATGCACAAGAACAAGTAGTGCCAGAATCAATCTAATCGGCCATGGGGGCACCCCACAGACACAATCTTCATTGTGTTCCACAATAGAATCAAATGTACCTGGAGAAAACCTCTTAGGACCACTCAAAAGCCGAACCTCGACATTTTTAAAATTTTGAAATTAGGCTTGTAAATGAGTATCTACAGTAAATGCTGAAATTTCATTTATAGCCATGTCTAGAGTTAGTTATGAGTTGATAATTCTCAAACAACATCCAGGAATTCAAATTAAATAATCATAATAATAAGAATGCAGCTCAATGAGATAAATAGAGATAAATGAACCTATAAATTGTTAGTACTGATCATCATTAGTGGGAGGTATAGACCATGTAGGACCCTGGCCTGCTCCACCACATCCTTACATTCAAAAATCATCATCAGTGGCACTACAGCCAATGTAGGGCCTTGGCCTGCTCTACAACATCCTCCATTTTAAGCTGATCCATGGCTTTACACCTTCATGCATGGACCTCCAGCTGATGTAAGTCCTCTACGTCTCAATCCATGTCAGTCTTGGTCGACGAATGAGCTATTAAACCCCTAGACTTCTGTCTGTAGATCACTTTTGCTTCTGTACAATCTAATATCCTCTCAAGGTTTCCTGTCCAGAGCCCCCTGCACCTTTTAATTTCAGCAACTATGGATGGGTCTTGGAACAATTGATACTGAAAATGTACATTAGGAAATAGCGTCGGCGGGCCGTTGAGCTAGTACATGGGCTCTTTTTGCTTCAATGGTGTTATACCTATTTTTTAAAACAGAAACTTTCTTCAGCCCATTGTCCTGTGCACGTGGCATACTAAAAAATATTTGCAGTAAAATTGAGTTTGAAAAAGTCTATTTGCTTTTGAAATCTCCTTATATCTCTCTTGTTTTAACATACATCAGTAAGCAGTATGCTTTGTACCTCTGGTCTAAATGCAGAAATCCACTTAGAACCCCAAAGTCATTGTCATCATAATCATACTTATTAACATCTGCCCTTCATAGATGATGTCAAAATATTTTAAATTTTAAATTAATTTAGCTCAAATAAAAAATTTATAAACTAAATAAAAAGATTTCAAAATAGAAAACAAACTGCCTTAATTAAATTTACTTCAACTTTTCATTGAAATGGGACACAGCTGATTGTTTACAAAATAATAGCCATGGATACAGCATTGTTTACATTTGACTTTGGGATAACTGAAACATAATAACATAACAATAATTTTATAAATAAAAATTAGTTTAAATTACAACAAATAAATAATGCATTCAATTTTTTAACACTATTAAGAATTTTATACTACTGGATGGAACTTGAATAAAGCTAATGTTAGGGCTAATAATTAATAATAGTGCTAAGAAGTAGGCATCACAGTATGAGTTGAGTTTGAAAAAAAATGTAAACAAACCATGTTTACTATGATTATAATAAGGGTTTGGAAATGTGTAGGGGGTGGGATGGAAAGACATGTATTATGTTAGATGGGACACTTTTTCAAGGTAACTACTTTACTGAGACTTTTGCATGGGATACTTGTCTTTTTCAAGGTCACTGCACTTTATTGAGACCTTAGCATGTCTCAAATTTGAAATTCAGATTTATGTTTTTCTATAAGGGAATAAAGGAGGTGGTGCCATAAAACCTTTTTTGGGTGTTCAAGTGGGGAGTGGAGCAAAACTAGTTATGAAGTTCTGCTGTAAGTGGTGTGGGGGCTGACATTGAAGCATATCTTAATAAAAGTAATTATAATCATTGGTCAAAACTAACACCTCTCCTGGTTAAAATAAGAGTGTAGCTTCATTTGAATAAGTTTGAGAACCGCTGTGCTAGTGTGTTATATGTGAAGTAAATTTTGATGTGTAAAAGTTGTTTGAAATGATACTAATACACATGCTAAATTTATTAAGCATTCATTCTTCATGAGCTGTAATATTCTTCAACCATTCTTCAACAGGGTTAAATCAATGGAATGGCAAGAGAAACCACACCTCAACGGGACATGTTCCAATGATCTTCAGTGCCATAGAAGTCAATCCATTAAATGTCAGCTTTGGGCAAGATAAGGTATGTGAACTTTCACTATGAACTGAATGAGTGGGATATGTTAGACCACCTGGGTATAGCAGATAGAAAATGTATAGTAAATGTTCAACATTTTTACAGCAAAATATTTATTTAAAATACAAGTAGTATAATCATCGGCAGCCTCACTAAAATATTTATTAACTATAGTAAAACAAGCTATAGTCATTGTTATCTAAAAAAAATTAAATACAAAAATGAATTAAATTTCATAGTCATGATAACAAAATAAGGTTATTTAGATGATAACCTTTTAATTATAATATCCGACGGTGACTATCCATCTCTGCATTTTCAAAAATCAATAGTTTGATAGTATTATTATCTAACAGTGACACAGTCTTGATTTTTATGATCCTGTCCAATCCATTTGGCACTAACATTCGTGTAACTTTGGCCATCCTTCTTTTGATCTTCTCATTTTCTGTACCCAATTGGTAGAAATCAAATATGCATGTATAGAAACAGTACAGCTACTTCTATCTGAAAAATATGCTAAGCAAGATTCAGTAATCTCTTTAACATTCATTTAAAAAGGCTGCAGTTTATTTTTATGATTTTTAAAATATTATATTGACTCAAACCGTTTTGTGATACTTGAAAGGATGAGAAACGCTGGGTTAGGATTATATTACTAAGCTGCTATTAGTGTTTTGATACCATTGTGATCGCCACTGGTTCTATATGTTCACTTCTCCCCATTGGTTGGGTCTTTGGGATTTAATCATTCACATAGCAACAACACATTTGTGGATAATCTATGCACATCTTTCCCCATGGATAAATCATTAATTACCAATTAAAATTTGAAGACGATTGGTTAAAAAAAATAATTTAACAATCATAAGGTTATATATTATATAACAAGGAGCTAAGCTGACCATGAAACGATAAAAACACGAATCATTTTAAATCTATGACAGGGATTTTCCATTATTATAGAGAAATCAAATCAAATATAATATAATAGAAAAAAATATATCTGCTCATATTTAAGGATATGTTTGTTTATTATTATAAATTCATAATCGGATTTATTGGTAAAATCCAAACATCTGTTGCATTTTTAATATAGCGAAATCAAATGTATGTTATCCAAATGTCTTTAAACATTATCAAATTAAAATAATCGTAATACTGAGAACTTAATTTAAAAAAGCCAATTAGAAGCTTTTAAATTTCCTCTCTGTGTCTCGTTCAGCACAACCTGTACCTTTTTTTTATTTGTTCTTCTAGTGTCGTATCCTTGAATTGTCCATACGATGCCTGATTGACTCCATTTGTCCATCCATATTGATCCTTTGTTGGCCCATATATATTTTTTGGATAATTTTTCTCGCCCATGTGTCTAATAAGTTTTCTGCTGTTTTGTTGTTATCTTTGGGTCCAATTTTCCCTGGCATAATTTACTACTGGTCTTATTACAGTTGTATTACTTGTATGTATAGTTTTCTTTGTTTGTCTTGTAATGGTTTTATTTAGAGTTTTTTTTAACCACTGAAGTATGCCATGTTTTTGGACAGTATTTTTTCTTTTATTTCTGATAGTAAGTTATTTATTACATGGCAGTAGGTTCTGATTTAGGTCTTCCCCTGGTATTTTATTTCCACTATCTGCCACCTGGGGAGGCACAAAGGGGCAGATGAGTAACTCCACACGAGATTTGGAAGTAAGTCTAACTGGCTTTCTGTTGGTCACGTTTTGACGCGAGCCAGTCTATGCGGCGTTTCCTGGTGACTCTTTCATTTTGGGATTCTATATAAATATTTCGGTATTTTGTCCAAATCAATATTTCCACATCCTCTTCAGGTGTTTACATTTTTCAAATGTGCAAGGAATTTTTTTTTTATCGCAATTTTACTAGAAAAGTTTTCAAATATTGTCTGTGGTCACCTAGGGTCAACAAAATTACTGTGTCAAAACCAATGTTCCCTCTAAGGTTTGCTGGTTTGTGTGCAAAATCATACAGTTGTGTGCAAAGTTTTACAGCCCATAAACACAAACACACACTTACATGGAAATTTGATGCGCGGATCCTCAAAACTGAGATAGCTGCGCGGCCCGCAGCTTAAAGGGAACATTGGTCAAAACGTGGATTTGACCTACTGACACTAAGAGTTAATAATAGATGTTCATATTATATGGGAGTGCAAGTAAATTTTTATTAAACGATAGTCATCCGCTACGCCTAGGTATCCAAACATTCTTCACCCACTCGCATTTAGAAATATCAGCACTTTTGTAACTTGTATCGCTATGAGCACAGTAATTTAAAGGAATCTGACATATTTATTTTAAAATAAAATTTCCTTTCTTCCATTCCTATTGCATGGTTAATAATTTTATGGAATAAGATTAACTGATCGCATTATACATGGACAAGGCATTTAAGAGGTTTGCATTTAACACTTAAATATACAATGTAATACTATTATGGGGAGTTTAACTTATTTAATGGGGGCAGGGGGGGGGGATGTATAAGAAAATTATCGTTAGACTTAGCCTTGGTATTAAAACTGCAAAACTGAAAGAAAATTGTTTTCTGTGTCTATTTTTAGGTGTGTACATATTGCTTAAAGGTCAGGGTTACGTAAGAGAGTTAACTATAAAAGAAAAGGCTTGTCAAAACAGAATGATTGCACTTTAAAGTTTGTGGGTTAAGATACTAGAAGATATGACCGTGATACCAGGATAATAATGGTAGGAATTTTGTGATTCTTTCTACCTGCAGCTGGGAGCTCTCAACACCTAACAATCCAATTTTTTCAGTATAGTCATAAAACAATAAAACTTATATTTAGGAAAAATTTTTTTTTAATTCCTTATATTAAAGTAAACATTTAGTTTTTAGAAAAGTTTATCTCCTGTATAGATCTAGTTGCCTAGGTTGTCCATTTGCACGTCGCTGAACTTAAAAACATTTCCCTAAAAATTGTATAAACGTGTCCCTAAATATCTTTTACACTAATGGAACTTGATACATAAAAATTTAACCAAATTTTGTCTCGCTTCTCTGATATATTATCCTAGAGTCATAAAACTCATAATTATTTTATCTAGAGAAGAATCTTATGACTCATTTTCACATCTGTAATAGCCTTAGGTGTATTTTACAAAGAAATATTATTAATCTCATAAAAATGTACAGCCATTTCTTCAGGAACTTTACTTGTGGCAAAGTGGAAACAAAAATATATTTTGAAAGACAATTTTAACCAATCTTTGTTGACTCCCATGGAACTGTAAAGGATAAAAAATATGGCTTCCTTTTAAAAGATGAAATTTTCACCTCATTTTACTGGGTTTTGAGATGTTAGTTGAAGAATGGGTACACTTATGGGTAAACTAGGTAAAAAAATACCCATGGTTTGTCAATACAATTGAACTTTAATTTCTTTTTAAAAGAAAATCTGGCACCTCTTATTCAGGACTGTTATATCATTGGATTTAAAGATATTGTCATCTACACAAAAATATACACACCCTATTCCCTCCCCCAGGTATGTGTTTACCGAAGAAATTTAATAATGTATCAATGTATCGAATTCATTCCTTCATTATGAAGGCAAAATGAAAGTATCAAAACCCCCCTCCCCCCAACTTCTGCACCCCACTGAACTTTATAATATTCTAAAGCCTTAGTACCAGTTTGCTAGGCACTGTTTTACATCTTTTTAAAAAAGTAACATTTCTACACATGGTGCTGCATATTGCTAAAAAATTATGGTTATTTATTTTAACGTTAAATTGCTTACCAAAGTTCAAATCTGTAACATAATTGGTCATAGAGATGTTGATATCAAAAGCAACCAATAGCAACTTCATATCCATCCATCCCTGTGGCGCTACAGCCCATGTAGGGCTTTGGCCTGCAATTGCTTACCAAAGTTCAAATCTGTAACATAATTGGTCATAGAGATGTTGATATCAAAAGCAACCAATAGCAACTTCATATCCATCCATCCCTGTGGCGCTACAGCCCATGTAGGGCTTTGGCCTGCCTCACCCCTTCCTTCCACTCTGACCTAACTTATACTTTTCTTTTCCATGTTTGGATTCCCAGCTGCTGTAGATCATTTTCCACATCATCCTTCCATCTAAGCCTAGGTCTGCCTTTGAGATATTTTCCTCTGGGGTTTTGGTGATGTACCCTTTTCACTCCTCTATCATTTGGCATTCTTTTTAAGTGTCCTGCCTACTCACTTTTATTTCTGCTACTATCTTGGGATCCTGATTGTTTCGTATTCTCCATCCATATTCATCCTTTGTTTGGCCAAATATTTTCCTGAGAACTCTTCTCTACCATGTGTTTAATATTTTTTCTGCTATTTTTGTTCGAATCCAAGTTTCACTTGCAAATGTTACAACTGGTCTAATTACAGTCCTATATAAATAGTTTTCTTTGTTTTTCTTGTAACGTTTTTACCTTTTGAGTATTTTCTAACCACTTATGTATGCCCTGTTTCCGGCTGATATTCTTTCTTTTATTTCTGTTAGTAATTTCTTTCATTTACTAAAGATCTTAGGTATTTGAATTGATTTACTTTTTCAAAAGTGTGGTTTCTAATTTTAATGTCTTCATCTGTCTGTTCTTCTCTTATCATGTATTTTGTTTTTTTGTTGTTAACTTCCAGCCCTGCCTTTGTAGTGATGCATCTTTTAATTCAATAAAGGCTTTTGATATGGCATTACCACATTTTCTTAACAGTGCTGTCATCAGCATACGCAAGATACTAATAACGTCACATTGGAGATGGCGTCAGTGGGTTGTCGAGCGTGAGCTCTTAATAACCCCCCCCACACACACACACACACACACACACACACACACACACCAGACTGTGCGGAAGCACGCCAGGAATCTACCCCCTGGCATGGGGGACGTCTGGTCGACTGAAAACGCTGCATTTAAAGCGTTGGCAGTCCACTCTCCTTGGGTCTGAACAGCTTTGCTTCCTCTCCGGGGGGAATGGTGTTGCGTTATGTCCCCCCACCGTCCAGGGAATTGTCCGGTCGGTACGTAAGTGGGAACGAAACGGTTGCCTAGGAGCGGCTTTCTCAGGGCCACATATCTAAAATCATCGGCAGGGGTTTTGACTGCCACCCAGACCTCGTATCCATTAACAGCAACAATACTGAAGGGGTTGATTTTAGAGAGGGCCTCCTTCAGAAAATATTCTGTTATTGTTCCTTGGGTTTCAATATGTATGTTTCTTATAACTCTCTCTGTTAGGTTAAACAGCATACAAGACAGTGAGTCTCTGTGTCTTAGGAAATAGCCTTGAATTTTCTCCCTGAACCTTGATTTTGCTTTTTGAGTTGTTCAATATTACATTATCAGTCTTGTCAGTTTGTTGGGTATGCCAAACTCCTGCAGAGTCTGCTATNTGGTTTTTGGCTGTGAATTTTCATAGCACATTGCATTGATTAAGTTTTTATTACTTCCATAAATTGTTAAAATTGTAGGAGGGGGGACATTATGAGCTAAGTCACTGAAGGAATTAAGTTTTCTTCAGTTTAATCTAAAATTTTAAATTGCTATTGTTTGATGACATTTGGATAACATAAATTAAAATTTGCTTTATTAACAAAACAACAACAAAAATAAACAGATGTTTGGGTTTTACTGATAAATAATGGTAATACTGGGATGATAATTTGTTATAATATTCTTGAATATTGTTGTGATATCACCAGCCATTCCAGACTTTCACTCACCTGCCCTTTTCAGACAACCTTCTATTCCCATGTGTGTGGAATCGATAGCATTCTTCATCTCTGATCTTACTACCCTTTCACCTTTAAATATCAGACCATCCTGAATGGACATTTCATCTCTGAAGCTATCCTCAGGCCATCCAGAAGTAATTATAGTTTTAAGTCTTTTAAGAGTGTAATCTATTCCAGTTTCACCTTTCAGTCTATGCAGTCTTTCTTAACGAATAGACAGAAAACTATAATTATAATGTACATGTTCAAATTCACCTTGATTGCTCTCAGATGATTGCATGTAGGCTATTGCTCTTGAGAGTGCATCAGCAAGGTGCATTTCCTTTCCTTTTATTTGTACTTCACTTTTATATCATAATTTTGAATTCTCAGCATCATTCCTTGTAGTCTACGAGGAGCGGCTGAAAGAAGTTTTGCCATGATTGCCTCCAAAGGCTTATGATCACTTTCAATTGTAGTGTGCTGACCGAATGTATATTGGTGAAACTTATCTAGAGCAAACACAATGGCTAGCATTTCCTTTTCAATCTGTGCATATCTGGTTTCGGTGTCAGTCAGAGACTGACTAGCGTAGGCTATGGGCTTACCATCTTGCGTAAGTACAGCCCCAAGTCCCTTTTGGCTTGAATCCCATTGTATTGTTACCTCTTTTCTGGGATTATAGAATGCCAACACATGAGCCTTTATCACAATGGATTTCACTTCACAGAAGGCTGTGTCATGCTTATCAGACCTTGACCACTGGATATTCATACGAAGACGAATAGGTTCAAAGGTGTCAGAAAGTCTGAGAAGAAACTTTGAGAGGTAATTCACAAAGCCACAGAAGCGCATTACTTTCTTAACATTTCTTCAATTCCTGGATCTCTTTTTAAACTTTCACCTGTGATTCGATGACCCAAGTATGAAGTTTATTCCAACAGAACATCTGTTTAACAAAGCAATAATATTCTTTTTGTGATCACAAGACGCTGATTCTAATGTGTCGCCAGAACCATAAACTATGATATCATCTGCGACACCTATCACTCCAAGTCATTTTTGAAAAAGCTCAGAGCTTACAGATGGTCCAAATGGTAGTCTATTCCAATTGTATCTCCTAAAGGGAGTTTGAAATGTAGTCAGTAGACTGGATTGCTCATCAAGATGTACATGCCAGTAAGCATTAGCTAGGTCCAATTTAGAAAACCATTTGGAATTGGACAATTTGGTTAATATGTCCTCAATAATGGGAAGAGTGAAGCGTTCTCTTTTAAGTGTTTTATTTAAAGGACAAGGATGCAAGCAGATTCTTGGGCTCTATACATGTTGCCAGTCAGTTTCTTTCTTGCTATAATGCTTTTCTAGAACGTCCACCACAATTCTGTCTCTCAGTAAAGAGTCTGCAAGTTCTAGCTAAGGTGGGTAAGATTGCAGTATAGTCCTCAGAAGTTTCTTCAGCTTTCTGCTTGCTATTATTAAATATATACCTTTCAAATGTATGTTTGGCGTCCTGTGTACTGTGTTTTTCTTCGAGAGGTGCGTCATTGTAAATGGCCAATCCCACTGGTCCTAGGGTGTTTAGGAATAGAGCTTTTATTATGTTCATGCATAGTTTCCATTCTTCACATTTAAAGAAGTCGGGGGAGGGCCTCTAGCCTTATTACAACTTTTTTCTGCCATAGTCTGAGTCGGCTGCCGCCATGTTACATTAGTAGTAGTATGCTTAACACTCGATGAACATAAACACAGCTGAGTGTCTATATCTTTGATGAATTTATTATTAGCAATTTCACGACGCAACTTAACACTACAACAGTGATATCACAACAATGAAATAAACACAGTATTTTTTTCCGTTCTGGGGTTTTGTTAAATTCCAATAGGCAAGAGTTTAGAAGGGCAGCTTTTATGAACTGTTAGCCATAATATAACACATTTAATTATGGTTAGTTTAGCTCCTTGTTATATATAGTTATCCACAAATTTGCTATGTGTATGATTAAATCCCAAAGTATTATGTTTTGAGATGGGTGTTAAGTATACACATAAGAATTGGGAGACGTCAGTGTATAGAACCAGTAGGGATGACATAGGTATTAAAACACTAATAGCAGCTTAGTAATATAATCTTAACCCAGCTTCTCAAACCTTTTATGTGGTGATATTTTTTTTATGAAAAGAAAGAAGATCATTACTGCATCTTGCTGAGATAGAAGTGGCTGTACTGTTTCTAACAATTGGATACAGAAAATGAGATGATGAAAAATTTAACTAAAATCAAAAGGTCTTGTCGGTAAGACAAATAATAAATATTAGTTGATAAAATATTTGTTTTACTTTCAGATGGTGTTCAAGAAATGAAGGCAAAGAATAGCAGGGATCTTCTTCAGTTGGTGCCAAATAATTCAAGGCAAAGAACATGAAGAAAAGTCAATCAGATGATATCTAAATAAAATATATGGAAAGAATGTTGTAGATTGAAATGAAGAAAAAAAAAGAAGAAAAATAAAGAAGTTTAAAAATTGAATAAATATATGTGAAATATAAATGAATTTTAAAAATAAAATAATAAAAACATTTGAAAGTTTTTTTAAAGTATTTATTTGAAAGAAAAAACAAAATGAAAACATGAATGCTCTTTATCTTAGGGGGAGAAAAACAAAAATTCTCCCCGCGAGACTATCTCCAAAGAGATGAAAACATGAATACTCCCGGTGATATACAGTGAGGTATCTTTACATAAGAAACACATGTTAAATTGATGGTGACTCGTTTGGTAACTTAAGGACTTGGTGAAATCCCAGCTACCTAAAAAATGTAGGCACCTTATTCCACCAAGCCCTCCAATTACACATGTTACAGGCAAAGTGTGAAATCCAGGCATTCTATAAGCGATCTGATCAATGTTTTGTTTTGTATTGAATTTAAATGTTTAATGTATAAATAGTTCAGGCTATAGAATGCCTGGATTTCATACTTTTCCTATAACTTACAAAATCAAGTCATCATCTATTTAACATTTGTCCAAATACCACAATTATTGTTTAGATGAAGAACAATACTCCCTATGGATGGTGTTGTTTATCACAGGGGGCTTTGACATCATAATTCTGATTGCCCCTGTTATTATTTCATTGCTGGTTGCCAAATAATTAGACTCTTTTTGTGCACAATTCGAGTCTTATCATTTGATGACCAGCAATAAATACAATATCACTCATCCTTAACCCATACTAGACGACATGTTTACAAGGGCATATGTACAAAGTCTTAAAGTATGTTCATACTACTGATTTGTTACTCGGATTCTTTCCTTTTACACAAGCAGATTTGTTGAGCATTGAACAAAATATGATGGCATTGTTTTTGTGACTTGCCAGCAGACATAAGAACCATTAAAAATGAAATGTCCCCAATGGTCCCATTTTATGGTAGAGAGTAGCTCGTATAGTGTGCAGCTTAGTCGCAGAAAGTTGAGAATCCAAGTAACAAATTGGCAGTGTTAACGTACCTTTACAACTACACCATCTAATACCATGTACATTTGATGACCAACACTGTATTCATCCTTTACTAATACTAGACAACATATTGACAAGGGTAGATCTACAAAGTCTTATGCGTACAAAATCAAAAATATGAAAGGTGAGATTCAAGTTACAAATTAAGGGAACAAATATAGTTAACAATTATCAATAGAAGCATCTATTAAGAAATCGAGATACTGGTTCACAAGTTCATACACACATTTATTGAGCAACCACCCAATAACTATCAACAAGAAAATAAT
>CAXITT010000148.1:590362-605543 GCA_964033795.1 Lymnaea stagnalis
TGGAATCATTGTCTAGCGATGCTTGAAATGAATGCAGAAGTTGAATCACTGTCTAGTCATGTTTGAATTTAATGCACAAGTTGAATTATTGTCTAGTGATGTTTGAAATAAATGTACAAGTTCAATCACTGTCTTGTGATGTTAATAAAATTCTTTAACATTTAAGTTAATATTTAAATTAATTTAGCTTTAGATTGTGACAGCATCAACAAGTCAACTAGAAATACATTAAATTTACTGACAGGGTTAGTGTAATTCATTCAGCTCATCAGTCTATTTGTACTGACAGGGTTAGTGTAATTCATTCAGCTCATCAGTCTATTTGTACTGACAGGGTTAGTGTAATTCATTCAGCTCATCAGTCTATTTGTACTGACAGGGTTAGTGTAATTCATTCAGCTCATCAGTCTATTTGTACTGGCAGGGTTAGTGTAATTCATTCAGCTCATCAGTCTATTTGTACTGACAGGGTTAGTGTAATTCAGTCAGCTCATCAGTTTATTTGTACTGACAGGGTTAGTGTAATTCAGTCAGCTCATCAGTCTATTTGTACTGACAGGGTTAGTGTAATTCAGTCAGCTCATCAGTCTATTTGTACTGACAGGGTTAGTGTAATTCAGTCAGCTCATCAGTTTATTTGTACTGACAGGGTTAGTGTAATTCAGTCAGCTCATCAGTTTATTTGTACTGACAGGGTTAGTGTAATTCAGTCAGCTCATCAGTTATTAGCACCAACTGGTCAAGGTAAAAAATTGTATTATTCAGTCTTCATGCCAAGACAGGTTAGGATAAATAATTTCTATATTATTAGTTTTTGTACTTGATTTGGTGGAGCAGCACATTCATATAGTCACAAGGCAGACCCTCTAACTCCTAAAATCGTACACTATCATCTCAAAATTGTACAACACAGTATCTTTATAGTAAATAAAATAACATACAGTATATATAATCTATAGCTACTCGGTTTGCACATTGAGTTAAGCTCATGTCACAAAAGGTAACTTCTAAAAGTACATGACTGACGTTTATAATGCTAGGTGTGGTCCCTTTGTTTTGCAGACATGTATCAGCTATAGATAGCAATCAATATTTAGGTGAACTAGGTGAACAGATCACATTATCACAGTCAGTCACTGGTAAAAATAAAGTTATTGGTGAATTTTAACATGGTTCAAACTCGTAAGATCAGCGTAAAATAAAATTTAGAAAAATATGAATTAATTAACAAATTAGGGAGTCATCTTAAAATAACTACCCAGTAAATTGATATTTTTTTTTTAGGAAAAGCTCTTCCGAAAAAAGAATCAATATCCATTATGCCTATTTCCTGTTCACATAGTAACATATTACGGTCTGATTACAACCACAAGCTGTACATGGGTGAAAGGAAGAGAGGGTATTATTATCATTAACAGCCTTACAGTGTTTTTGTGCGTTCTAAAAATAGATTTCAAAGGCCCTCTCGGAACCTAAAAAAATATGTCAAAATCTAATGTTGCTGCGTGGAACAATTGAAAATTCATTCTCTAGTTTTCTCTGTTTCTGGACTCCCCGCAAGAAATTACGTCAGACAGCACTGAAGCAAAAAAATGCGAAAAGGAGCCATCTGTTTAGAACTTTTGGAAAAAAAGTCCAATTTTCTACCCCACTCCACCCAGAGCACATGTGTCTAACTCAAGGCCGTGGGCCACATCCGGCCTGCCGTTCAATTATATCAGGCCTGCGAGGTCTTGACCGGCGTGCAATTATATTCAAGTCAACGCTATGAGGTTTCCCAATGCACACTTTGCTGACAAACTAAGCTTACTTCGCACTGAGTTCACACAGCGCTTTAGTGACTTTGAAGCACAGAAATGTAATTTCGAGCTGTTTCGTAACCCATTTGTCATAGATGTGGAAACTGCACCTGTAAATTTGCAGATGGGGCTTATAGAGCTGCAGTGTAATGGGACACTAAAGGCAAAGTACGACACAGTTGGGCCTGCACAGTTCACTCGTTTCATTCCTGAAGAGATGCCCCAGCTTCGTCTACATGCGGCTCGCACCTCAAGCATTATGGGTAGCACATATCTGTGTGAGAAGCTGTTTTCTGTGATGAAGATTAACAAAGCATCACACAGGAGTCATCTCACTGATGAACAATTGCAGTCCCTCATGAGAATCTCAATGATACAGAACGTTACTCCCAACATAAACGATCTTACTTGTTTTTGGAGCCAAGAAAATGTGTCGAACATCCAACTCTGACAAATTGGCATAAGAACGAAAATTAGTATCCCAATGATTTTTAATATTAAACTTTTATTCTGTTTTTATTAACATAAATGTTTTTTTTTAAAAAGATTAATTTTCCGCTTATTGAATGTTTATCCTTTTCAGCCTGCAATCTTACATGCGATTTGAGTTTTGGCCCGCCGAGCCATTGAGTTTGACACCCCTGCACTCAAGGAAATCCTGTTTGCAGCCACTCGATGGCGCTTAGTGACCTACATAAATGTTTTATTTATTTTTACCCAACCCTTTATTTTATTTTGTATATGTATTCGCTATTTCGAAGTGTACTAGGAACTTAACACAGGGCACCTGGTAAAAACCTAATATTGACATAGGCGTCGGGAAACAAAATTTTAGATGCACTGGCATAGCCTAACAAAATACATGACACCCGCATGACACCCGCATGTTGTAGTTGTACATATGGTGGACTAAATGATGCTGTTATACATTTACTACTTAGTACTATCTCATCTAGCGAGTTCATTTGTGAAAATGCATGGCGACATTATGAGGATAACTCCGACAAAACATTGCGTGGTTTTTTTACAGCATTCGAGATATGAATATGCTATTTTTGGACTTTCAGGATGAATATTTGAGATGTTTTGAATAGCTAACCTACTTTCTGCCGAAACCCCCCACTCCCCAAAGCGTACACAAAATCTCAAAAATCCACAACCCCCCTTACTGAGCATCTACTTTATGGATTGCTGCAGTTTGACTAAAATTGGCACTAGAGCACTAAGTTAATATTACGGTAGCCGTGTCTAATGGGATCATTATGAAAACACAAAGCCACAATATGACCATCACAGCTAACATTAAGGAAATGTGGCGGGGTTAATTTTATAGACCTAAAAATTTAGGTGCGCCCCCCCCCCCCCAACCTGCACACACAATCTCTTAAATCAACACCACTCCATTCCCGTCTCAGGGCAAACGTAATCTAATTATTGATGATCCCTAACCAATCATATATCTTGATCCATTCACTGCTGGGCATAGCCTGCAAATGCAAGCTAAAACTAACAACAAGAAATGTACTTTTTATTTATATTTTTTTCATTTGGGAAAAAACTACCGGAATGTACATAATTTCAAACCAGTCTCTTCAAATCGTAGTTCGGTCAGGTCTTGGCTTACTATCGTAAAAGCCATCTCAAAATCGTAAGAGTAAACAGGTCTGACAAGGTGACATTTCTTTGAATAAGAAAATGAAAAATAGTAAATGTTTAAAACCAGTAAGGTTTAAAGTTTGAGTGACTGAAACAATGAACAGGTTGATTGAAAAGCCTAAAAAATTTAGTTGTGTGTTAGTAGAATTTTATTTAATTAATAATTAGGTAAACTTGTTTACTTGGGTTGAGACATTCAGCTGTCTGCCAAGATGGTATGTTGTACATTCAGATGTCAGCCAAGATGGTATGATGTACATTCAGATGTCAGCCAAGATGGTATGATGTACATTCAGATGTCAGCCAAGATGATATATGTACATTCAGATGTCAGCCAAGATGGTATGTTGTACATTCAGATGTCAGCCAAGATGGTATGCTATACATTCAGATGTCAGCCGAGATGGTAAGGTGTATTCAGTTGTCAGCCAAGAATCTATGATATAGATTGACTGAAATATATTCAAGTCAACGCTATGAGGTTTCCCAATGCACACTTTGCTGACAAACTAAGCTTACTTCGCACTGAGTTCACACAGCGCTTTAGTGACTTTGAAGCACAGAAATGTAATTTCGAGCTGTTTCATAACCTATTTGTCATAGATGTGGAAACTGCACCTGTAAATTTGCAGATGGAGCTTATAGAGCTGCAGTGTAATGGGACACTAAAGGCAAAGTACGACAGAGTTGGGCCTGCACAGTTCACTCGTTTCATTCCTGAAGAGATGCCCCAGCTTCGTCTACATGCGGCTCGAACCTCAAGCATTATGGGTAGCACATATCTGTGTGAGAAGCTGTTTTCTGTGATGAAGATTAACAAAGCATCACACAGGAGTCATCTCACTGATGAACAACTGCAGTCCATCATGAGAATCTCAATGACACAGAACGTTACTCCCAACATAAACGATCTTACTCGTTTTTGGAGCCAAGAAATTGTGTCAAACATCCAGCTCTGACAAATTGGCATAAGAACGAAAATTAGAAGACCAATGATTTTTAATTATTAAACTTTTATTCTGTTTTTATTAACATAAATGTGTTTTTTTTTTAAAAGATTAATTTTCCGTTTTTTGAATGTTTATCCTTCTCGGCCTGCAATCTTACATGTGATTTGAGTTTTGGCCCGCCGAGCCAATGAGTTTGACACCCCTGCACTCAAGGAAATCCTGTTTGCAGCCACTTGATGGCGCTTAGTGACCTACATAAATGTTTTATTTATTTTTACCCAACCCTTTATTTTATTTTGTATTTGTATTCGCTATTTCGAAGTGTACTAGGAACTTAACACAGGGCACCTGGTAAAAACCTAATATTGACATAGGCGTCAGGAAACAAAATTTTAGAAGCACTGGCATAGCCTAACAAAATACATGACACCCGCATGACACCCCCATGTTGTAGTTGTACATATGGTGGACTAAATGATACTGTTATACATTTACTACTTAGTACTATCTCATCTAGCGAGTTCATTTGTGAAAATGCATGGCGACATTATGAGGATAACTCTGACAAAACATTGCGTGGTTTTTTTACAGCATTCGAGATATGAATATGCTATTTTTGGACTTTCAGGATGAATATTTGAGATGTTTTGAATAGCTAACCTACTTTCTGCCGAAACCCCCCACTCCCCAAAGCGTACACAAAATCTCAAAAATCCACAACCCCCCTTACTGAGCATGTACTTTATGGATTGCTGCAGTTTGACTAAAATTGGCACTAGAGCACTAAGTTAATATTACTGTAGCCGTGTCTAATGGGATCATTATGAAAACACAAAGCCACAATATGACCATCACCGCTAACATTAAGGAAATGTGGCGGTGTTAATTTTATAGACTTAAATATTTAGGTGCCCCCCCCTCCCCCAACCTGCACACACAATCTCTTAAATCAACACCACTCCATTCCCGTCTCAGGGCAAACGTAATCTAATTATTGATGATCCCCAACCAATCATATATCTTGATCCATTCACTGCTGGGCATAGCCTGCAAATGCAAGCTAAAACTAACTACAAGAAATGTACTTTTTATTTATATTTTTTTCATTTGGGAAAAAACTACCGGAATGTACATAATTTCAACCCAGTCTCTTCAAATCGTAGTTCGGTCAGGTCTTGGCTTACTATTGTAAAAGCCATCTCAAAATCGTAAGAGTAAACAGGTCTGACAAGGTGACATTTCTTTGAATAAGAAAATGAAAAATAGTAAATGTTTAAAACCAGTAAGGTTAAAGTTTGAGTGACTGAAACAATGAACAGGTTGATTGAAAAGTCTAAAAAATTTAGTTGTGTGTTAGTAGAATTTTATTTAATTAATAATTAGGTAAACTTGTTTACTTGGGTTGAGACATTAAGCTGTCTGCCAAGATGGTATGTTGCACATTCAGATGGCAGTCAGATGGTGTGGTGTACATTCAGATGTCAGCCAAGATGGTGTGTTATACATTTATATGTCAGCCAAGATGGTATGGTGAACATTCAGACATCAGCCAAGATGGTATGTTGTACATTCAGATGTCAGCCAAGATGGTATGCTATACATTCAGATGTCAGCCGAGATGGTAAGGTGTATTCAGTTGTCAGCCAAGAATCTATGATATAGATTGACTGAATTGTCTTGGGTTCCACTGTCAAGTCACTTGTGTAGAACGTATTAACCTGGAAGTGAAAAAACAAAATATTACAATCACATTATTACTCTTCCTTTACAATTTTATTTTCTATTCATCTATTCATCTGCTTCATGCACTTCATCTACTTCATGCACTTCATCTACTTCAGATAGTTGACTTTTGCTGCAAGACTCATTGAAGATGAAACTATGTGTTTGTTATTGTTACATGTCAAACAAAGACTGCAATGTCGACATCAAGTTTATGCATCTGAACAAAAAAACACTATAAGAAAAAAAAGAATGAGTAAATCTCAAGACAAAAATGTCCTCGTACACTTTGATCTGAGTCATGAGAGACATGTGGTTTTATTTTGGAAATATGAAGCACGGGGGGGGGGGAGGGAGAAAGAAATTATGAAGCACAGGGTAGGGGGAGACCTTTCAGCTAATGACAAATATAGTCAGCTCTTATTTGTTTATTTTCCAAGGTTCTCACAATTTCACACCAGATTTTATGTTTTTGCTTTAGGATTTTTGGGGTCTTCCAGCACACACTGGTTAAGAACCCATTAGAGTGCATCTATGTTGATAGTAAGATAAATGAGCCATGCCTTACTTTATACTGCATCACTTCCAACATGCAAGACTTAGTTAATAGTTAATAATTTTAATAGGTAATAATAATAATAATAAAGTTCATTTCAAAAACACGCTTCATCCCCAAAGGCTCGAAGCGCGGTACAAAGTCAACAAAAAACAAATCTATAGTTTACCACATTTAAAACAAACGCAACACGACAAAAACTAAGTACAAGCATACAATAGCAAAGTCTTTCTAGCCATTTCAACCATAAGCCGTAACTTACAGTATTTTCTACAGTCCATTATTTTTGCATTCATATTATTTTTAAACTCTAAGACATCCTTATATTCACAGTACAGTAAACACTTTACCATTAACCAGAAGCTGGGCTGCTTATTTTTAGGGGCAGATGTGCACATCTTAGAATTGCCAATTACAGAATTGCACAAATTAGAGTTGCCAATTACCGATGTGCACATCTTAGAGCTGCCAATTACAGATGTGCACATCTTAGTTGTGTCAATTACAGATGTGCACAACTTAGAGGTGTCAATTACAGATGTGCACAAGTCAGAGCTGCCCATTACAGATATGCATAGTGGACAAGATATACAGCCCCAAGGTTTCAACAGAGCATTTTATGAAGAAAAAAATAGTTTTAATGTTGAAATAATAATTCTATTGTTTCCAATTGAAATTTCTAATAAATAAAATAGAATTATTGATCAAATCAAATGTAATTGGTGGTACTGGAAAATGGAAAAAAACATTCATGAAATTGTATGACTTCATCTGTAGTTTAAAACTGCATAGAGCAGGAAATGAATGTATCAGAACTTTCAATTTACTCCCTCTTTTAAAACTAATTTTTCAAATTTATTTCAACTAAGATTATTCAATAACTGAAGGCAACGGTCAAGCTACTGCCATCAGCCACCATGGTAACATTGTCTGTCTCATGGGGCAAGCTACTGCCATTAGTCACCATGGTAAAATCAAGCTACTGCCATCAGCCACCATGGTAACATTGTCTGTCTCATGGTGCAAGCTACTGCCATTAGCCACCATGGTAACATTGCCTGTCTCATTCGGCAATCTACTGCAGTCAGCCACCATGGTAACATTGTCTGTCTCATGGGGCAAGCTACTGCCATTCATGGGGCAAGCTACTGCATTAGCCACCATGGTAACATTGTCTGTCTCATGGGGCGATCTACTGCAATCAGCCACAATGTAACATCGTCTGTCTCATATTTTAGAGGAAATGGGTTTGAATCTTGTTGGGGGGTTATCGGTAAAACAGTTTATGCAATGGACACATCAGCCATATAAGAAATTAGCCATGAAAGAAACTAGTCATAAAAAAGCATTAGCCAGGATTAGGCATAAAACACATTAGCCTTGAAAAACATCTCAAATACAAAAAGGTATTTGTTAAGTTTATATTTGTTGAAAGAAAAATGTATAGTGAATAATCTTTAATTAAAAATAATATGACTTTGATATTGTAAGAAAAAACTAAATAATCTATTTGATTCAGTGAATGAACTCACAATTAGAGCTACACATTAGGTTGAAAAGCCACATTTTTTTTTTACCCTGTAACTGTCATAACATCCAAACATAAGCCATTATACCCCTTTCTGTGGTGTCATGGTACACAACTTGTTGAAAAAAAACTGGCTCTTTTAAGATCTTTGCTCATGTACCATGTGCCAGATTTGTGTAGATATGTCATTTTTAAAAATGACAAAATATTTTACGAAAAAATATATGTCTAACATTTGACTTATTGTGTATATACCGGTAATTATATAAAAATTATATAATTAATATCAAATCCATTATGCATTTGTTATGTAAAAATTGTATGTGTGTTGTCATACAGAAAGAGGTGATTGGGAATTTTAGTTTTGGGAAAATCCTTCAGAGATTTTCAACTTAACAAAAATAATAAGTAAATATATTTTTCTCTCAATTACAAATAAGACAATGCACCCCTAAAAGACAAATAATTATGTGCTTAAATCTCCTTTACTTTATTTCTCAGCCTCATGTTGTCTCTCCCTATCATGCCGATGGGACTGCAGTACTTTAAAAAAAATCTTAAAGACAAATTTCTAAAAACACTGAAAAGATAAACATCTACAGTTGAGCACTTGGGCTTTAGCATTCTACAACTGGATTAAAGGGGAAGCCTGTTGCCATTAAGCATTTAATAGAATAAGTTAATAACATGTTTGTCTACACCGAAATTGTTCACTTTTTTAAGATAGAAAAGTCTGTGGGGATTTTTTATACAAACTTTGGCCATGTCAGCTTATTATCAATGGTGATACCTAGATACTGGTATGTCTCTACTTGCTCTATACTGTGATTATTTATTGTGAGATCTGCAACTGAGTGATTCCCCCTCTGGAAATCGGCAATCATTTCTTTTATTTTTGAGACATTCAACTGAAGAAAATTTTCATGGCACCAACTGATAAAATTAGTAAGTTATAATATGAGCTTTCCCCTTCAGACATCAAGCCAACAATGGTGGTATCATAATTAAATTTAATGATTGGAACGGTGTTGCTTGGGGTAGTGTATTATTGGTATATATTGTAAACAAGACAGGGGACGAGAGCTCAACATTTTGGTGCCCCTGTACATATTTCTCAAGTTAATGATATTTGGTAATTCACCTTGAAATAATGTGGACAATTTGTTTTTAAAAAAATCAGTATCCTTGCTTGAATATTTGAATTAAAACCTAAATAATAAATCTTTTTAACCATAAGGTGTGGTTGGACGGCATTAAATGCTAATGAGAAGTCTAAGAAAAGCACCCTAGCATATTTTTTAGGGCTGTCTAGGTAATGGTAAATGTCTTTTCAATAATAGTAAGATGGCATTCTATAATCACCTATAATCATAGTATTCATATGAATTAATTTTTAAAATATTTTAAAACTTATTTATTTTTTTTGCTTGAATGGAGGGAAATGGAAAAAAACAACAACTTACTTCATAGGCCATCCTTGTCATGGAAAATTTATGAAGATTTTAATGTCCAGTTCTGACATTTTCATATGAAGTTTTCAATGTCCAGCTTGGTCATCTTCATGGCTTTCATTAATTCATTCAACCAAATTTGAGAGGAGACTCATCTGGAGGAATACAGTTTTAAATATAATTTATACTTCTAATCAAAACTTTCCAACTAGACTTCTTGTCTAAACTTATTACTCTAATTATAGTTCTTGTCTAATCTTAATATTCTTATTATACTTCTAACATAAACTTAATATTCTGATCATACCTCTATTATAAACTTAATAATATAATTAAATAAAGCTATACCGTATTTAAAATTGTTACTTTTAGAATTTATTGTTGTGAGATTTAATTATTTCATCCTAGATTGAATTATATAAAACATAGATTTAATTATAAGTATATAATCTTACCACTGAAACCATAATAAGAATCTCTTACTTATACTTATAATTAAAAGATTGTGAATTTTACTTTGGCAGCGGAATCTATTTCCAACATATAAAAACTCTTTAAATTAACCTGGTTTAATAATTATAATAATTCAAGCGGGTTTAACTTGAAGACAATTCGAGCTGGTTACACTCTATTATAACAATTCAAGCTGGTTTAATCAAGCACTGCAATTTAAGTGCAGTCACTTAACATAAAATGTTTCTAATAAAACTTTTTACAGATTAAAAAACAATATTTCTAGCAGTAAGATTATATAATCTCATAATGCTGTCAAGCTCATTAAGTAAACATTCTTTTTTAAACATGACACAACAGATAATTAAGATGAGCTCAGTCAGGATGAATACTTTCCGTCAAAGTTAACACAGAAAAATATACAAATTCTTTTGTTCCCCCCCTCTGTTAGAATTTACCGGGGTGCTCGTCTGGCTTCAACTTTAACAAAATTATAAACAATCACTCTTGATTAAAGTTAATATTGTCACCAAGGGAGTGAAGTTCTCTTTAACAATCACTCATAAGTTCTGTTGTATATGATGGCTGATTTTTGCACTTGAAACATACACGTTTAAATTGTTCTAGCTTAAAAAATTTCGTTTTAGAAAGAATATTTGCTGGGTATGTGCTAAAAATGAATAAGTACAATGCAATTAAAAAACATTTCCATTTATTTGGATAAAGAAAAGAATACGATCTTATCTTATAGTGTTGAAATGTAGTAAAATCAGATGCACTGATAAAACATCATGGGTAACTTTTAAGGTCATGGGCAGAGCCAGATTTAGGTTCAAGATATCAGCTATTATGGCTTTTATACTTCTTAGACCAAATTGTCACCCGCTCCCCCACCCCCAAAAATTAACGAATTATATTATAAAATACACAGCTTATATTATACTCATGCACTAACTAACCCCTCCCCCACACACACACCGTCACACACATGTGCCAGTCCTCTCACACACCTAATTTAAAAATAGGAAAGGTAAAGTAAAGCAAGAATATCAAAACATCCATGTATTCACAGACACCAATGGATATTGTAAAATTTATTTTTTTGCTCTTATTATTCTATTGTTAAAAGTGGTATTATAAACGGATATCCTAATCATACACATGATGATGATGAAAATGGGGAATATAAAAGATGATTCGATAAAAATAAACAAGAAAACTGACTAATAGAAAATAACTTCACTTCAGGCTAAATATAATATCATTATACCTACCACAGTAACGATAAATTACTGATAAACGAAAACAGGACAGCAGAGGCAAAAATTCAAAAAACATGATATTTCTTATTCAGATGATAGTGATAGCGTGAGATTGTATGCGTAGGGTATCACAAATTTTTGATCAGGCAAGACATTTGTCATTCATTGAGTGAGCCAAATTGGGGATGTTGACTGAATATAGGTTTGGATCAACCTGTCTGAATATTTATTGACTAATTATCTAACAATATTTTCTTTTGAGTTGAATTTGCTTACACTAGTCCTGAGTAGTCTGCCTGCCTCAATACTTTTTTATTGACACTCGCGGCCACGGTGATTGACCTAATCCTCATGTTTGAAATGGTTCCCCGTGAGGATTTTGGGGACATAGTTGACAAAGGTGTGTGGAAGCTTGAATTAAGAAGCAGGACAATGGGAATTACCGTTTCGGCCAGGGGCCTTCATCAGCAGACAGGACAGATCAAAATAGGACAAGAAATAGAAACAAGTTACAAACGTAAGTGATCGCCTTTTGTTATTGCCGGAAGTTGGATATTTCAAAAACAAGATTACAGGAAGTAAAGAATTTACTGTAAAAAAATAAGATCTAAAATCTTAACGGACTAAAATATTTTGGAGATAGATGAAATAACAGTATAAGAAAGAAAAAAAAAATAATTTAAAAAAAAGGGAAATAGTAGGACGAGTATATGATTGGTTCCCTATGGTGTTATTGTGCCGAAAAACTGAATTATTGATTTGTTTTCCATTATAACTCTCTCTTATGTGTTGGTACATGAAATCCATGCCGTGACGGATACATCTAATATGTCCCTTTATGTTTATTAGTTTATATATGTTGTGTTCAAATAGGATGAGACCAATGTTCCCTCAAAGGTTTGCGGGTCGTGTGCAAAATTATACAGTTGTGTGCAAAGTTTTACAGCATAAATTTCTTTTGTGTTCAAAATTTTACAACACACAAACACAGACACTTCCTTGGAGATTTGCTGCGCGGATATTTAAAACTGCTGCGCGGCGTCTGTGAGTTAGCTGCGCCGCCGCGCAGCTTAAAGGGAACATTGGATGAGACCGGAGAAAGTTGACCCTGTTCTGTTCAATACCGGTATCACGAAGATGCCCATTGAACCTATTAAAATATAATCTTCTAACGGTTTCTCCTATATCACAGGGGCGGCATCAACGGCACACAATCGCACGTATCACATTTCGAGTAACACAAGTACCGCCCTCTTTGGTGATAAAAGTACCTTTAGGGAGGCTAATGTTTTTGATTTCGAGACTATAGGGACAAGTGCTACAACGACTTCATGAGCATGGTTCAGTCCCAACGTAAGACGGGTCAGACGGCAGCGACTATGAACAGGAGGGTCGCCTAGATTTTTGGCCTGTCTAAAGACAATAAGTGGAGGGGATGAATATTCCCAGTTGGCAAATGGTGTCGGGGTCAGCATGAAGAATGTGTTGATACTTAATGTTTTTTTGTTGTTTTTTGTGGCAATCACATTGTGAGGGTGGTAGTGGTAGGTTGGAATGAGATTTGTTAGATCTTCATTTTTGTTTGGATGAGGTTTGCAAGCATCACTCCGTGTGATAGGGCCGATGCCATTGAGTGCCGAGACAACAGTAGTTTCAGGATATCTGGAGCATAAGAAGTCCATAATTTCATTAGCCCTATCTAAAAAGTGTTCATCCAGTTGGCAGGGGTGACATAGTCTGAGAAGTTGTGAGAAAGGTATCAGTCTTCGCATGATATGGGGAGAAGGGTGTGTACAATAGGTAGCTCAGGCTTTACCTATGGGTTTGTGGTAGGCAGATGGGATCAGTCCGGTTTCTTTCAATGTGATGGTTATGTCCAGAAAGTGGACAGAATGTCCAGAGATTTGGCAAGTACATTTTATGGAAGGCTGGAAAGAGTTTAAGAAATCAAAAAATTGTTGGAGTTTATTTTTGTCCATAGTAGTGATGCCCATGCCCTCATCTATGTATCTCTTATAAAATTCTGGAAGACGGCCAGGGTATGCCTTCTCTACCATGTATTCAAAATGATCCATACATAGGCAGGCATAGCTGAGGCCCATTTTTGTACCCATGGCAGCGCCATTAATCTGGTCAAAGAAATGACCATTACATTCAACGGCGTTTCGGGTGAGTACGAGTTCTGCCAATCAGAATTTTTTAATAGTGTCAGTAAGGACTGAGAGATTGATTGATTGATGAAGTGGTATTGGTTTAGGGTAATTTGCGGACGGGGGTGAAGAAACAAAAAAAGGTGGGGGGGGGGGCGTCTAAACAGTTATGTCTTTAAAATTACCAATGCCACATTGTCGTAATGCTCGCGTGATGGTCATATTGTTGCTTTGTGTTTTAAAAATGAACTCGCCAAAACACGGCTACAGTAATAGCAGCGTATTCGCCCTAGTGATATTTAGTCAATCTGGGGGACACCCTTACTTACGGACTGAAAAAGGGGGGGGGGGGCGGGTTGCCGATTTTTTAGATTTTGCCTAAGCAGCGTATTCGCCCTAGTGATATTTAGTCAATCTGGGGGACACCCTTACTTACGCACTGAAAAAAAGGGGGGGGGGGCGTGTTGTCGATTATTTAGATTGTGCCTGCTTGTGGGGGGGGGGGCAGAAAGTACGTACGTCATTCAAAATTGTTATAATATTATATTCATGGTGAAACTCAGAAAGACCAAAAAAAGCATATTGATATCTCGAATACTGTAAACCTGTCACTCAATGTTTTGTAGGAACTATCGTCATATCGTTTCCATGTATTTTTACAAATGAACTTGCTAGAGATAGTCTAACCAGATACTACAAAGTAGTAGTAGTAGAGGTCAGTCATATTTAGTCCACGGTAATGTTCAATGCGCATATGACGTATATTTTGTTGGGCTACGCCAGTGGTTCTAAAATGTTCATTTCCGGGCACCTATGCCGAATTCAGGTTGTCGCCCAACCTCCCTGTGTTAAATTCTAACAAGTACACTTCGAGATGGCGAATGAATGAACAAAATAAAACAATGGGTTGGGTAAAAATAAATATAACCCGTATGTAGGTCACTAGGCGCCATCTTAGTAGCTGCAAACATGAGTTACTCACTGTTGCTACCACGACTGGTTTGGCAGTATGCTCATTTTATTTTAATATGCTTGTTGGGTTGTAATATGGATTTTATTTAAGTTTATTGAGTGGTTCTCAAAATTGTGTCTTGTGTTATGAACGGTGATGGCTCGAGTGTCTTATGTATTTTAATGGTCTTGTTTTGTGTATAGTATAATCTTTATTATTGGATTGAGTGTTATTGGTGGGTGATACTTTTAAAAGTGTATTGAGTGGTTCTCAACCTTGGGTTGGGGTCACTAGTCACAAGGCTTTTTTTTTTAAAAAAAATCTTTTTCTTTTTGGAAATAATTTTCTGACTAATTTATACAACAAAAAACAACATAAAGGACATACGAACCAAGAGATGTCATACAATTTGGATCGGTTTATTTATTCTTCTATGAATAATGTATCAGATAGAACCATAGTTATTCAAGTGTTTAATATGTACTTAAATAAAAATATATAAGTACAGGCCATGGGCGCCCGATTGGATACAATTTTTATAGATAAAAAATGTATTAAACTAAAGAGAAAATAACTAAGCTGATGTCCTGTCCGTTCGTTCACCATACACAAATGCTACAGTAAATTAAAACTACATTGAAACCTTGCTAAAAAAAATGTGCCCCACCCCCCTCCCCTGGAAAGTTAATCGATTCCCCCCCC
>CAXITT010000148.1:610368-714605 GCA_964033795.1 Lymnaea stagnalis
AGCTATTTGGTCCAACAAAATAGGCGTCACAAGAGAGGTCCACGCAGACAATGTTACAACATATCCACTAGCTATTTGGTCCAACAAAATAGGCGTCACAAGAGAGGTCCACGCAGACAATGTTACAACATATCCACTAGCTATTTGGTCCAACAAAATAGGCGTAACAAGAGAGGTCCACGCCGACAATGTTACAACATATCCGTCTAGCTATTTGGTCCAACAAAATAGGCGCCACAAGCACAGTGAAGAACGTTGACTAAATATTACTGTAACTGTAATACCTCCACCACTGAGTAGGGATCGCAATCGGGAGGGATCCCGACTCTCGAAGAAACCGGAATACCGGACTATAATCGATGCTTCAAAAAAAAAAAAAAAACGGGATTGGATTTATGAAAACCGGGATTGGATTTATGAAAACCGGGATTGGATTTATGAAAACCGGGATTTTCGATAATCCCGGGATTTCATTTTCCAAAAAAAAAAAAAAAAGATTGTTTTTCTTAGTTTCCATGTCGTAGTTAAAGCAAGACATAGCAATAATTGATGTGACGTGCAAACCCCTCACACCACATGTATCAAGTTCAAAGAGAGCCGACCGACGGGCCAGACATGTGTAGCGTTCATGAGTCAACTATCATGGCATTGTGATTAGTGTTGTTTTTACGTTGTGCGTGTGTGGTGAGTAAGTGGAGTCGTGAGTCGCGACGTGACGGCGCATGATTGGAAAGGAAATGTTTTGATATTATTAACAAATACATAATTGGTATAGTCGAATGAAGATAGAATGTTGACGTACATTTACAATTTGTTTGTAACATGAAATATGTGGAAATATTAACACACTGCCTTCGAATCAAGGGGTAAACTTTGAATAACAAAAAATGTTTGATTGCTCGATTTCCTTTCATTATGTAGTATCTACATATTTAAAACTATGAGTAAATCCCTATTTTGATAATCAAATAATCAACTGAATGTCCCAGTTTGTCTGTACCTACCTAGTCAAACATTTACATGACTGAACGTCCCAGTTCATCTGTACCTACCTAGTCAAACATTTACATGACTGACTGTCCCTGTTTGTCTGTACCTAACCAGTCAAACATTAACATGACTGAATGTCCCAGTTTGTCTGTACCTACCTAGTCAAACATTAACATGACTGAATGTCCCAGTTTGTCTGTACCTACCTAGTCAAACATTTACATGACTGAATGTCCCAGTTTGTCTGTACCTACCTAGTCAAACATTAACATGACTGAATGTCCCAGTTTGTCTGTACCTACCTAGTCAAACATTTACATGACTGAATGCCCCAGTTCGTCTGTACCTACCTAGTCAAACATTAACATGACTGAATGTCCCAGTTTGTCTGTACCTACCTAGTCAAACATTAACATGACTGAATGTCCCAGTTTGTCTGTACCTACCTAGTCAAACATTAACATAACTGAATGTCCCAGTTTGTCTGTACCTACCTTGTCAAACATTTACATGACTGAATGTCCCAGTTTGTCTGTACCTACCTAGTCAAACATTTACATGACTGGATGTCCCAGTTTGTATGTACCTACCTAGTCAAACATTAACATGACTGAATGTCCCAGTTTGTCTGTACCTACCCAGTCAAACATTAACATAACTGAATGTCCCAGTTTGTCTGTACCTACCCAGTCAAACATTTACATGACTGAATGTCCCAGTTTGTCTGTACCTACCCAGTCAAACATTTCATGACTGGATGTCCTAGTTTGTCTGTACCTACCGAGTCGACCATTTACATGACTGAATGTCCCAGTTTGTCTGTACCTACCTAGTCAAACATTTACATGACTGAATGTCCCAGTTTGTCTGTACCTACCTAGTCAAATATTTACATGACTGAATGTCCCAGTTTGTCTGTACCTACCTAATCAAACATTAACATGACTGAATGTCCCAGTTTGTACCTACCTAGTCAAACATTTACATGACTGGATGTCCGAGTTTGTCTGTACCTACCTAGTCAAACATTAACATGACTGAATGTCCCAGTTTATCTGTACCTACCTAGTCAAACATTAACATGACTGAATGTCCCAGTTTGTCTGTACCTACCTAGTCAAACATTAACATGACTGAATGTCCCAGTTTGTCTGTACCTACCTAGTCAAACATTTACATGACTGAATGTCCCAGTTTGTCTGTACCTACCTAGTCAAACATTTACATGACTGAATGTCCCAGTTTGTCTGTACCTACCTAGTCAAACATTAACATGACTGAATGTCCCAGTTTGTCTGTACCTACCTAGTCAAACATTTACATGACTGAATGCCCCAGTTCGTCTGTACCTACCTAGTCAAACATTAACATGACTGAATGTCCCAGTTTGTACCTACCTAGTCAAACATTAACATGACTGAATGTCGCAGTTTGTCTGTACCTACCTAGTCAAACATTTACATGACTGGATGTCCCAGTTTGTCTGTACCTACCCAGTCAAACATTTACATGACTGAATGTCCCAGTTTGTCTGTACCTACCTAGTCAAACATTAACATGACTGAATGTCCCAGTCAATCTGTACTGTATCTAGCCAAACATTTAAACATTTTTTTAAAAAGTTGTACACGTCAAAACAAATAGATTTAATAAATACATTTTTGTTAATGATTTATTTTCCCTTCAAGTTGATAGAAATAAAAATGGGGGACACTAAATAAAATAAACCAAACTATGAAAGGCATATGAAACTATCGGAAACAAAGACATCAGTTTGGCATTGTGGAGTCTGAGCGGAAGTTCTCGTTATCTGGTTACTTTCGTTAACATTTGCGCTCAAAATTTAGCGATCAAACATTAGACATGTGGTCATTTTCACGATTTCATTATTTGAATTTGACCAAAGATTAAAACGACACAAATTATTTTAAAATTTGATCATTTATGAAGTTAGACATTTGTGTTATTGTTAAAAACTTAATAAAAATCAAAACACTATTTCTTTTGTATAGTTTTGACTCCTTGAATAAATCTTCACAACTAATCTCGACACAAATTCTCTAAATATTGACACTATAGAAAATACCGAGATTCCGGTATTCGTAAACTTCAATATCGAAAATACCGGTTTTGGTAAAAGGGACCGGTTTTGCGACCCCTACTCCTGAGTACAAAACATTGCCATAAATATGTTTTTACCGTATAGTTGGACTTTCACGTGGTCTACTGTAGAATTTTTGAATAACTTACGTACTTTCTGACTTGAAACATGCACTTCCCCCCTCCCCCTCAACAACATACGGACAATGTGGCGGTGCTAATTGTAGATACTTATATATTTATCGCCCCGCCCCCCAACGCAAAATCTCCTCAATCAGCAACACTCCATTCCCCTTTGAGGACAAACGTTCTATAATGATAGATGGCCCACAGCCGGTCGTATTTCTCGATCCATTCACTGCTGGACGGAGACGGCAAATGCAACTTAAAACCAACTACCGAAGATAGATTTTGGAATCGAATAAAATCTACTGGAATGTACAGCATATATTTTAAACCGGGTCTCTTACAATCGCAGTTATGGCGGGCCTCGGGGTACAATCGTAAAAGACATCTCAAAATCACACATTGTACGCCAAATTCGTAAGAGTAAACAGGTCTGTCTTAAAATGTGTCTCATGTCTATGTTAGATACTCTGGCACACGTTAAATATCAGAACTCGGTCGGTAACAAATCCCCTCTTTAATGCAACGAAGCTAACGTTCTATGTGTAAAGACTATCAAGCGCTTAGCTTGTCATGTGCAAAATGCGTTTATATAACTTATAACGCACAGCAATTTAAATCAAACCTGACAATTCAGGACCCCCCCCCCTCTATAATGCCCCACCCTGGCCTAACCCAATGACATCCCTGTTCACAGCCTGGGTCGAATGTTCTGCCTGCATCCTATGGCCCGCCCCACTTTGAGAAAGTAGATGCAGGTAAAAACTAAGAAAGAGGAGATTGCTCTTCTTTCTCCAAGTGTGCATCCATCAGACATGTTCACTATTACGATTCTGGCGTACGATTTACGATTTTGATATGTCTTTTACGGCTGTACGCAATATGTTAAGACATATGTTAAGACATATGTTAAGACATATGTTTAGATATATGTTAGGAGGCCGAGTTAAAATCATATACATTCCGGTAGATTTCCCGATTTTTTTTGGTTTTGTTAAAGGTCATTTTTGGCGTTATTTTTAACCTACATTTTCATTCTTTAGCATTCTAGATCTACATCCCGCAGTGAATGGATCGAGAAATACGATTGGCTGGGGACCATCTATAATTATATAACGTTGGCTCTGAGAGGGGGAAAGGAGTGGTATTGGTTTAGGGTAATTTGTGGACGGGGGTGTCTGGGAGAAGAAACAAAAAAAGGTGTGGGGGGGGGGGTCTAAATAGTTATGTCTTTAAAATGACCACCGCCACATTGTCGTAATGCTCGCGGTGATGGTCATAGCGTTGCTTTGTGTTTTAAAAATGAACTCGCCAAGACACGGCTACAGTGATAGTAGCGTATTCGCCCTAGTGATATTTAGTCAATCTGGGGGACGACATCCTAACTTACGCACTGAAAAAAAATGGGGGTGGGGGGGCGTGTTGTCGATTATTTAGATTTTGCCTGCTGGTGGGGGGGGCGCAGAAAGTACGTACGTCATTCAAAATTGTTATAATATTACCGTATATTCATCGTGAAACTCAGAAAGACCAAAATAGCATATTGATATCTCGAATGCTGTAAAACTGTCACTCAATGTTGTGTATAGGAATTATTGTCATGTTTTCCCCACCCCCATACATACACTGTGTCTTGTCTAGAGTGTCGCGTTGTTTAGTGAGGCCTTTTCTGCTTGTTTTGTTATACTCCCCGAAACAGGGGTAAGTTTTACTACAAAGGGAAACCATACCTAAACCCTCATACTCTCATTTGAGGGTCCATCTTTTACCATAAGAAGGGGGTTTTCTAGTGGGGGAGTCATTTTAAAATAGGTTTCAATAGCCGGATCGGTTTTCTTCACATATTGGCACGGACACCACCACATGTGGACAACTTTAACGGTCTCTGTCAGATGTATGGTCATGTCAACAGTTTTGGTCAAACAACTCTGTGAATGGTTTCTTACTGACAGGGTTAATGTCTCTACCTTTGGTAAGGGGGTCATCTGGAGGACAGGGTTAATGTCTCTACCTTTGGTAAGGTGGTCATCTGGAGGACAGTGTTAATGAGTTAATGTCTCTACCTTTGGTAAGGGGGTCATCTGGATGACAGGGTTAACGTCTCTACCTTTGATAAGGGGGTCATCTGGAGGACAGGGTTAATGTCTCTACCTTTGGTAAGGGGGTCATCTGGATGACAGGGTTAACGTCTCTACCTTTGGTAAGGGGGGTCATCAGGAGGACAGGGTTAATGTCTCTACCTTTGGTAAGGGGGTCATCTGGAGGACAAGGTTAATGTCTCTACCTTTGGTAAGGGGGTCCTCAGGAGGACAGGGAAATAAACAGCCCTGAAATTGATAGGCAGTTGACGAGCTCGCATCTCACCCATCTACTCTAATATGACTACACCCCAAACACATCTCGCCCCCGTTGAATTCAGTTTACAGTTTCTTAGTCGTGTGGGAAACCCACTCTTGCCATTTCCTGCTTTGTTCTCCGTAATAATTCACCATGCCAGGTTTGAATCCATCCTACCTATTTCTAATAACTGGATACACGGTGGCCATTTTTTTTTTGCATTAAAGACCATAAATATTTAAAGACCATAAATATAAAGCATTGGCGTCGTAGCCTGTACCGCCTTATCACCATTCCCAATAAGGAAAGTCTGGCCTTTTCATGATAACATATGAAAGAATATCGAAGGACCCCCCCCCCCCCACCCCCATGTTATTTCTAATAGTTGTATGTAACCCTGCTTCCGCTCGGACAACAAAGAACAAGGAACGTTAATAGGAGTTTGGCTGAAAAGATCCTTGAAAGTTAGACTGAGGACGGCAATGGCATCTTTAAACAAGTCTGTGCCTCCTCGGTCTTGGTCAAGACTAACCTGTCTTTCTAGCGCCTGCCAAAACGGGACTACATCTTTATTATTGTTCCAGACGAGAGAGAAAATCGTTTAAAGTTGGCATATGGTTTTTACGCATACCGTTTTACATAACGCATACTCTTCCTCGGATATCTTACAATTTTTAAAAGAAAGGGGGGGGGGGGAAGCCGAATGCTGTGGTCAACTAGTTTCCCTTAGGGTACTTTTAATGTGCATGAAATGATTTTTAAAAAATAAAAGATACGTTTTCCTAAAACTATTCCCACCCCAGAGTTTGGATTTGAGGATGTTTTCACCGTTAAATCTCATTGTTGATAAGTTTGGAACCTCTAAAACATAGGCATTGTTTACAGATGCATGGAAGAACTCAACCAAGTTCTCGGAAGAACCCAAGTTCTCGGAAGAACCCAAGTTTTCAGAAGAACCCAAGTTCTCAGAAGAACCCAAGTTCTCGGAAGAACAGAAGTTCGTTTGTTTCTCTGTGTTTTAATATGGCGTGATCACTGTAATTTATCTTAAAAGGTTTTTGGTGCCTGTTGAGAAAACTGCCCCCTACTTCTGTATACCAGTCAGTGGGGTGGATGGTAAGTGGACTGTTGAAAACCTTAAAGGCACATAAGAATAAGTGTGGGTGTATGGTGTTGTGTGTTTTGATAGCATTCCAGTTGTGTATGCAGTTTTTTTTTTAAATCGCAGGGTACCATTGCTAGATCCTCCATGCCATCATTTTGTGTCTGTCGATTATTCCAGTCATTCTGTTCTGTGGTAGAGGGCCTCTCTTTACGTGTCCCCGCCTGTGTTGACACGTCTGTTTGGTCTGGTGGACCCAGCTCTGTGGTCACATGTCTTGCTGTCATTGTTGTCACATCCACCTGCCCATGGACCCGAGCTTTATGTTTTTGCAACATTTTGTTGGCGTTGCCGCTATCAAATCCAGGGGCGTACTTTGACTCATTGTCACCGGGGCAAACTCCACATAGCATTACCAGTACATAGCAAAAAGACATTAAAAAGAACCGGAGGGGGGGGGGGTCCAGCTAAGGTACGCCACTAGTGACACCCTATCGCAAATCTTGAAATTATGGCCAAGCCAGTAAAAGTGTCAAATAACTCGTGTGAATACGCCCACGGTTGGCAGGGTAAAAACAAAGGGCCAGACTCAGATGAAATAAACATTCAGCTCTCTAGGGTAAGTGACATTCAGCTCTCTAGGGTAAGTGACATTCAGCTCTTTAGGGTAAGTGACATTCAGCTCTCTAGGGTAAGTGACATTCAGCTCTCTAGGGTAAGTGGAGCCCTGAGATATCGAAATTGAAACACAGTATATGAAACTGCTGTTACAGTGTAGTGTAAAGCATAACATAGCACATAATACTATTTCCGTGTGATGTAAAACCAAACAAAGTATCAAACACTACCATTGCCGTGTGATGTAAAACCAAACAAAGTATCAAACACTCCTATTTACCATTGCCGTGTGATGTAAAACCAAACAAAGTATCAAACACTACCATTGCCGTGTGATGTGAAACCAAACAAAGTATCAAACACTACCATTGCCGTGTGATGTAAAGCCAAACAAAGTATCAAACACTACCATTGCCGTGTGATGTAAAGCCAAACAAAGTATCAAACACTACCATTGCCGTGTGATGTAAAACCAAACAAAGTATCAAACACTACCATTGCCGTGTGATGTAAAACCAAACAAAGTATCAAACACTACCATTGCCGTGTGATGTAAAACCAAACAAAGTATCAAACACTACCATTGCCGTGTGATGTAAAACCAAACAAAGTATCAAACACTACCATTGCCGTGTGATGTAAAACCAAACAAAGTATCAAACACTACCATTGCCGTGTGATGTAAAACCAAACAAAGTATCAAACACTACCATTGCCGTGTGATGTAAAACCAAACAAAGTATCAAACACTACCATTGCCGTGTGATGTAAAACCAAACAAAGTATCAAACACTACCATTGCCGTGTGATGTAAAACCAAACAAAGTATCAAACACTACCATTGCCGTGTGATGTAAAACCAAACAAAGTATCAAACACTACCATTGCCGTGTGATGTAAAACCAAACAAAGTATCAAACACTACCATTGCCGTGTGATGTAAAACCAAACAAAGTATCAAACACTACCATTGCCGTGTGATGTAAAACCAAACAAAGTATCAAACACTACCATTGCCGTGTGATGTAAAACCAAACAAAGTATCAAACACTACCATTGCCGTGTGATGTAAAGCCAAACAAAGTATCAAACACTACCATTGCCGTGTGATGTAAAACCAAACAAAGTATCAAACACCACCATTGCCGTGTGATGTAAAGCCAAACAAAGTATCAAACACTACCATTGCCGTGTGATGTAAAACCAAACAAAGTATCAAACACTACCATTGCCGTGTGATGTAAAGCTAAACAAAGTATCAAACACTACCATTGCCGTGTGATGTAAAACCAAACAAAGTATCAAACACTACCATTGCCGTGTAGTGTAAAGCCAAACAAAGTATCAAACACTACCATTGCCGTGTGATGTAAAGCAAAAAAAAGTATCAAACACTACCATTGCCGTGTGATGTAAAACCAAACAAAGTATCAAACACTACCATTGCCGTGTGATGTAAAACCAAACAAAGTATCAAACACTACCATTGCCGTGTGGTGTAAAACCAAACAAAGTATCAAACACTACCATTGCCGTGTGATGTAAAGCCAAACAAAGTATCAAACACTACCATTGCCGTGTGATGTAAAGCCAAACAAAGTATCAAACACTACCATTGCCGTGTGATGTAAAGCCAAACAAAGTATCAAACACTACCATTGCCGTGTGATGTGAAACCAAACAAAGTATCAAACACTACCATTGCCGTGTGATGTGAAACCAAACAAAGTATCAAACACTACCATTGCCGTGTGATGTAAAACCAAACAAAGTATCAAACACTACCATTGCCGTGTGATGTGAAACCAAACAAAGTATCAAACACTACCATTGCCGTGTGATGTAAAGCCAAACAAAGTATCAAACACTACCATTGCCGAAGCCAAAGTATCAAACACTACCATTGCCGTGTGATGGAAAGCCACACAAAAAACACTCATACTTCCATAACAAGTTGGTACCAAGTGCCCGCCAATTTGAGATCCGGGATTAAAATAGACTCTACAAACGTTGCACACCCGCCCAACAACGCCATTCCACGACCCGTGCACTTCGGATGGGTCAACATGACAAATGATTAAGCAAGTCTGTGGCTCACTCCTAACACTAACATTCATGTCATGCTGACCTCATACTTTAGTCACATACGAACATGGTTCTCCTTTGCTTTTAGACAATGAAATAGTTGGTTTAAAGGGACTTTCACTTAAAAAGTGTTATTTTCTGCCCCATTGATCGGTGGGTTTCTTCGTGGAGGGAGGGAGGGAGGTGGGGGGGAGGGGGTTAAAAGTTGAGCCATATATTTCACCACATAAAAAAAGAATTTTGCCACAGCAAATAAAAATTGTACAATGAAAAACATTGAATAATTATTTAAACTATGAAATGAAGAAAAGGATAATCCACAAGGCTTCATGGGGAATAACGTATTTCCCTGCATCCAAACAACATTTTCCATTTGCGGAACCAACCCTTTCTCTAGCCAAGACCAACCCATTCCCCAGCAACGAACAACGATAATATATATATATTATCCACTAGCCTATATACCCGGCGTGGCACGGGATTACACTAGGACCCAATCCTGGTGTGACCCCCGATCCCATTGGGACCCCTATCTCGGCGCAGTCCCATTTGCCGGTGTGATCCCGATCCCGGTGGATCCATTCAAGGTTAGGATCCCGATGGAATCCCGTTTTCTGCTGGGATAAAGATTATGATGAGATCCCGACCCCTATGTTTATATTTCGAATATAAAAAATTACTCAGTGTTACTGAGAGAACAGTAAACACCGGAACAGTACACACTAAAATTTTAACATTCCCTTAGATCACACTGTATATCCCTTTGGAACAATTTAGAACTTTCTGGAACATTCTAGATTAAATTTAATAACCTGTTCGAAACATGTGTAAAAACTACTTTTCTAATTATTTTTCAAATACCATAAAAATCTTCCAAAAATGCAATAATCCTTTTTCTTTTAAGTTTATCGAGGGGCCCCGGGGGCCCATTCCATAACTGTACCGATATAGTTATGCCTGAGCCAGGGGCCCTATAAAATCAGACAGATCAATAATAAAGTTAACATTTGTCCCATAAAAATCTACTTAAAATGCCATAGATACAGCTTTTTAAAATTAGGAAACTTTCTGGAAAATTCTAGATTGGATATTATTAGTTTTTAATCCACCGATATATCAATACAGCCAATGAAGGGTATTGCTACAACGCTAGGCCAATATCCATCAATTCACATAGAAAATATAGTGTTGTCTAAGCCTATTGATATTTATATAGCTTATATAAGGAAAAATTAACTGGCCCCCCGGCCCCAGAGAAATGGACACTATGAGTTCAGTACCCTTCGGTATTTGAATATGGATAATAAAGTTTATGTGTACTAAATTTCGTCAAGATCCATCTACTCATGTAGGAGTATTTGTTTCTAATTATTTTTATATAGTTCATATAAGGAAAAAAAAAACGAATTCGGGGCCCCGGCCCCAAACGTATCGTTATAAAAAGTTCATAACCCCTTAAGATTTCTTTCTGGATCATGATGGATATATGTACCAGGTTTGGTCAAGATCCATCAATCCATGTAAAAGCCTTTGTGGAACAAAGCCACAAACAAACCCACAAAATTTCACTTATATATATATAAATAAATATATATATATAAATAAATATATATAATAAATATATATATATAAATAAATATTATATATATATAAATGTATATATATATATATATATATATATAAATATATATATATATAAATGTATATATATAAAGATACTAACAATGAATAGAACTATTTAGAACTGGCACTAGAACCCCTGCTGTAAAATGTCTGGATAACAAATCACGATATGGGTGTTCGTACCATATGCTATTTGCTATCTTGACGCAGAGGCAGCCGAGGTCAAGCTGACCGGCTCGTTCAAGCAGGTCAGAGCTGCATTTAAACTAGTCACAAAGTGCTCACTCACTCCGGACACGAGTGCTTACCACCAAGTTACATTTTTTACACGAAATATGGAAACTTATTTGAAAGCTACCCGTACTTTGAATGTCATTTCGCACACGCTCTACTCTAAAAGTTTCAGCAGAGTTCTCAATGGATGTACGTTTTAAAACTAGGTGTCATACTTAGAGTTTTAAAAATACGCTCTCGATATTTAAAAAAAATATTGTAAAGTAGTTTTTGACAATATAAGAATTTTTTCTTCTGTTTTCTTGTTATGGTTGATAAGGGAAGTAAATTAATATTCATGAAAAATTACTATATTTCATGTTAACCAGGAACTGAGACATTCTCCAGATCACAGATTGTAGCCGTCCATTGTGAAGTCTTGTAATGTTTTAAATACAAATTAATTAAATACATTTGTAAGAATCACCTCTTTATTATGTGGACTGCTGTTGGTCATTCGTGGACTAAATATTTTCAATAACTCAAATTTGCTTTTTTGTTATTTTGATCAAAGGGAAGGATGCGGTCGAAGCAAAAAAAAAACCCGTTGAAGATGGGAAGAGATCTTTATTGGAAATGTGGCGTCGGATAAACAGAGATCAAATTCTGTGTTTCAAAACAAGTAAGTGTGGAATATTACATTTGAATGAGTCATTTTTTTAAAAATCTACTTATGTGACTGATGAAATGGAACCAACGCCAAACTTGACCGAGATTAGATGAAATTCACATAATATATTGCCACTGAAACAACATTCACGTTCTTTAGTTTAGTGATGGCCTCAAGCCAAAGTACGATTTAAATGGAATAATAGTTTGATATCTAACTCAAATTTCCTGTAGACTTCATCTATACACCAAGATTAGAGTGTTCATTTTTGCCATCGAAGGCTTTTCTGTTACTGTCCTTCTACGGGTTTTCCTCTACCCTTTGTATATTTCTCATGGCTTCAAAATTAGCGCAGTCCCCCAGGCATGTTTCCCCCCATACATGTTTAGTCTCGTTACAAAAATGGAGACAATACTGAGATTAACCTTAAAACATGTTTAAGTAATGTTTATAAACTGTTAATGATTGTCATTAGTTAGCTCCACCAACCGGAAATGGCATCAGCCCCGCGAAACCTGCGGTAAGAAAAAGTGGCTATGGTTACATTTATTCACCAAACTGTGCTACTATTTATCATAACCGGCATTTATGTGATGTTCGCATGTATAAATATACATAAATAATCACATCGCTCATAGGATTATGATTTCAATAAAATAATATTGGATTCGTTACGACATTCAATCATAGTATTCATCAGACTTGAGTGATGGCCGTTTACTTTACAAAATTGAAGTACCCGGCAATGTGCAAAATAGACAGGTGGAAATCTACCTGGAAAAAAACCCATCCTAATATAATCTTCCAACATTTCATTCTTACAATGACCACTAATATTCTTACAATGACCACTAATATTCTGACAATGACCACTAATATCAAGGCCACCCTCACTTTCAGAATACCCATATCGGAATTAGGAATCAAAATGGATGCCTCTTACATAAAATACGGCATTCAAGAGACTTCTGACCGAATGTCCGATGTTGAATTGGGAGAAGAACTTCATTTGCCAGTGCAGGAGCAGACAAGATCTGAAGATGAAATAGATCTTGGTGGGGAAGCGTTCTGGCACAGCCAGGTAGGTACACACGAATATCGTTTCAATCTAACTTTTTAATTGTTACTGTTGCTTACGTTAGCAAAGTAAAATGGTGAGTAGTAACGGTAGCTAAAATTCAAAACCGATCATTCTGATGGAACTAGCCATACGATTCAGTGATGCAGAACGTGTTTGCAGAACATGCAATTCTTATTTTCCGTAATATATAATTCATCATTTTGAATGAGATGTCACTTTAGTAGGAAATAGGGTCAACAGATCCAACCTTGCATGAGTCATTGTTATAGATGACATAGTACCAAATCCAACAGCTCAGGAGGTCAGTACACGAAGTGGTTACTCAAAGTATTTTAGTCATTTAAAGTAAGTTCATAATAACTCTGGATGACATGAAACATAATAGCAAAAACATTTTTTTTAAAAAGGAACAGAAATTTATAAAACATACATCTTGTATTCAATGGGTGCAAATCCGCCCATTAATCAAAAAGATGTTCATACATTTGATTTTAACCAAATTGTTCAGTTATTTAAACAAGTTTGCAGACTTTTGATATAGTCTATCAATGTAGCAGCTACATCCAAACATTGACTTGTTTATCAATGTAGCAGCTACATCACTGCAAACATTGACTTGTTTATCAATGTAGCACTTACATCACTGCAAACATTGACTTGTTTATCAATGTAGCAGCTACATCCAAACATTGACTTATTTATCAATGTAGCAGCTACATCACTGCAAACATTGACTTGTTTATCAATGTAGCACTTACATCACTGCAAACATTGACTTGTTTATCAATGTAGCCCTTACATCACTGCAAACATTGACTTGTTTATCAATGTAGCACTTACATCACTGCAAACATTGACTTATTTATCAATGTAGCACTTACATCACTGCAAACATTGACTTGTTTATCAATGTAGCAGCTACATCACCGCAAACATTGACTTGTTTATCAATGTAGCACCTACATCACCGCAAACATTGACTTATTTATTGTTATTTGCATCAAATAGAAAATGAGTTAGAAGTTCAGCTTCTTGAATTAACTTGCACAAGAAGACTAAGAGCTAATAAGACAGAAGAAGAATTAGTCCCATAAAAATAGCTTCATTATGTTAATTAACTTGTTATCTGTCACCACGTGTTTGCCTTGAGACTTACGGAAAGCGCACTTTCGCATTTGCTGGTCCAACAATTTGGAACGCCCTTCCTGTCGATCTTAGAAACAACCAGACACTGGAGTCCTTTAAAACCGATCTAAAGACACATCTATTTCGCAAATACCTTCTGGGATGATTGTCTACCTTATTTTCCAGTTAATGCATAATGGCTGTGTTGCTCAGGGTTGAAATGGCTAGAAAGACTTTGCCATTGTATGCTTGTAATTAGTTTTTGTAGTGTTGCGTTTGTTTTTAAATGTTGTAAATTATAGATATTTTTTTGTTGACTTTGTACCGCGCTTCGAGCCTTTGGGGATGAAGCGTGTTTTTGAAATGAACTTTATTATTATTATTATTATGTTTTAACATTTCCAAATGACTTCCTACTGTAACACTTGTTAAACGATTATTGCCAGATTTTTTACTCAAAATGAGTATAAAAATGTTCAAAGATTTTAAATAAGTGCATGTCAACTAAAATAAACATTTAGAACTGGGATGGGCCAAAATATATTGAAGCAGACTAATTCTTATTTCACACTGAAGAATGTGATTTTCTGATTTCTGCCCAAACCGAAACCAAACTGTAAGTTAAAAATGACTTTTGAACGAAACCAAAATCAAAATATTAACGAGACCTCTGGCCGAAAGCAAAACAGAAAGATTTAGATATTTCGAAAACCTGTTCGCACATGTTCTGCGTACGTCAAAATATGATGGGGGAAAGTATTAATATTTATAAGAATGAGAATAAACATCTAATAAATACTTTGGCTTTTACCATTTGAATTAAATAGTTGTTAAAATGTTTCAGTATCATGGTAAGAGAATATCTTTAAATGGGTGCGGGGGCTTTAATGTCATCATTACAATGCTACTTAGACATATTTGGAATTCATCGACAGCTAATCGACAGCTAAGCCTATGTATTTTTTATGTTATGGCCCACTAAAATGTCCAGACATAAGCCTTGAAGGAACTCTTTATTCCGCTACACTATATATTTTCACTGAAACATGCAATCTTATTGGTCAACATTAAACATTTTCCTTTACACTATATTATTTAGAGGCTAATTTTTATATTGGACCCAGACTAAACAAAAGTTGAATAAATGTTGGGCTAAGTTTAGCATGATAATGCAGTATGCCTACTACAGGATTATTATATAATACAGTCATACATATACACATGTTTAGATTTATAATTTAAAATTCAAGGCTATTTTACATCTAATTCTACAAAATTTAAATAAATTTTATATTTCAAAAATATTACTCTTCCTCACATTTGTGTAAATATATGTAGCTTATTTTGTGTAATATATTCATTTCGACATTGACAATGTTCTTTCAGCATGATAATTGATAAATTTGAACGAATGAATGAATTGAATAAGCCGAAGGTTCCCTGAATTTGTATATATTAAAACAACAAAGGAAATGTTACCATTCCCAAGGATTTTTTCCACAATACCATTCACCTTTGCCCATGACACATTGATGAGCATGATAATGATAAATAAATATGAATGTCACAAATGAACCATTGAATAAACCTAGGGTTACCAATTTTTTTTTTGGACAAAATTAAAACAAAAATAATAATAATATAAATATTACCGTTACCTTATTTATTATTTGTCCCCCAGAACAATTTACCTTTGCTGAAATGAAATTTTATTTTTGGAAATATTGGACAAGTAGGTCATCATGCAGCTTTAAACAGTATTCAGAGAGCATTAGCCATATTTCATACGATGACAGAAAGACATAGCAAAATAATGAATATCAGATAGCTGCCGAGAGACAGACAGAGTGACAGACTGACTTCTGGCAGACGACTGAAATCCTCAATCCCTTTCGGACGAAACTATACAGAAAGTGACCAAATGGCAACTTTTGTCTCCGAAACCTAAACTCGCAAGAATAATATGGTTTACAGTAAACCTGAAACACATATTACATGCCATAAATAACCTCTCAAAAAATTGAATTGTGTATGTGATATGATTTCACAATTTAAAACATTAATATGATTTTTAAAATTGTGGACCTAATGTAATAATGTCAAACTTCACACACTAATGATGCATAAATTTTTACATTTTTTTATATTCCAAAACAGCCCAGAACCCCAGCGATGAGCATCAGGCAATGCAGTGGAGACGGCAGACAAAGATCTGCAAACAGAAAGGTATTCAAGGAAATTTTCCCTGTCTCATTGCGAACAGTTGCATCCCCCCACCCCCCCTTTTTTTTCTTCAAAATGTATTAAATTAAAGTTTCACATTCTTTATCTAGTGGCAGTTGCGACACCATTAACAGAAGGAAAGTAACACGCGACCATATTGCATTGAAGAGGCCGTTTTAATGGGGTCAAACAAAACAAAGCATGTGACATAGTATAGGCACTGTGCCTAAGAGGAGACATTCACCTTTTAAATATGTACATTTTATTCCCATAGACAGACACATTTTATGATTTTGATACGAGCTCAAATCTGTATGTTAATAGCTTAATTGAAATGCACTACACTCTATTGTGTTCAATTTCGATATAAAAACTACAACAAAGAAGAAAATGAGATTTCAATTGAACCCTTGAAAGTGGCCCTGACAATACATTGATGCCAGGCTAATTTATGGGAGATGTATAAAAGAAATTCTTCAACTATTCTATAGTGCCAAAGTTAAAAGCCCAACGCCCTTTAGAGTTCATTTTCACTTATTTAATTGTATAATTGAATATTAGTTGTCTTTATGATTTACCATCATGCGGGGCTGGTCAGCGCTTCTTAAGAGGGAGATATGCTCTACCCACACAGCGTATTGCTTGGGTGCCCTAAAAACTGGAGACAAACAGATTTTATGAATATAAAAATATTGATTAGAAATAACCGATGTAGAACAGGGCAGAGGACCACGCCCAGCTAAATAAAATATCAAAGTGGGCCGCAAGCAAAAATGGTTGAGGAGTGTTATGTTAAGCAAACATAAAATGATAAAGTCAGGGTTGAGAGAAAATGGTTTGATGACATTGTATGGCTGGTTTAATGTTTGAAAATCTAGTCAGAATATCGTAGGGTAGTTAGTATTTGTTTACTTATAGGACTGAGTGGTGTACTGACCCAGATACCAGGTAATGTGGAGTATTGGGTAGGCAAACATTTTTAATTTTAATACGTATAAAGCATGTGGATAATTTTAAGTTCTGTCACAGAATGACCATTTCAGATTCGGTTTAATTCCATCCTAGGAAATGTCCCTAGCAATTTCCCCTCTAAGGGGTGCTTGTTCGTGTGCAAAATCATACAGTTGTGTGCAAATTTTTACAGCATCAATTTTTTTGTGTGCAAAATTTTACAGCCCACAAACAAAAACTTACATGGAAGTTGGCTGCGCGGATACTCAAAACTGCTGCGCTGCGTCTGTATGATAGCTGAGCGGCCTCGCAGCTTTAAAGTAACATTGGTCCCAAGCGATTGACTCGGCCTCTATATGGATGGCCCCTAAGCGTATGCACTTTAGGTTCTCTAATTTCTTATGTAAGATTCTTTCTATTTGCATTTCCATATGGTAATGATTGTTGTAATTTTTTGGTTGACACGTGTAACTCTATCGCTCAGTTGATCGTCTGCCATCCCCACAGACATGACCCTCTCATTCTGCGTCAACTGTTATCAAAGGGTATTTTCAGTTGTGTATTGTCCAAAGGTAGAAGTCAATAAATAATCTGAGAGAATAAATGTTGTGTTAACATGGTACACAATTTAGTTTTCGTAAGTTAGTTTGTCGAGAGCCGTCGGAGTATTACTATCATTGTATCGTGGATAAAGAAATCTGACCACAACCCCCCAGCTCTACGGGATCTCCATTGGGTTCCTGTGAGTGAGCTCATTGACCACAAAATTCTGTCCCTGGCATACAGCTGCATAGAAGGCTCTGCACCGGAATATCTTAAAGAACTGATTTATAAACATGTATCCTTAAAGAACCTGCGGTCTTCAAAGCAGTTCAATAGTTAAATAGGAGTTCTTCTAAATAAAGCCACAAATTATAAGTTTAGATTTTGTTAATATTCCCCAAAAAATTTTGTAAAAATATTTTTCAATGGGACAAAAGAAAGCTCTTTCATAGTGTTGGATTAAATTCAAGTCAAAATAGGCATGTGACTAAAGCACCTCAAGTCAAAATAGGCATGTGACTAAAGCACCTCAAGTCAAAATAGGCATGTGACTAAAGCACCTCAAGTCAAAATAGGCATGTGACTAAAGCACCTCAAGTCAAAATAGGCATGTGACTAAAGCACCTCAAGTCAAAATAGGCATGTGACTAAAGCACCTCAAGTCAAAATTGGCATGTGACTAAAGCACCTCAAGTCAAAATAGGCATGTGACTAAAGCACCTCAAGTCAAAATAGGCATGTGACTAAAGCACCTCAAGTCAAATAGGCATGTGACTTAAGCTACCTATGGCTTCATCCTTTTTATTTAACCTTTATGTATTTTAGTCCCTTATGAATACGACAAAAAAATTAGCATGTCATTTATTTTAAGTTAGTTTCACTAATCAATCCCTATCAACTTTAAGAATAACTTTAAAATAAGTTCTAGTCATTTGAGGTAAGTACAAGGTTTTATATAAAGACATTCTTGGATTATTGTGACAGAATGTGTGTTTTTTTCTTTGAGAATACTGAGGATTATATAATAATTCTCTCATGGAATATTGTGATATGTGATTAAAAAATATAGGATATTTCAATACCAAAGGTAAGTGAGCATTTTTTATTCATTTTTATTTAGTTTATACCTGAAGAATCATAATAATAATACTCATTAAAATACGATTACATCGCTTAAAATATCATTACAAATAATAGGTCCTACAATAATAAGTTGGGATGAGGACTAGTATTATAGTATAAATATATATATATTTATTTGTGTGTGTGTCCAATAAGCCTTGTATACTATGCTCATATATACATAGCTTATAGATCATATAGATGTATATATACACCAATATATATATTATATATATATAGACACACACATATACATTTTATATACACATAAACATATATATACATATATACTGCTATATGACATCTTGTTTAGTTCATGAATCTCGTGCGTGAACTTTGGCTGACCCCAGTTTGGCAACATGATGGGTGTAGCTTAATTACAAATTGTCTCCTTAACCATGACGTTATGTAAACACAGCCTATAGTCGAATTCTGTGGAAACCTGCGAGACGTGCCTAGGTACAGATACAATGCGTAACCCCTTTCTGGAAAAGTCTCCATGAAAGACTATACATAAGCCATCGACACAGGGAGAGGTAGAGCTAGAAGGAGACTGCGAGACAAACAGAGAGACAGAGATTGCAATTACAATGAGTCGAGAGCGAGACTAATAGACTGACATACTGTACTGATCAGAGATTTGTATATTCTATTTATTTTATGTGTGTGCACCTTACCAAAAGTCATTTTTGATACATTTTGAGGAAGATATTCAATTTATTTTAGAATTTTCCAGAAAGTTCTAGATTGTTCTACCAGGATATATAATAAGATATAAAAGCTTACAGAAATGTTAGTTTAGTTCTATTCATTTCTATACTTTCATGGCGATTTTCTAAAAACATTCCCTTCATGATTCTATCGGGGAAAAAAATCCCACTGGGAACATGAATCCACCAAGGAACAGGGTCCTAAAGGGGAACGAGATCCAACAGTAAACTGGAATCAACCAGTAACCCGACCTCATCGGGTAGCGAGATCCCATAGAGAACGGAATGACAACGGGATCAACATCCTAATGACATCGGGATCCCACCTGAAAATGAGATGCAACCGGCATTGGGATCCAACCACGATCGGGATACCACTGGTATCAAGATTCCACCAGGAAATGGGATCATACAGGGATGGGATCCCACTGGGAACAGCATCCCACCAGGAAATGGGATCCTGCTGGGATTGGGAAACCAGAAGGATCGGGACCAATCGGCAAATGGGATCTGATTGGAAAATAAAAAGTCTACAACAGTTATTATAAATGTGCTTTTATAGGAGACTAATTAATTTTAAAATTCTTTTACTGCGTTGTTTTTTGTTTTGTTTTTTTTTACATGGCGCTTAATTTCAATTAAACCGGGCAGCGCCGGGTATATTGGCTAGTATATATATAATACCATAATAATATATACTATTTGTTGTAATAAGGGCTATTTATCCCCCTCCCCCAATTAATAACTCAAAATAAAAGCATCAGATCATATTATAAATAAGTATTGGCGCTATAAAATTATGATACTTTGTTTCAAAATGAGCTATTATTGGATAAGATGCTGGATTTCCAGTGTAAGTTAAGTACTAAAAAATACGTCCATGATCGATAATTGGTAATTTTGGGACACAGGTGCCTAAAATATAACTTTTCTCACCAATACACTGGTGCCGTGCTAACCTTATGATTTTTTGGAAATGTTGTCATTTATGCAGTCATCTAAAGGGTGTACTTTTCTTAAAATTATATTTTCCACACAAAAAAAGATATGAATGAGTGAAGTTAGCTATTATTTAGTTCAATTTTCAAAGTCTAACTCAAACAAATCATTTTTTTCTAAAATGAAAGTGACAAATGAACAACAAACATGCTCTGTTTAAGATGAGGATGGACGTAGAATTTACATGCAAAACTAATTTCGGCCATAAAAAAAAAAAAAAAAAAAAAAAAAAAAAAAAATTTTTTTCTAAAAAAAAAGTGAAAAATGAACAAAAAACATGCTCTGTTTAAAATGAGGATGGACGTAAAATTAACATACAAAACTAATTTCGGCCAAAAAAAAAAAAAAAAAAAAAACCGAAACAACGCTACATTTGGTAAATTGAGAAGTGGAGGTCGCCATTTTGACAAGGAAATTAAGATTCCCGTTTTTCGGGTGTTTCCGGGAGATACCGAAGTCCCTTTGTAACCGAGCCCGCACCGAACCAAACCCTGCTAACGAACGAACCCGAACCGAACCCCGCCGACGACCGAGCCCAAACCGAACCCCGATGAGGACAGAACTCGAACCGATTCCTGCTGGCGAAAGAAACCCGAACCGAACTTCTAAAATAGGCTTCGATTCCCAGCTCTCAGATAAACGCATGCTCAGCATAGGGTACAGGCCACACGTCATTGGTAGCGGACGACGCTTGTGAACACCGTCAATTAAACATGTTTTTTAAACTAGCAGAATATCAGTGACACACTGGTTATACGAATTCAACGCTGCGGGAAGTGAGTAAATAATGTCCAATAATAATCCCAGGTCCCCGAGGCTAATTTTCAAAGTCCGAACAATCTGTTTACTCTATGCGTGGAAATACAGCTACATCTTTACAAACGCCGTTCGTCTCGGGAATTTTAATTTAGAGAATTCACGACAGTCGAACTAGATCAGCAATTGTGAAAAAAGTGCATAAACTTTCTACTATCGTTTGGTTGACTAACAATCATGTAGAACTTGAAATCAGTATATTTTAGAAATACTTTAAGTGTTCGACGTTGTTGAAATGCGCTAAAAATAAACGTAACTTTGCAGCCAAGGAAAAAAAAAAACGGAACACCTAAAGTTTCAAAGCAGCGTCCACTCCTTGGAGATATCAATGAGTCAAACAGAAAGTTGGTCATTAATGCACTAATGGGTGTGATTCGGACGGCTCATTGACCGAATTCCCGTCATCCTATGGAACTGAAACTTGGCACATAGACAGACGTGTTGCTGATGACAACACAACAGACGTGTTGCTGATGACAACACAACAGACTATCAAAATCTAAGCCCAAACTCCCCAAAAATCAGTGTTTCCCGTTATTCAAAGGGAGGATGAATGAAATACGATTTCTTCTATGGCTGCGTGTTTTGGTGTGGAGATTAATTGGGCGGCTGTTGCTATCTGCCTTGTATTTGTGACCTTTTTGTGCATGAAGTAAAAAAGAGCTATATTTTTGTGAAGGGGAAATTGAAAGAAACATTAAACGTGTTCCACCAGAAGTTTACCCATTTCAAATGTATACGGCCGTTTCTTAACAATGATAAACCACGTACAATTGCATAAATACAAAACAAAAATAGATATAAAGGATTTATAGGAGAAACTTTTGTTTTCATGTTTTTTGTTGTTTTTTTTTCAATTTTGGTACTACTACTACTACTCCTCCGTGTAGAGTCACACGCGGCCCCCAAAATAAGCTCTTAGCAGATACAAGTGTAATATGAATGCTCGCATTTCAAAATGGCCGACCTTTGTCGTAAACCAAACAGTTGACGAGAACTGCCATACGGACGCAAATTTACAGACGGTCCTTAAAATGTGACCTTAAATGACTTGTCCGTAAAAAAATTTAAAAAAGCATGCTAAAGGCTTTAAAACAACACCAAATTAGAGTTCATAATGTTTGTGAAAACCCACCCCACCTCCCAACAAACAAACAAAACTGTGTGTGTGTGTGTATGCTTTTAAAATTGGAGGATTATACGCAACAAAATTAATAACCTAAAGTTACGCTTAGGTTTTGACGTCGTGCGTTAGTTATGTACTGTTAGAGTAAAAGCCGCACGTCATTTATATTGAATTGTTTTAGCTTGTGAGCTTTCACAAAGATATGTTCAAGTGTTTCCGTCAAATAAATCAATACGTTTGCCCACAAATAGTGTGAAGATTTAAAATAGTTGTTGAGCAAAAAAATAATGGTTAAATGAGTTGGAAAACCTTGCAATCGACTGTTTCTCATGGATCAATAAACATGTTTGTCTTTAAAATAACACCGAAATGTGTTTGTTCTTTCATTTAAAAGGACATCGCCAAACGGTAATTACGATGGACGATTTCCCTTGACATGCGAAATAAGAATAAAACTGTTGCCGGGCTTAAAACCAAGTAGGATAACATGGGTATCATATTAAGGAGACAGCAGGCGACTTGACACCGCTTTGATAAGAACTACGAAATGATAGACAATGGTTTACCGGTGCCAGGTCGGAAATTGTTCACTTTGTAGATTTTTTGTAGGGAAGCGTTATCCACACAGCTCTGCGAATAATGTTGAGCGTTATCGGCAGATCGAATTCTGCGAATAATGTTGAGCGTTATCGGCAGACCGAATTCTGCGAATAATGTTGAGCGTTATCGGCAGATCGAATTCTGCGAATAATGTTGAGCGTTATCGGCAGACCGAATTCTGCGAATAATGTTGAGCGTTATCGGCAGACCGAATTCTGCGAATAATGTTGAGCGTTATCGGCAGACCGAATTCTGCGAATAATGTTGAGCGTTATCGGCAGACCGAATTCTGCGAATAATGTTGAGCGTTATCGGCAGACCGAATTCTGCGAATAATGTTGAGCGTTATCGGCAGACCGAATTCTGCGAATAATGTTGAGCGTTATCGGCAGACCGAATTCTGCGAATAATGTTGAGCGTTATCGGCAGACCGAATTCTGCGAATAATGTTGAGCGTTATCGGCAGACCGCATTCTGCGAATAATGCAGAGCGTTATTGTTAGACAGAAGTGTTCCCATAATTACGCACATTTCTAAAAATAATTAGGATCACATTCCAAGCCAGGGTAGGGGCATAGTGTTAAGTAGTACAGGATAGATCGATCTTTAATGAGTATGGCAAAAACACATCTCAAAACCGAAGCTACCGGTAGGCACAAGTTAAATTTAAAAATTTAATAGGCTTAACTATAGACTATAGCCTATATATTATATTGGATATAGGACAATTAATTGTGCCTACATCTGCTCTGTTAGGGGCCAACATAAGGTCTATTCGACCTATAGAGTGTTACTAATATATCCAGTCAAACCTCCTACTCCTAGACATAACTAATTTTCTGGTATTTCATATTAAATGTTATACCAGTAATAAAAATGGTACCGGTATTCTTCATGTAGACTCACTTTCACCCATTGTAGAGATGTCTTTAAAAATGATGTCAAAGCTTGATAGGTTATCGTTTAGTTTTTTTTAAGCACTATGATATATCACGTAGTCCAGAAATGTTCTGACAGAAATAGTTGACATGCCGTGCAACAGTGTTATGATGCAGAGAGGTGTCTCCATCAGGCGGCCAAGTGAGAGACGGGGAGGGGCATATAGGCCCTACATCGATAATAACAGAATCTAATCCTGTTTAAGTTTAAGGCTAGTATTTTTTCCTTATCCTTGAGGGTGTCCCTAAGTCTAACCAGCTCTGGCCTTAGCTGGGGAAAAGTAAAGCTGGCTGGTTATTGCGCTGGCCATACACTCAAACTTTTAAACGCTGCTTCAATTGCCCCAAGGAGACTTTACTTCCCCAAGACTCGCAATGCATCCTGCGACCAGCAGGGTTCCAATTAATTTTTTTATGCTTTTTTTGTATTTAGACCCATAGTTACAACAGTGGCAGTATGGCTTTTTGTTTCAATTATCAACATTTTTTTTACAAGAGCTAAAATTGTTGATGTCAATGATGTTGATATGTTTTAAGTATGGTACCGGTATGTTCATTTCATTGTCATCACTAAGTGTTATTTCAACTATTTCTGGAGCGGCATATTGTGTCCCTACTTATAAAGATCCTTATCAGAAAATAAAATGAAGCAAATAAAACGTGACATATTTTTTCAGCTAAACATTAATACACAACTCTGAGATTTAAAATATTTGAATAAGTAAGTTATTAATATTTATTTGTTTATTAGAGAAAAAACAAATGGATGTTAAAGTCTATGAGTGGAATTATACAAAGAAAGCTAAACAGTCAAAAGAGCCTAAAGAATATCACAATGTGCAGTTAGAACAGCTGTATATGACTTAAACATGGTTTATGCGGCTCATCTGCATGTCCATATTGTTTACAGTTTTTTTGACGAAACTTGAATGAACATTCTAACAAAATAGATTGAAACTAGAATTTTGAATACTTACGTTGTTGGACAGAATGAAAAGTATAATAAAATTGTATCAATAAAAAGTGTAACATTAGTAACAAAACTATATGAAAATAATAATAAAACTAAGTGAACAGAATTAAGAAAGCTATATGAAGAATATAATTATAATATAATAATACGAAATAACCATTAAATTTTTATTTTTTTTAAATTATATTCCCGACGGGGAATCAAACCCTGGTCTTCCGGGTGACAGGCGGAGATACTGACCACTACACTACAGAGAGATGCTTACATGCGTATTTTGTATTCTATTTTCATAATTTAATTTATCACATTCTGCGAATAATGTCGAGCGTTATCGGCAGACCGAAATCTGCGAATAATGTCGAGCGTTATCGGCACAGCTCTGTGAATAATCAATTCCATTTTTTAAATTGAAATTCCAAATGGAGCATGTGCAAAATAGCCAAGTTTGTATTTTCAGGCCTCACCCCACAGAAAACAATATATCTTATATTTAGAATAGCTATTAGAAACTAGTCTTATACTATATACATTGCTATTATAATTATAATCTAGTCTTATAGATTGCATGGAATGCACATTGTCGGTCATCTTCCTCAAAATATTTAGGCCTAATACTATTACAATTACAATGAAATCGTCTTCTATTTCCTAACAGTGGACACATTTGTAAACCTGGCCAGTGTAAGCAAACAATAACTCTAGGCCCAAAGTTATTAATTTAATCATATTTTTTAATACCCAGGCCCAAGAGTCTGGCCTAGGCCTGTACATTATTTCTTCTTATTAAATTATTTTAACTACCACTTTAAGTTCTTGATCAGTAAAAAAAAAAATCGTGAACTATAGAGAAGAAAAATAAATATTTTCAATGGCTTTGAGGGAAGTTCAATTTAAGTTATTTTTCATGTACCCATTTTTAATGAGCCGTTATTCCGATGGTGCACTTTCAAAGGCCTGATAGAGGAATGTTTTCAATGCTGCTTAGTTTGGAGCATGCATTTTTAATTAAAGCTCTATTTTGCTTTCAAACAACAAAAAAAGGGGGTAAAAGGTATTAGAATGATGACATAGTTCAGGGGCGTGGATATAGGGTTCTTTGGTATAACTAGGGGTTTATAGTCCTGGGGGTTCTTTTATCAATTCTCATAAAATTACAACGTGACATAGTAGATGTATTTGCAGAAGGGTGATGCATATGTTTGTTATTGAGCCCCTAATCAGCATTTAGTCAAACTATTTACCTGAATAGGTGGGTGCATTTTATGAGGCTATCAATGCCCCAAGGGCAGCGTTTGTTACACACTCAACAATTTCGGTTCATATTAGATTACACTTTTTATATAAATAATTTGCATGTTGTACATTCAGTATAAGCTTCTTAAATGCTAAACACAATAAGTTGGTCTAGATCTGTTTCCTGACTTCAGATATTGAGTAGGTCATGTAGGTCTTATGTTCCTATAAGTCTCTATGATTTGCCTCAAATGTTTCGACGTCAGATTTAAAGTGTCAAATATGTGTAGGGGGTTCTACAATGCACTTTTCTGTTAACATCCAAGGCTATAGGACCACACAAAGGGGTTTAGATTACAGTGAAGAATTCTACATAAATTACTGCTTCTAGACCATTGGTACTCAACCATCCTAATGTCGCAACCCTTAAATAGAGTTCCTTATGTTGCGGGGACCCTCAACCACAAAATTATTTGTATTGCTACTTCATAGGGGTAGAGTATATGTGTTTTCCAATGGACCCCTGGGTAAGGGTCATTCGACCCCCAAAGGGATCGCGACCCACAGGTTGAGAGCCGCCGTTCTAGACCAAACTTGGAAAAAAATAATTCATTATCCCTTTCAAAAACATTGGCGGATTTCCAAAATAATAATACATCCATATTTTTGTGTCCCTTCGTCAACTGATTTTAATGGGACATTTTGTTAAAATTAAATTTGTTTGTTATACAACCTAAAAATATAAACAGTTAAGTTATTTGTTCTGATACTTATATGAGCTTAAAAATTAAAATTACACGTGATGTATAGATCTAGACCAAACACAGTACAAATGCAATTAAAAATCGATATTGAAAAACTGGGTGATTTTAAAGCCATAATATTTCAAAACTGTCTGGGCTAGGGATACTAATTTAATTTTCCTTATATCTCTTCATTTTTCAACCGATTTAATGGGACAACTTAAACATTTTTACTTCATTATTTATTTGACAAATTATTTAGGTTCCCTAGCTTAGTGATAATTAAAACATCACATTAAAGAAAACGGGTCCCCACTGAGGTCCTCATTTTAACATTAATGGAAAACTATAAAGTTAGGACATTCTGTTTTAGATGTTTTAGTCTTGAGATTATAATATACAAGAACACTTAGGTTACAATGAAAGCCTCTGGGTAAATAATTAATTAATTGCATCTAAGTCAAACTTCCTAAATAACAGTTTCATAATGTGACCAAGACCAGACTAACCCAGGGCTTAATCTGGATTGTGTTATACTCTTGGCCTATTACACTGGAACAAGAGTCAATTTATCTCATTTTACTAGAATGAGTACAGGGTAGCCTTAATTTCAATAGATGCTGTTTTCAATCAAAATTCGCAAATTTTCAGACATGAAGGATAAAAATATTGTTGTTTTTTTTAATTAAAAAAAGAAAGATTAAGGTTACAAACAAACATTGCATACAAAATTTAAAGAAGTTAAGTGTCAGTGTAACCCTGGCGTTCATGAGAAAAATGATGCTTCACTATTTAACCATTGCTATTCTATCAATAAGTATTATTAATGACCGTTTGCACCTTTATCAATCTCATCTCCAGGTGATTCAAAATAATGAGACCACAGATGGTGCTTTGAATACACAGACCAACAGCAACTACAGTGTCCAAGAAATTGGAGATCGAATCTCTGATGTCCAATTGGAACATGGGCCAGTGCAGGAGGAGGCAGGATCAGAAGACATAGCTCAGGTCCTACAAATCAGGTTAACAGGTCGTCAGGAGGAGGCAAGATCAGAAGACATAGCTCAGGTCCTACAAATCAGGTTAACAGGTCGTTTCAAAGTTTGCTTTAAATAATTATTGTTGCCTCAAAAATATAAACAGAAATCAAAACTTGTTCAAGTTTTAAAATGAAGAATTGGGGCTCTAGAAAGGTTCACATACCAAACATTTTAAGTTCCTGTAAAAAAAGAGATACTGTGTAAACTTCATTATAAAATTTGGAGTGGTCTTTGAAAAAACTAGTCAATAGGGTCAACATTTCAAAACCAGTGAAACCATCGTTACAAACTATAAAGCAGTGCTGTCCAATTGGTTTTAAATGGCCCGTCAAAGAGAAATTTTTATCATCTGAGTAAAAAAATAATCATGTTAAATTTAGATGGGAAAAAAAAAACTTTCAGTGATTCTGTATTTTTGGGAAATTGCACAAGAGTGCAGGTGAGAGCATAGGAGACATGGTGAGAGCACGGGAGGAGAAGTGGTGAGAGCATAGGAGAAATGGTGAGAGCACGGGAGGAGAAGTGGTGAGAGGACTGGAGGAGAAGTGGTGAGAGCATAGGAGAAATGGTAAGAGCACCGGAGGAGAAGTGGTGAGAGGACGGGAGGAGAAGTGGTGAGAGGACGGGAGGAGAAATGGTGAGAGCACGGGAGGAGAAGTGGTGAGAGGACAGGAGAGGGGTGGCATTTTAAAAAAAGATGGGGCGTTTCAAAAGAGAGAGATGCTTGACAGGTAACAGTAATTTATGTAAGGCGCACCAGCAGATCAACAATGTGGGAACATTGGGTGATATGAAATTGGATACTAACTTCTCCTTTCTGCAGCTTTGACAGGCCTAAAAAAAAAAAGAGTGGGGGGTGTCATGGTGTATGGGTATAGACTAATTACTTATGGGCATTACTAATGCAGAGATGAATTTGGATACTTAAATTATGGTAACTTGATGCATAGCAAGCTGGTTATTGTAAAATTCTTCCATGCTCACAAATGGGACAGGTTTAGATGAACTAGAGAGGTGAGCAACACGTGTTAAACAACTGGGCTTTATGGGAGGATAATAATAAGACAAGAGTTAACAACATGAGATCAGGGCCACTAAATGACAGGGCGCTAATGACTGGAGGGGAAACCAGTTGAAACGTAATGGGCAGTCTGTCCAGGTTGTATGATCAATTCCAGGAGTAGAAAGCAGGATAAAAGCTGTTTTTTGTAATAAGTGCAATTCAGTGAGGGAGAAATTCTGACAGACAGTATGAATGCTTCTTGAAAGCATTTTTATTTCTAAAAAGATAAAGCCAAAACACCAAGTAAAAAAAATGGAAATTGACAGAAGAGAACCGTACTTTTAACATTCCTGGGAACTGGAATAGGAATTCATGGGAATTGTTCAATGCAAAGCAAATGTGTTTGATATGCCAGACTTCTTTTTCTGTTATGAAAAAGGCAGAGACACCAAATTTCAGTGACTGCGGATTTTGAGAAAGAATTGAAACAATTTTTGGTCAGAGTTGAGCTCCAGCGACTGTGCCACTGAAGCATCTTTTAATATTTGCTGGATATTAACTAATAAGCAAAAACCATATTCAGATGGTGAAACTGTTGAACTTTGTTTCAGTAATGTGCAGATTCATTATTTGCTGAATTTTAAACGAAAAAAGAAATAAATATCTAATCTTCAGCTTACTCCCCAGACTGTAGCTAGAGGTGTTGAGAGTATGTCCGGGGAATATTTGAGCAGTTGCGTCATGATTTGAAAAATGTTACCGATTTGAGTCTTGCATTGGATGAATCATGTGACATCACTGACACAGTCCAACTTATTGCTGGGGGTTAGATTTGACATGGAACACGGATTTAAGAAGAATTATTGGCACTAATTCCATTGAAAAATACAACCCGTGGTTAGGGTGCATATAAGGCACCGAAGGAATTTCTGGTAAAGAGCTCAAGCGACACCATTCCAATTTTAAAATTTGCTGATGATACCACGATTGTTGGCTTAATATCTGAGGGGGAAGACTTATACCGCAACCTAGTTACAAGCTTTATCAATTGGTGCGATGAAAATTTTCTCCAGCTGAATGTCTCAAAACAAAGGAAATGGTTGTTGATTTCAGGAGGGGGAAACACCATATTACAGATCACAACATAAAAAAAATCAAGGTGTAGAGAAAGTAGAGGCATATAAGTACTCCGGTGTCACCATTAATAATAAGCTAACATGGCATGAGCACAGCCAAATGCTGTATAAGAAATTCAATCAAAGACTGTTCTACCTCAAAAAACTGTACAATTTTGGCGTAAACAAGCAAGTCGTTAACTTATTCTACAGTGCAACTATTGGAAGCCTGCTTAATTTCAGTATTACCTGCTGGTGTGGGAATTCAAGATCGGCCCGTTCGGGTCGAATTCTTTCTCTGGAGGTGAGGACTGAAATATATAATAATTTGTTTGTTCCCCAATCTGTACAAATTTACCAGCGTGCCCCCCCTGAAGTCACACATGTTAATGAGGACTATAAGTCCCTGGTATGGCTAAGAGAATTCACTGAATGGCTGTTTTTTTTCACTAGTTAAATAATTTAATGTAGATGTCCTGTGTTCAAATTGTTTTATTTATGTGCTCAAAATGTACAATGTACAACATAATAAGAAAAAATTTCCATTTCTTTGGCTCAATAAAAGAATCTTATCTTAGAATCTCCCGTGCTCTCACCATCAACAGATGGTGCTCCAGCAATGCTGAGAAGGAGAGTTCGTCTGATTGGACTGCTGATGCCTGACAACAATTTTCCAGACATTCAAGCAAATCTTTGTATAATTCCCCAGCAATCTCTTTGCCCAAGGCTGAAAGATGATACACTGCCAAATGTTATGGACAGTTTAGGGAAAATAGTAAATTTCATTCGAGCTAATCCATTAAATAACCGGCAGTTTAAGACTTTGGTAGAATATGAAAGAAATTTGGGGGACTTTGATAACTTCCAGAGCTGGTCACAGATTAGCGATTCAATCCATTGTCAAAAAAATTGAATTTAGATTTCAAAGATCTTTTTAAAGATCTTACTATAAGAATGTGTCACAACTGAAATCAGGATGACCTTTGTATCTTCAGATAAGTTTCCACAACTATTGAAATGTTGTACGAAGATATTGACAAGGTTTGGAAGCCTCTAGGTCTGTGAAGCTGGAGTCTCAGTAATGACCAACATCAAGTCCAAAAAAAAAAAACCAAACGCTTTGACAGATTAACATTTATGAAACCTAATTAGGGCACCATTTAGTGAATACCAGCCCCAAATTAAGAAGAATGCAAGTTCAAGTCAAAGCCAAATATCGCATTAAAGATATGCTACAGTTTTTATTCGTTGAGATGACTCTGATAACGGACGTTAATAAATTGAATATTTTTTAAAAGTTTTTTTTAAAAATATTTATTTTGAGATTTCATGTGCGGCCCTCAGCTTCACGAAAAACAAAACTTTGGCGCCCGGAGTTGAAAAGGTTGGACAGCACTGCTATAGAGTATTACATCCCGTAATGCAACTATGTCATAAAAAAAAGTGGTTGAACAACTCCTGAATTTAATGGCTAAACATTACAAATATTTAAGCAGGGGTGTCTGCACCACTCAGGGGTGCCAATAATATGTTTTGAAATCAAGCCGTTTCGTGACACCTACAAGATAATGACAGGCACATTACATCTGGTACATAATAGCACACATACTATTTGCCATAAAAATTCAAAAGTTTTTAACAACTACATATGAAAATTGATTTGGTTTTAGAATTTAAAAAAATTATTGTTTAATTGTTTAAAAAATGTAAATATTTAAATGTAAATATGTAAATGTAAATATTGATGTAAGCTTGAATAAAAGGTGAAAAAAAAAAAAAAAAAAAAATTTTAAAACCCTGTTTTAAAGAATGTCTAAATTACTTAAGGATGTATAACTTTTTTGTGGCAAGAGTATAAAAGTGATTTTAGATCCAAAATTTTTCTATTTCTTTATTAATACTAAGACACACAAGATATATCAAAATGATCATTTTTTAAATTAATTTTTTGTTTTACAGATTCCCAAACAGACCAGAGCCCCGGCAATGATGGATCTAATTAGATATCATGGTGAAGAAGGAAGAAAAAGATCTTTTTTTTTGGTCAAAAGGTATAAGTTCACAGGTTCACATAATTTTTTTTAGTAATGACCTCATTTTACAGATGCAACGCAAACTAGGATCCCAGAACATTTTTTAAAAGGCTTTTTAATAGGGTGTTAAAGAAAAATAAACATAAATAGATTTTGCAGTGAAACATAATTTAAATTAATTTCAACTTATAACATATTAAATGCAATGGTTGAAATTGATTTCTTTTAAGCTAATTAGCCTGTAAAGCCACAGGCAACTCCTGGCAATCTCATTTGGGTTCGCAACTTATGGGCTAGGAAGTAGCGTAATAGATTTCTTTGAGAATTTTCATATCAAAATATGGTTTAAAAGGATTGTGAAACTTTCATTAGAGATCCAATGCATGAAAAAGGTAACTGCAAATTCATTTACTTTTATTTATAAATAAACGAAAAAAGAGAGGGTAAGGTTTTGATGTAGTCCCAAGTGGAGTTTTGAAAACATACTTAATCCCCATTGTTTATGTCAAGAAAGTACATTGGCAAAACTGTGTAATGGAAAGCCCAGCTTTTTCAGAGAAACCTCTATCATTTCCCAAAATTGCAAAGTGCTAATGGACTAGGGCATACCATTCAGTAATAAACATACTGTAAGGCTACAGGAAGAACTTGATCACCTGTTTGCAGACTACAAAACACATAAATCCACTTTTCAAATTTTTGCTGCTTTTCTCCTTCAATGTGGAAGATGCCCCCCCCCCCCCCCCCCGCCTTTGCCCTTCAAATGGAACTGATTGATCTTCTGTGCAATTCCAAACTCTAGGCTAAGTTCAGGGAGGTGTATGGAAAAACAAACAAACTTGGCACATTAAAGCGGATCATGTGCCTTTTTGGGAGTAGCTATCTGTGGGAAAAGCTCTTTTCACTTATGAACTTTAACAAGTCAAAGTTCAGGGCCAAACTTACTGATGATTATCTTCAAGCTTTACTGAGGGCCTCAGTTGCTTCCTCACTCAAACTAAATGTTGCTCAGCTGTGTAAGAAAAAGTGCTGCCAGGTCTCTGGCTACAAGGAGTAAGAGGTTTTTGAGAAACCTTAATGTTTTTATTTGTTATTGATAAAGGTTGAGCTGTTTGTAACAGGTGTATTTTATTGAATTTGTAATCATTTTCTGTGGAATACTTGATGCAGCCCATTCTCAGTCAGACTCTACCTCCTGCGGCCCCCAAATAGTTTGAGACCCCTGCTTTATATGCATTTTTGTTTTCATTTATGTCATTGTACTTGATTTATCATTTTATTAACAAGGCGTTATGTAAATGGGTAAACATTTCCCCTTCAAAAATACATTTTATTTTTACTGCATACCCAAATATGTCACAAAATCAAAGCACATAACAACAGTTACACAATTAATCTCTACACCAACGCCCACGAAAAACGGATTTTTGGGAGTGGGGCTGAAATGATAGAATGTGTTTTCAGCTCAATAAGATGACGGGAATTGGGTCAATGAGTCTTCAGAAGATTTTGCCACTCAGAAACACACAAACAAAAGCAAATTTAATATAATGGATTTTAAATTTTCATCTCTTGAAAAAGGATGGCTGATTCCATGCCAATGATAACATTAAATCAACAATGCAATGTGCATGTCCGACAATGTAGAAAAATTTGAATACCAAGTTGAATGGACAATGGGACATCCATATATAACGTACGCAAAAAACAACACATGTTGCTCAGCTGTGTAAGAAAAAGTGCTGCCAGCACGTTTGGGGGGAGGGGGCTACATTTATGCATAAATTCTAGGGGTGTGCCGGATCTGTTTTTTCCAACCGGATCCGGATTTTCTTATGCGAAATCCGCCGGATCCGGATTCCGGTTTCTCCCGGATTCCGGATTTTGGTACTATTGGTAGATACTTCGGTAAGTCAAGGTGGACTACTACTTTTTGTGTATGGGAATTCGCAATCGGCGCCAAAAAATCCGAGTTTTTAATTTTCCGATGTGTGTGTCTATTTATTATTAAATTAGTACTTTCGATATATATTTGAGTTCCGTTCCATTTGGATAAGTGTCTTACGAGAGACGCCATGTTTCTACGCGTTCGCAGCAGGTTATGCAGCTCGCTCAACCTAATTTCGCCATGGGGTTGGCCACGCCCCCCTTTTTAATGGCGGAAGTTGACGATACTTAGGAAATATTAATTTATTATCACTATTTACATCAAAATAATTGATAACTTGTGTTTCAGAATGCATTTAAAGACATTTAAACTGGAATGTTTTAATTTGAGCTTTAACAACCCGGTAGAATCCATATTATAAATGATCAGAATTTACCGTGTGCAACACGTTGTCATTGGCAACCATTCACAGCCACTTGCATAACTGTATCGTAGTACTACCTCAGAGTTTCATTCATAAGAGTTTGCCGTGTGCAAAAACTATTAAACCATTGGTCAGGGAAAGCTTTAATTAATTATTCATGTGCCAAAGTTGAAAGTTTAAACTAAGTCTAAACAGTATTTTAGTGATAAGGCAGGGAATGCGTTGCCTTATATAAACTATATAGTCATTGCGCATGACGGGATTGGTGGAATGAGATCACAGAATGTGGAGATGCAGTCCATGTTAAAAAATGACAAACCAAGTCGTACTTTAAAAATTCATAACTTTAAAACTACAACAGCTAAAAATATGATTTTGGTGTTATAATTCTTTAAAAAATTACATCTTTTCAACTATGCCATTGGTTTATTTTTACAAAAAGTTTAAATTTTCTTATCAAAGTCCCTACACTATTGGCCACTATTAGCGGTGCTGACTCTAGCCTCTGGTATGTACGGAATATTAAACATTAAACAAGCTCAACGCTCGAAACAATCGATTAATGTATCGTGATCGTGTGAAATTCGGGAAAGAGAATTACTTTTATTTCAGATTATGATCCGGTGAGTCACAAAATCTGGCAAATTCCGAAATCCGGTATATTCCGGATTCCGGAATCCGGTTGTTCCGGATACATGTAAATCCGGCGGAACCGGATTTCACCGGATAGTGCAAAATCCGGCGGAACCGGATTCCGGACCGGGGTCCGGCACACCCCTAATAAATTCTAAAATAATTATCCTGACAAGTCTCTAATAAAGCCAAATGTAAATCTGTCAAATCCATTATTTCTTATTAGGCCTATTTGTTTTGCAGTTATTGGCATGCTAATGCTTGGTGTTTTCATAAATAGCTTGCTAGATATAGCTGTAGTAATATATAGCCTAGTGACAACACACTAGTCTTTCCGTGCCGATGACGTAACTATTTCTTTCAGCAACCAACCTCCCCCACCCTTATTGGTGGAGGAAAGCTATTTTTTAACCGGGTCTCTTAATTAAAATCGTAGTTCTGATGGGTCTCAGAATAGAATTGTAAAAGACATGTCAAAATCGTACATTGTACGGAAAAATTGTAAGAGTAAACAGGTCTTGAATCATACAGAGTGGCTTGTAGGTGTACAGTTCACAGTGTATTTTACTATAATTCCTGCCATTTCAAGGGAGGAATCGCCAAGGATTGCGATCTCTAATATGATTTTTATAATCAATTTTAAATTTAGGAAAATATATTCATCATTACCTTGTTTAATCTGTTGAAAAAATTATGCCAGCACTCCTTGACCAACACCGTCATTATATAGGGGATTGAAAATGTAGATAGGTTAGAGTCAGCTCCATCTTATGTTGATTCCGTTATTTTTCTTCAACCTTTAACAAAATAAGACAAAAACACATTGTTATTAGAAGAGAATATGATAAAAGCTTGTTGTATTTGGTCATGTAAGCAGATAAGATAAGTTACAAATTAATTTTTAATTTATAAGAAAATTTAAATCATTGGTTCTCAAAGTATGTGGTACTGCCCCCAAGGGGCGGTGGGACATCCCGGGGTGCGGGGGCGTATAACGCTCATTATATTTAGGGAAGAGCTGGGACTATTTAAGAAGTTGGTGGTGGATTAAAGCAGAAAACGCTTTTTTAAATTACATTCATTAAATTATCTATCAATATCAGCCTACAAAAAGTGTCATGCTTAGCATCAGTCAAACAATATAAGGAGCTACTATAAAGTAATGAAAAAAGTAGTGAATTCACTTTAAAGAGGAGCCACTGACATATTGTTATAACTGTTATACAAATCTGTTATTTAAATCATGGCGTTTAATTTCTCTCCTGCTACCGCATTGTTAATAATGTCAGTTTTTCATACGATTACCATTTTTGAATTTATCAAGGGCAGGCCCTTGTCAGAGATGGTCGAATTTAATTTTTAGTTTGGTTTCATAGTATGTCTTTTGTTATGAAGGTTATTAGTCTGATACAGATGTCAAAAGTCATTCTTATAAGAAAGAGGGGCGCAACTGTGCATAAGTTTAACCACATAAGTTACAAAACTAAACGCCTAAGGACAGGTTGTTGTGTATTTTTTTTTTAATTCCTTACTTTTTTTATTATCTATTGTTTCATTCATCCCCACATCTAGTAGATGAAAACTGAAAGTTTATTATTTACACCCAAAGTTGCCAGTGTGGACCTGGAAGTCGCTTTTAGAAGCTATTTAACACTGGAATTTTTTTAAAGACTAATCATGAAGAACCATAAAATATGATGAAACCCTTTAATTATTTGTGAACAAAGATTACATTAGAAGGGGCAAAGCATGGTAGGAATCAAATCAGAAAAACACATTAGTAAGGATAATTTTATACTAAAATACCAACGGCTTCCAACATAAAACAGGAGATTAATTATTTTCACTGCAATTTTAGCTACACTGTCCACTTACACTTTAAAACAATACATTATGAAGTTCAATACAAAAGTTGTTGTTTTTTTAAATGGTATTACTCGCCCTGGTGCCTAACCAGTAGTAACAGTTTGAAAACTTACAATGACAAACCTTTCTTTTTGCTTTACAGGAGATGTGAAAGAGAAATGATGAGCTACACAAATGCTGCTAACGTTTGGCAGTCCATAAGATGGAACCAAGAAATAACTTTTTAAATTTTTTAAAATATTTATTTAAATTTGGGAAAAATTTGTATTGATTTTTAAAAATGTACTTTTTAAAAACACTTTCTGTACAATGTGCCAATACTCAATAAATATTTTAAGAATGAAATAATGATTATGTTATGCTTAAATTTAATTCTAAACTGGGACCAATGTAGTTCAGCTCTTAATTTTTTTATGTTCAGTGGACTGCGATATACTATTCCAAGGAGGGCCGGCGCTAGGGGATGGCGAAGTGGGCGAAGGCACCTAAGCCTACTAATAGTTCCTAATCCATTCAACACAATATTTGGAAACTAAGCAGTAACAGAAACATTGCAAATACCATCTACATGCATAGGAGCCAAAATGATCAATAAATTGATCGTGGGCCCTTAAGATATAGAAGAAGAAGAAGTTCCCAAATATCCGTTATGACGCATTCCATTATGACCAGCAAGGCCACAGTACCACTATAATGTGTCTTAAAATCCTATCGGCGGAATATATAAAGTCAACGGCCCCGCAATATTCCATTTGCCCATGGCCCCGCACCTACCTAGCGCTGGCAATGATTTCAAGGAAAAGGACAGGTGCAACCTGCTCCCCCATGGCCTATACTATAACTTATAACTATTAAGTATATAAATATAATAATGACAAACCTAACCCTGTCTGAGGCTCCTCAAATAAGTTATTAATTATTATTATTATTATTTAACTTTTCAAAAACTATTTCACTATTTCAATACTTTATACAAAGTACATATCAATAATATTCATACATAATTCATCTAGCCTAGTAGCAGCTGCCAGAGTCAGAGCTGAGCTTTATGCCACTAGTTGAAATAGATGAAGCTTTATTTTTATATGTTATTTAAAAAATAGGCCCCTGAGAGTACTAAAATATTTGAACTATCATTGGTAGTTTTATTTAATTTATATCGCCAGGCCAGAAGGCGTCGTGTTAAAACTCAGAATTATGAGAAATATTTGCAGTTAATATGTATGAGTATGCTTACTTGAACCTTTGATATTTCATTATACATATCTCTGTTAGTCTGAGTGGAATCAATTTTCTTACTTAAAAAAAAAACTATTTGGTGTTTTGTTTAAATATAAGAAAAAACTCCTTTGTCGTTTTGTCAATGCAACGTAATATGCTTATACTTACAACTTATAGTATTTCAAAAAACACGTTTATGGGAGAGCTGAGAGCGCTTCCTACATTTCTGAAGGGCCTTTGACAACTTTAAAAAACTCGAACGTCATTATTAATAATTTTGCAGACGAAAAGGTTTTTCATTAAACTTGTAATTAATAGGCAATAAATATTCAGAAATATTTGTAATTTGTGCTTTTTAAATTTTTTGGGAATTTATTTAAATAATTTCATGTTTTGGGATGGTATATTTTAAGTTGTTATCAGTGGCGATGCCATCAAATTTAACATGGCGGGTCCCTTACAAAAATTTGGCGGGTTATTTATTAAGTAATATTTATTAATCTACTAACTTAACCCAAAGTTTACATATATTGTCAATGGTCATAATAAATTTATTTGAATGTGTATATACAATATTAGTGACTAATAAAAAATTTACCAGGTCATTTGCCAGGTCCCACGTTTTTTTTTACCAGGTCCTGAACCCGGCGGGACCAGGTGTAGCGTCGCCATTGGTTGTTATTAAAAAAGAAATGGTATAATTCTTTTTTTTATATAATACATTTTTTATTAAACAATTTAAAAGAAAGTTAGAAGTATACATGCCATAATAATATGCATATCTATACATTTCTAACCAATTACCTTCCTAAATATATTTATTTTTAAAATACCCTTATAAACAATAATATGTCAAAATAACAAATAAATAGACTATACATAGCAGTTATTCAGTGGTTCCCCCATTTCCGTTATTTTATTAGAACAAATCAATCATTTACAACTCTATAAAAATGTTATAAAAGAGAAATTGTTTTTTTTTTCTAATTATATTTTTTCTTTAATTTTAACACTTTTTTCCTCTGGTGGTGGAGAAAGTTGACTTGCTGGACTTGAAAATAAATAACCATATTCTTTAAATAATGACGTGTACATCAGTTTAAAGATTTTTCTGTAGATATATGAATTATATGTTTTGCAAATAGTTCAGCAGCAATACAAAAGGTTGTGTCAATTTTTACTTAAGACAGTTAAGATGCCAATTAATGAAATAGTCAATACTAGGTGTCGCAAAACCGTCCCCTTTTGCCAAAACCGGTATTTTCGATATTGACGTTTACGAATACCGGAATCGCGGTATTTTCGATATTTGGAGAATTTTTAGTCGAGATTCGAGATTAAAGGTGAGGATTTATCAGGGCCGGCGCTAGGAGGGTGCGGGTCTTGTTGAAATTGAATTTTGCGGGGCCGTTGACGTTATATATTCCGCCGATATGATATTAAGACACGTTATAGACATTCGTCTATCAAATAACTCCGAATATTGTTGACTGGATTAGGAACTATTAGTAGGCGTAGGTATATCATAAATATACTACGGCAACGCGCGGCCCACTTCGCCGTTCCCCTAGCGCCGGCCCTGGATTTATCAATGAAATAAAAACATTCAGAAAAAAATATCATATTTTGATTTTTAATATGCTTTTAACAATAACAAAACTATTTAACTTCAGACTTTAATAAAACGAACAAAAATAATATTCTTAACTTTTTAATTTAGGCAGTGTCTACACGTCCGGCGCGCCGGACGTCTATCTCCCGCACTATGTGTCCGGCGACCAAGTCACATGACCGCCGTAACAAAGTGGCGAGAGATATCGTGTCGGTCAGCCTTGTCACGTGACTGCGAATAATTCAAAACTATTGTTAATTTTAAAATCTATTTCTCTACCAAGTAATGTACTGAGTATCTTGAATGCAAATAATAGAAAAAGAAACTTAAGTGAAAGTGGCTTGTAAACATTTTTGTTTAGTTTGTTATTTTTTGTGTACCAGTAATCCATAAAATAAATTAGGGGCCAGTGTGGCAACCAATAAAAGTTAAAGATTTCATTTTAAATTATTTCAATTGCTACAAAATATTTAAAAACTTCTCATGAAACTACTGTTGCTGAGGAACATGATAATATAAATATATACAAAATATTTTAACTAAAATGGGAAGAAAAAAAACGACCCTATCACCGGTATAGATCCTCAAACATTCCTATCGTCAAGCAACCACTCTACCACAAGACCAGACAAGATGTACTAAATCGTACTTCGTTTGGAATTATAAAAACTACTAGCCGACCGGCCATGTCCGGCGGTCACGTGACGAGTCGCCGGACGTGTATCTTGCGCACTACACGTCCGGCGCGCCGGACGTGTAGACACTTCGTTTAATAAATAGTTTTATTAATCAAATATTAAAATAATTGGTGTTGTTTTAATCTTTGGTCAAATTTAAATAATGAAATCATAAATATGACAAAGTTTATAATTTTTGGTCACTTAACTTTGGCCGCAAATGGTTACAAAAGTAACCTGATGAAGAGAACACCCGCTCTGCCTTCACACTGGTCGGAGAATAGACCTTAGGCTATCATACGCAATTTTTATATATTTTCCTCTTGAACCGCCATTCTCAAATAAAGCCATTTCTATTTTTACCAATGTATCAATGTCTCCATCCATTGGTCTGGAAGTATTTTCCTGAGCCTGAAGTTTCTTATGTATTTCAATTGCAAATTGTCTCTTAAGCGGCAGTGTGTCTTCAAGTTCATCATGCTCAGATCCAAAATGTTTAATTTCATTGTTCGACGATATTTCCAACGATGAATCCGCTGTCTGACCAAGCTTTTAAACATTCACGATATGTTTTCGCATCTGGTCGCAATCTGGTTTTATAACTGCGTCCAAGTGGTCACTGGAATGTGCAGACTTTAAATGAGAGTGAAAGCCCAAAGTTGTACCTCTAAATGTATTAAGTATCTTGTTACATCTAATACATTTAGCTGAGAGATTGTCCGTATCTTTCAATAAATATTGCCAAACTGATGTCTTTGTTTCCGATATTTTCATATGCTTATCAAATTTAGGTTTATTTTTTTCAGGGTCCCCATTTCTCTATATCAACCTAAAGGGAAAATAAATCATTTAACAATAAATTATTATTTCAATCGAATTGGTTTGACGTGTAGAACTTTTTAAAAAATATTTTAATGTTTGAGGTGAATGTAAATTCTTCTTCTTCTATATCTTAAGGGCCCACGATCAATTTATTGATCATTTTAGCTCCTATGCATGTAGATGGGATTTGCAATGTTTCTGTTACTGGTGGTGATGAGGAAATCATGCACTAGGGGTTTGAAGGCTTGAGGCAATAGACACAAATGTGTCTAGTGTTGTCGCCTCAACCGTTCCTTTTGAAAGATTGTTCCAGTCCCTGATTGTCTTGGGCAGGAATGAGCAGCTCCTATACTGGCTTCTTGCTGGTAGGAGCCTGAATTGCCTGTCATGGCCTCGTCGCTGTCTATGAGGGAGAGGGACGAGTTTCTGTTTAATACTGGAACAGTGGACCAGCCCATTATTTATCTTGTACATCATGGAGAGCCTGGATTGTCGTCGTCGTTTCTCCAATGGTGACCAGCCTAGTGTTTCTAGGATGCTGCCAACACTAGAGGTATTCCTATAGCGGTTTAGGACAAAGCGTGCTGCTCGTCGCTGGACCGCCTCCAACCTGTCAATGCTCTTCTGGGTAAATGGGTCCCAGACTGAAGATGCATAATCTAAAATCGGACGGATAAAGGCTTTATATGCTCTTTCTTTCACACAGGAGTTGCCAATCTTTAGATTTCGCCTTAAGAACCCCAAGGCTTGGTTTGCTTGGTTACATACATTGTTAATATTCTCGTCCCAGCGGACCTCTCTTTGAATGGTAACACCCAGGTACTTTACGGAGGAAACTTGCTCAAGAATATGGCCGTGCAGTTTGTATTGGTAGTGTAGAGGAGTACAACTTCTAGAGATTGATAGTGTCTGGCACTTGGCAGGGTGAAATTCCATGTCCCAGCTCATCTCCCATGATCCCTGGGGGACCCCTGACTTCACATCGACAAAGGAGGAGCTTGTACCGCCCACCACTACTGCTTGGCGTCGGTGGCTGAGGAAGCTAGAGATCCATGTTTTAGTGGTGCCTTGAATCCCATATCTCTGGAGTTTGTGTAGAAGCAAGCTATGATTCACACGGTCAAATGCTTTTGCGAAGTCCATAACCAGCACGTCAGTCTGCTTGTGGTTCTCCAGATTGGTCATCAGGTCTTCTACAAATTCGAGAAGCTGGGTCTCACATGATCTATTGACTCGGAAGCCATGTTGACAGTCATTGAGTATATTTTGGCTTTCAAGATGCTTCATGACTGTGCTTACGATTATGTGCTCCAACAGTTTGCAGACCACGCTGGTGAGGGATATCGGACGATAGTTGGCAGGGTCGGAATGCTCCCCTTTCTTGTAGATTGGAGTGACATGCGCTGTTCTCCAGTCTGCTGGAACATTTCCTGTGCATAGTGACGATTGGAAGAGGATTGTCAGTGCAGGAGCAATTTCTTTGGCTAATTCTTTGAGCACTCGTTAATATTGTTATCACAAAATAGAAGAAACATAATTTTTCTGTGTCTTAAACTTAAGGTATTTGATTATAAAAGTACGGATTTACACATATTTTTAAATATTTAGGTTTTTTGGCATAATTAATTAAAAGAAATCAAGCAATCAAACATTTTTGTTATTAAAAGTTGACCCCGTGATTTGAGTGCAACGTGTTATTATTTCCATACAAACTTTTAATGGAAGTCAAAATTCGATCTTCATTCGACTGTACCAATCACTTATTTGTCAATTATTTGAAAACATTTACTTAACGATCCTGCACCTTCTCCTTGAACTTGAGACATGTGGTGTGCGGGATTTGCACATCTCATAAATTATTGATATGTCTTGCTTTAACTGCGAAGTGGAAACTGAGAAAAACGATTTAAAAAAAAAATATTTGAAAATGAAATCCTGGGATTATCGAAAATACCGGTTTCCATAAATCCAATCCCGGTTTTTTTCAAGCGTCAATTATGGTCCGGTATTCCGGTATTTTCGAATTTCGGGATCCCGGATTACGACCCCTAGTCAATACTAACTATACTTAAACTGGAATATATATATTTTTAATTTAAAATTGAAAGACATTTTTCGGAAGATATGTTTTCTTTGTCGTTCGACTCTCGAGAGTCTCTATTGTAGGTGTCGAGGGTATGAGAATCACTGTTGTTATGTGTAGAGCATTGTTGACATGTTTGATAGGGAAAAGATGTTAGAGATTTTATGTGCAGCCGTATCGTTTGTGTGAGAGTGTTGTGACGTAGTTGTGTAGTGGGAAGTGACGCGTTAGTTTTCGTCGTTGTTAGAGAAGAGAGATGGCGGATGTGCTACATTGACTGTTGTGAATGGAATACTGCTAAGTGTTGTGCTGAGAAGATTTGATTGTTGCTCTGAAATTAAGTATCACCCATATTTTGGGAATTGCTCTTAATTAAATTAAGAGTTGTGCTGAAAGGATTCGATTGTTGCTCCAGCATTAAGTATCAGCCTTAGTTTGTGAATTGTGGTTAAATAAACGTTTGTTTACAATGAACCGGTTGATGTTTGTTGCATTGGTGACTGTTACTGTATGATGTACTGCCGAACGGAATGAAGTGAAAGACTTGGCCATACAGAAGAATCGCTTCTTGAGAGTAGGCTATTGAATAAAAGGACAAAAATGTCCCAGAAAAACGATGGATCTTAGAAACTGTCATATCTATACAGAAATAATGCTTTAAAAATATGGATCGTTTGCTTCACCATTTCCTACATACAATTTTAAATGGTGTTGAAAATTGATAATTTAAAAATATATTTATTTTGGATTATACAAGAAAACCCAAACCAACTCAGTTACAAACGTATAAATTATAGATGTTAAGACTTCGCAATAAGGGCCATCCATGTCCATAAAGGGCGTTATGTGTCCGGGGGGGGGGGTTGTTAAGCTTTTTTATTATGCTATGTGACACGGGGTATGGGATTGAGCAGTGTGACGTAACAATAAAAGCAGAACATCCTAGTAAAAAATGCACATAGTAAAATTCTAATAAAAATTCCACATAGTAACATTAAATTAAATTATATAAATGTTAAACTTAATTCTGTATACAATAATTATAATAATCTTATTTTTGTTAAAACAACGATCATTGAGAGCATCAGTACAGGTATGTGAAGTCTGAACAATGGTCTCTGATCAAGCTATAAGCTGTCATGGAGGAGAATATGTGTGTGGTGACATTCATGGCCATTTATGTTGAAATGCGGATACGCGAGTCATAGAATTACGACTACCATATGAAGTATGGTGGAATGAAAAAAAAATTGACCGGGGGGGGGGGGGGGTAGGTTGATCTAAGTAGGCCTAAATGCTATAGGGCAGGGATTCTTAGCATTTTTTGCAGCGCTGCAGACCCACTCAGTTTTTAACTTTTCCCACTCCCAATCATATAACTTATATGGTAAAAAAAAATTAAATAATTTAGTTATCGAAGTTTTATTTCTTGAATTAAATGTCTAATCACAAGGGCGGAAAACAATACAAGTAATACGCAACAAGAAAGCTAGAAACCTGCTGTGGTATTCTCTGGCACTTTGTGAGTCTACTGATCTCTCACAACTTCTCGTGTTTATTTGTGGTGTCCATTTGGACTTTCAGATAACGGAAGAGTCGGCATCCGTTTGCAGGATGCAAGGAACAACTTGTGTCTGTGAGCAAACATTTTCATAAATAAAGTTTGTGAAGTCAACACATCGAACGAGAAGGATTGATGAACATTTGAAAACTATTCGCTTGATCGGATGCTGAAATTCCAAACCGAACATTGATGAAATCTTGAAGTTGAAAGCCAAACGACCGTTTCACAAATCTCGCCAACCTTTAGTGCTGCTTAGTTTGTGAGATTCGAATATGTGCGCACTAGGTCTGATCTATCTATCTTTTTGCTGACGTCACCTTCTTTACTAACTTTTTTACTCAACAAATATGTTGGTTGTCTTTTTATTTTTTTTTGTACATTGCACGCCACTCACCCCATGATTAACATGGAATACTAAAATTTGTTCTTCGACTTTGTTTCCCCAGAGCTTTCGTTCTGGGTTGCAAGAATTGTACAGAACGATGATCTGGACCACGCTCATCATTCTTTTTACTTTATCCGGTCCACCGTGAAAAATAAAAAATAAAATGGGCTACCCCTGGTCTAAACGGACCCGGGTCTGAATAGCCTGTTGAGAATAAGTGCACACAAAAAATGCATAGGGGCCATATACCACTCACTAACTTACTATCACTCATCCAAGTAAAAACAAACCATATGACGCTTCAATTGGTTCATTTTGATAGCAGTGATCAGTCTCTCAAAACCCAATACTGATACCGGTACTGATTTGACATTTGGTCTAGATTTTAATGTTAAGATAAATAAACATCATCATTCCATACATGATAGTATGTTAAAACTATTTTATTTTTTAAATGCGGGATGAAAGTGTGCTAGGGCTTCAGAATTTTAATAAAGTTCAAAGGGGGTTGGGGGGGGGGGTGTAAAAATGCGTGGTTACGCACGTGAGGGGCTTTCATCCAGTGGATGAGTGTTAATGTTGATNTTTTTTCATCTTCCCCTGGACGAACAGACTAAACTGATTTTGGGGGGTTGGGATTTGTGAGGCTGAAAATTCCCTTGAATGTCTTGTCATCGACAACGAGTCTATGTGCCAAGTTTCAGCTCGATAGGTTGGCGAAGATTTTGACCTAAACACAGTAAAGCGAAGTCAATATACAGGATTTAAAAATCTGACGCACTCCCAGATATAGCTCCTGAACAGGCGAGTTCTAATGGGATTTCTAATTCATCGCCGTCCCGATAAAGCATCATCAGAGATTGAGAATCCCTGGTTTAGATGCTGAAACATAGACGATTAAACTGACCAAAAAAAAAACAAGACAACTATTACTGAACGTGAATCATGCATCGGTTTAATATCATTTTATTAAAACCAATCGCGGGGCATCATGGGATAAGGTGAGGGACCTTGACATACAACATTCAGTTCATGCTACGATAATATACAGCTCAGGTCAACAGGGCCACCAACATTTCAAGCATTGTCAATGTTGTTAGAATAAATGAAATGTTTAACAGGTCAATCCTATTTGATTAAACACATGCAAATAAAAGAAATGCGTAGAAACATCAGTAAACTTGGTATTAGGTGTCATAAAACGGTAGGGGGGGGGAGGGGGGTGTACAGAAATGTTCGCCCTTTCCCGATCTTAGATGTAAATGTTACAAACAAATAATTGACATTGACAATTGGTATATTGATTTTTATAACGTACTCTATTACCTTCTTATGGCAACATATATTTGAAATTTATTTATTATGTGCCTCGAGATGAATGCTCCATGATATGTCTCCACCATGTGTCTCCACCATGTGTCTGAATGATGTCACCAAGATGTGTCTTCACCATGTGTCTCTATGATGTTACCAAGATGTGTCTCCACCACGTGTCTCAATGATGTTACCAAGATGTGTCTCCACTACGTGTCTCAATGATGTTACCAAGATGTGTCTCCACCATGTGTCTCTATGAAGTGTCTCCATGATTTCTCTACAATGTGTTTCCTTCATGTGTCCATCATGTGTGTCCATGGTGTGTTTCCATGATCTGTCTCTATGATGTGTCTGTATCATGTCTCCATTATGTGCTTCCTTCATGTGTACATCATGTGTGTCCATGATGTGTCTCCAACATACGTTTCCACCATGTGTCTCCATGATATGTCCCCATGATGTTTTTCTATCATGTGTCTTAATCATGTGTCTCCACTATGTGTCTCCATGATGTGTCGCTATCATGTGTTTCCATAATGTGTCTCCATCATGTCTCAATCATGTATCGCCATCATGTTTTTCCCCTAATGTATCTCCATCATATGTCTCAATTATGTATCGCTATCATGTTTTTCACATAATGTGTATCCATGATGTGTCTCCATGATGTGTCTCCATGATGTGTCTCCGATGGAATTCCACCGGAACTGCTAATGAAGAACATTAAATTCTTTGAAGGAATTGGACATACTTGAAAATGCCCGATGAATTATGTTAATATTAGTATAATAATAATAATAATAATAATAATAATAATAAGGGTTCTTATATAGCACGGTACACCAGCCTAAGGCTGGGCTCATCGTGCTGTACATAAACATTTTATCAAAAGCGACATAATCATGTCATTAAAATAAAATACATTTATGAAATAAAGAACAGCAACAACAAAAAATGTATATTCACCCACCCCACCACATAACTTTTACAAGGCAAACCATGGACGGCAGCCAGCAAGATCGTTTATCGGTCAGAGGAGGGGAATCACTCAGGGTAGTATACTTGAAAAAGATGTGTTTTGAGTGCAGTTTTGAAGGCCTGGGTGGTTGAACCTAATGGACAATGGCGGCTGTTTTCATTATTTGAGTATTTTCGAATTAAGCTAATAAACAATATTAAAATTTACTACGAACTATCAAACCTTGAATATGATTTGATGGTCGAAGAAAGACATCACTGATGCTCATAAGACCGAAGAGACACATGCTCATGTGACCGAATAAAAGTCTCACATACGTCCAAGTATCTAAATAGAGACCTTATAGATTAGTATATGGCCGAACAGAGAGAGAGAGAGAGAGAGAGAGAGAGAGAGAGAGAGAGATAGATAGAGAGAGACCTTACATATCATCATATGTGGCGGAATAGAGGCCTAAAAGACGCCCAAATGACCGAATAAACACTTGGCAGATTCTCAAGTTAATTTTGGTGGAAACAAAAGTTCGCATACCGCCACTGTTACGCAATTTCTTTTTTGGTTGTGTTTGACTATGTTTGTTGTTTGTTTGACTATGTTTGTTGTTTGTTTCACTATGTTTGTTGTTTGTTTGACAATGTTGGCTGTTTGTTTGACTATGTTTGCTGTTTGTTTCACTATGTTTGTTGTTTGTTTGACTATGTTTGTTGTTTGTTTGACTATGTTTGCTGTTTGTTTCACTATGTTTGCTGTTTGTTTGACTATGTTTGCTGTTTGTTTCACTATGTTTGCTGTTTGTTTGACCATGTTTGCTGTTTGTTTGACTATGTTTGCTGTTTGATTGACTATGTTTGCTGTTTGTTTGACTATGTTTGTTGGTGGTTTGACATGTTTGTTGTTTGTTTGACTATGTTTGTTGTTTATATGACTATGTTGCTACAAAAAAATATTCTTTCGGAAAATGAATACAAGCGAACAGTGCAGGTGAGCAATTTATTTTCTAGCACTTCAGAGGCGTTCTGCTGAGGGTGAAAACAGGGGCAGCGACCCCCGAGTTTTTAAAACAAACAAAGGAAGTGAAGTTATACTTTCTTTTGGCCTTATGCGCAGCTTGTATAACGACTTCCCCCACAGCCCGCCCCTCTCAATGGCCTGTAAGATTATTGCTCCATTTCTACTATTCACGAACCATTAACACGCTATGAGCAACTACCAGTGAGAACCTTTCACCTTAAAACACACACTTAGTAACATGAGGCATACGGCTAAGTTTATCATTGAGACAGAATTTAACGGAAAATACACATTTAAAAAATGTATTTCAATGTACAAACTGACTTGGCTGGTATCGCTAGTGTCAATGTACAAACTGACTTGGCTGATATCGCAGTGTCAATGTACACACTGGCTTGGGTGGTATCGCCAGTGTCAATGTACAAACTGACTTGGCTGGTATCGCTAGTGTCAATGTACACACTGGCTTGGCTGGTATCGCTAGTGTCAATATACAAACTGACTTGGCTGGTATCGCTAGTGTCAATGTACACACTAACTTGGCTGGTATCGCCAGTGTCAATGTACAAACTGACTTGGCTGGTATCGCATGTGTTCCATTTTTAGTTTTTAGATTGAATATTTTTCTAACAAGTAGGGATGTAATCAGGCTGAGTTTTAACACGCAAAATATACTTTGATTTTCCAGTTACAGAATCTTAAACTTATAAATATACAATTACTAGTCACCGGTAATTTATGTTTGGTTAAAAGTGTCACATTTGTATTACGGTAAAAATAGAACTGCAATTACAGTAATGCCAGTAAGATGTAGATCTGATGTATGGTACACATAGATCTGATGTGTGGTGTAAATGGATCTGATTAGTGGCATAAATTTAAATAGATCTGATGTGTAGTGCAAATACATCAGAAATATTGTACAAATGGATCAGAGATTTACAAATAGATCAGAAAAGTGGTATAAATAGATCAGAACTGTGGTACAAATAGATCAGAGATGTACAGATACATCATAATTGTGGTACACATATTCAGACAAATGGTACATATATATCATATATTTACAAATTGATCAGAAATGGGGTACAAATAGATCAGAAATATGGTACAAATAGATAATAAATGGGATGGGGTACAAATAGATCAGAGATTTATAAATAAATTAGAAATAAGATAAAAATTGATCAGAAATGGGGTACAAATAGATCAGAAATGGGGTACCAATAGATAAAGGGTATTGACAGTTAGCTAGAATGTACATTGTACAAGTGTATGCCATTTACAGTTAGATTACTGTGATACTAGTGTTCATATCACGGATGACACGTCCGAAAGGTCAAAGTTCAAAATAGCATTAACAAACAAACCATGAAGGCTGTACAAAAGGCAGAAACATCAACATCCAAAAAGAAAACATCAAATCAATAATCTCAGCCCAGGCTCTCAACCCAGGCTCTCAACCCAGGCTCTCAAACCAGGCTCTCTACAGAGGTTCGCACCTCTTCTTGACCATCACAATGAACAATAGTTGTAAGAGTAAAAATACGTTAGAACATTTACCGCCATTTTCCAGGATTGGATTGGATTGGATTAGTATTTCTGGAAACAGAAAGTTGGAACAACCTTCAGAACAGGGATTCTCGACCATGGGACACAGGGGTTTGGAAAAAATTTCATGGGGCCCGTGTGCTGCATCTGAATGGCGAAATGGTCCATGTAACATAAAAGATTTAGAACCCCTGCTATATACGAATAGGACATAGGATATTTACATAATGGCCTGCATGGCCTTTTTTTAAGCGGCCTTTAAATGTAGTGGAGATCTATTTCTTTGTGTTACCAAATCTCTCTTCTTCCATCTCGTGATCTCTGTACGGCCAGGTTATCAAGTTGACTAGAGCAGTGGTCCCCAAATGTCGGTCCGTGGACCTTCACCGGTCCGCATGCCTAACGCTGCCGGTCTCCATAACACAAGTATTTATTTTCAAATAGGAATTAAAGTATGAAAATAAATCATGCACCGGTCCCTGGTGAAATTTCGAAACTTGTTCACCGGTCCGCCAAACTTAAAAGTTTGGGAACCACTGGACTAGAGCATAAAATCTACTGCCCTGCTTTGGGACGGGCTGATCATTTCAAATCCACAAAATTACAATAAAAAGGAATTGTGTGACGGGAGGGGGGAGGGTGTCATGGGAGGCAAACTGAAGTAGTTTTAAAGAACATTCTGTATTTATCCACAGTTATCTCTCTTATGTATAGATTCAATTCTGCAGCGTAAGAGTTTGGATTTTGATCTGAAATGATCACTTTTCAAAAAGTTGAAATTATGATTGACTATTTAGTTCCATGGCTTCTACTCACACCACGTGACCTCCAGAATGTGAAGGTTTTGTTGTTGCTGTATTCTTTGAAAGTTGTGGATGAGCGTTACTAAGAAATGGTGTTTACATGGCAGAGTATTGTTTGTTGTTTGATTGAATGTGTTGTTAACGGCAACGAATCTATGTGTCAAAGTTCAGTTCCATGGGATGGCGGGAAGTGGGTTAATTATCCGTCCAAAGAATTTTAAATTTATAATTTTAAAAAAAATAATTTTGAAGCCAGTCAGTGAGCCGGAAGTCTTATGATATGACATGTAGTGTGATGCCTTACGATATTAGTGTGATGTCTTACGATATTAGTGTGATGTCTTATGATATTAGTGTGATGTCTTATGAAATTAGTGTGAAGTCTTATGATATTAGTGTGATGATTTATGATATCAGTGTGATGTCTTATGATATCAGTATCATGTCTAATGATATTAGTGTGATGTCTTATGATATTAGTGTGACGTCTTATGATATTAGTGTGAAGTCTTATGATATTAGTGTGATGTCTTATGATATTAGTGTGATGTCTTATGATATTAGTGTGACAACTTATGATATTAGTGTGACAACTTATGATATTAGTGTGACAACTTATGATATTAGTGTGACAACTTATGATATTAGTGTGACAACTTATGATATTAGTGTGACAACTTATGATATTAGTGTGTCGAATATTTATAAGGTTTATAACACACCACTAGTGTTTATTTGTCAGCAGAGACTGGCGAACTTTGACCTCGTCGTCTACGTCATCGCCGTCCGTGCTGTACGCACTCGCGTCATCGAGATGTGAGCACTGCGTCACGTTCGAGGCCCCCCTGTTCGTCCTCCGGTACCGACTCTCGTGGCCGTCGGCCTCCTCCTCGTCTATCGAGTCCGTGGACAGCCTGCTGTTCATCATCGAGAACCTGCTCTTGCTCTCGCTGTTCTCGAAGGTACCGTTTCGCTTGTTGCCCGACAGGGCGTTTGGTTTGTTCAGGAGCGATTCCGTCTCGGTGAGGGGCGAGTCCAGGGACCTCCGATTGCGGCCCATGTTGTGGCCGTTTCCCGGGAACATGTCGCTGATCCCGCTGTCCCGCTTGTCCATGCTGGACATGGTGATGAAGCTGGCCGGGGACTGGCGGCGCGCCATGAGCCGCACGTCGCTATCGAAGCGCGACGACGACCCATCGCTGAGAAACGAGCTGAGCGTGTTGTTGCTCAGCATCGTATCCCGGCTGGTCTGGCGCTCGAACTTCTCGCCGCGCATCAAGCCCTGACCCCTGTCGTTGGCCTGCTGATGGGGGCCTGGGGGCGACGCCTTGAAGATGACCACGTACTCGCTGGCGCTGCGGAGTCGCCCGTGGGGGTTGCCGTCGAACAGATCGCGCAGGCTGTCGCGCGTCTCCAGGACACGGTCGTTGGAGTAGGTGACCAAGGAGCAGGCCCCGCCGTCGTCAGAAGGACCATCTGACGTGTGGCTGGTCTCAATGACGGTGCTCAGCTTCCTCTCGTTCTTGGATGCCTTGTTGGAGTCGAGGGACGTGGAGAAGAAAAACGTCCTGGCCAGCCCGTCTTTACAAGGGGAGTTGACCGCTTTCGGTGAGGTGGTCGGGGTCTCCTGGGGCGTGGACTGGGGAGTCACTTTAGGGAAACTGCCCCTGCTGCCGTGGGGCAGAGTTCCGTTTTGAGAAAACGACCCCCTGGACCCCTTCCTGTACTGGCTGAGAATGCTGATGTCGGTGGGGTTGTTGTGGGTGACATTGAGCTGCAGGCCGTTCTGCCGCGAGTTGGAGTACAACCGCGTCATGGAGGTACCTTTGTACTTGTTGGCCCTGTCCGTACAGAAGCCGTACCGGCCGAGGAGGATGAAGAAGTCCTTGCGGAACTGTTTGGTGAGAATGGCGTACAGAAACGGGTTGGCACAAGAGTTGAACGGATAGAAGAACACGAGGAGGATTTTAGAGTTCGTGATGTCGATCAACGGGTGCCCGAACGAGGCTGTCAGGCCGAAAAACGCGATGGGGGCCCAGCAGATGAAATTGGTGAGAACGAGTATGGCCATGCGTTTGGCGATGGTGGCGTCGTTGCTCCTGGCCATATTCTCACTGGCTCTGACCTTGAGGAACATACTGATGTAGCAGCCGGATATCACCATGAATGCAAAGTCGTTGAAGATAAGTAGACATGATGTAGACGATGTCCCAGACATCCCTCGCTTCCTTCGGCAGGCAGATGCTGACGGCGCCGTAGCCGCTGACGCCGAAAAGCGGAAGCAGCGCCATCGAGGACGCGTAGATCCAGCCGAAGAACATGAGTCCCGTGGCCTGGCGCATGCGCAGACGTTTATTGACGTGGATGGCCTGGCTGATGGCGTACCACCGCTCCATGGTGATGACCGTCAGAACGAAGACGCTCAGCTCGCTGGCGAACACGGTGAGGAAACCGGCCACCTGGCACCCGCCGTCGTTCTGCCAGGAGACGGCGTGGGTGAAGTACTCTCCCAGGAAGTGAACGTCCACCGAGGCGATGAGGAGGAGGTAGAGCCCCATCAGGAAATCAGCGAACGAGAGCTTGCACATGAGGAACTTGGGCACGGTCGGCTTGCTCCTGGCCGTGAGAAGGACGATGATGACGATGAGGTTGCCGCCCAACGCGGCGAGGAGGACGAACCAGACGAACCAGACGAACACCCGCAGCCACTCGTATCCCATCAGGTCCTCGCAGGGATTGAACGCGTTCGGCTGCGGCGTGCACATGACCCGCGAGTAGTTTTTCGGGGACGAGAAGTTCCCGCACGTGACCCACTTGGTGTCATTGTGGGAGTTGGGCGTCTCGTGCCAGCGGTTGCCATGGAAGTGAAGGGTCGTGACCCCGACCGGGATGATGGTGGACGACGTGATGATGTGGCCGAAGAAAGGCGGCTGCAAGCTGTCGGGGTTGAGGACGCCCATGTCAAACCCCAGCCCCTCCCCCGGGAAACCGGGCGCGGTTCCTTTTCCTTTCGTATCGTCCACCTTTCCAGGGTCACCCGCCCCTCCCCCGTCCCCGGACGTTCCCCAGTGTCCCCCCAGGTCACGGACATGATGGTTCGGACGGATGAGAGGATCGAGGCACGAGAGGCCCGCCGGATGCGGAAGACGCCAGTGGGCCCGAATGTCGGAGACGTGTCGGGCTGAGAGGCCGTCGAGGGCGTGATCATCTGGTTCTGGGCGGCGCACGCGCTCGTGCGACCGGTAAGTTCCAGGAGAGAAGACTCGGCAGGGTCCTGTTTGTCAGGGTGTCTGAGTGGGGAAAACACCAATAAGTTAGTGGGAATCAATCATCCCTTCATGTATTTTGTTTTTTGGTTTTTAACTTCCAGCCCTGCTTGTAAAGATGCGTCTTCTAATTCAATAAAGGATTTTGATATGTCTTTTATACTTTTCCCTAGAAGTGCTATGTCATCAGCATATTCAAGATACTGAAGTGGTTGGTTGTAGAGTGTGCCCGTTGGTTGTGGGTCTTGAGTTTCCCTCAGAAAGTATCCTGTTATCGTTCCTCGAGTGTCAATGTGTATGTTTCTAATAACTCTCTCCAATGTTAGGTTAAAGAGCATACAAGACAGTTAGTCTCCCTGTCTTAAACCTCATCTAATATGAAATTCCCTTGAATATTCTCCTTGAATCTTGATTTTGATGTATTAGTCTTGTCAGTTTGTTGGGTATCCCAAACTCCTGCAGAGTCTCATAAATAGTTTCTTTTGATGCTGTCATAGGCCATTTTATAGTCTACATAGAGTTGATGTACTGGTATATTAAATTCATAGCATTTCTCTAAGAGGCATCTGATGGTGAAAATCTGATCAGTCGTTGATCTGTTAGGCCTGAATCCACATTGGTAATCACCTAGTATTTCTTCAATGTAAGGTTGTAGTCTTTTGGCAATAAGTTTCGTCAGTATTTTGTAGGTAACATTTATTAGGGAGATTCCTCTGTAGTTTGTGCACTGAAGTTTGGAGCCTTTCTTGTGTATTGGGGTTATTAATGCTGTTTCCCATTCTGTCGAATTTTCTCCTCTTGCCAAATTTTAGTTATAAGTTTATGTATCTGATTGTGTAGTTCTTTTCCTCGATATTTGATCAGTTCAGCTGTGATAAGGTCTTGTCCGGGGGCTTTGTGATTTTTCATGTAATTAATTACCTCTTTGGTTTCTCCTAGGGTTGGGCATTGTATAAAAGGGTCTGGTCCTCCCTGTGGGGGTGGGGGTGGATAATCTTCTTCTTGTCTATTGTCTGCATTCATTATGTCCTCAAAATATTCAGCCCACCTCTCCAATACTTTACTATTTTCCGTGATGAATTCTCCATCGTGGCTCTCCACATTTGCGGTCTGGTTTGGTATCCATTCTTTTCATCTTTTATCTTTATGTACATTCCTCTTATATTTCCCTCTCTTGATAAATCTTCTATATCCTTTAGTTTAACCTTTTCCCATTCCCTCTTTTTCTTCCTACACATTTTTGTTGCTTTCCTTCTGGCTTCCTTGTACGTTTGTGTTGTCTTTCTGGTTTCCCTTTGTAACATGATCATTCGTGCTTTGTTTCTTTCTTCCACAGTCTCTCTGCATTCATTGTCGTACCAGCCTACTCTATTGTTGGATTGCTGAAATCCCACTACTTTTTCTGCTGATCTTATAATGGCATTTTTTATCCTATCCCACTGATCATGTTGTTTTCCCCCGCTTATTTCCTCGTGTGATGCTTCTAATTGTGCTTCTACTTCATTCCGGTAAGCTTTTGCAGTTAATGGGTCTTTGGGCAGCTTTTGGTAATCGTATCGTTTCTCTCTTTGATTACGACCATTGTGAACTAAGCTTATCCTCTGCTTATATTTCACCCTTACAAGTAGATGGTCAGAGTCCGCATCTGCTCCTCTAAGGCTTACCACATCTATTATATATGATCCATGTCTTCGATCTATTAAAACGTGATCAATTTGATTACGGGTGATTCCATCTGGTGAGTTCCACGTAGCTTTATGTATATTTTTGTGCAGAAACTTGGTGCTGCTAACTGACATCCCTTTTCCTAGTGCGAAGTCTATGAGTCGGATCCCATTGTCATTGGATTCTTAGTGCTGACTTTCCTTGCCAATAGTTGCCATGAACAACTTTTTATTTTCCTATTTTGGCATTGAAGTCTCCAATCACTATTTTAATATCATGTCGTGGTGCCTCTTCGTAGATCTTTTCCAGTGTTTCATAGAAGGATTCTTTATCCTGATCTTCCGTGTCTTCCGTTGGAGCATGTACATTTATCAATGTTATATTGAACATTTTTCCTCGCACACGCAAAGAACACAATCTTTCGTTCTCTGGTTTGAAGCCTATGACTGCACTGATCGCTTCTTTTTTCACTGCAAATCCTGTTCCTAGTGTGTTGGTGTTGCTACCACTATAAAATATGGTGTATTCTTTTGTCTTGAGGATGTCTGAATTTTTCCATCTAATTTCTTGCAATGCAGCAATAGATATTTTATATTTTACCAGCTGATTTACAAGGTTGGCTAAGGCTCCTGCTCTAAACAGGCTTAGTACATTCCAAGTTGCAATCCAACAATCATGTCCATATCCATGCATAGGTCGATTTCCATTGGCATCAGTCCGGGTTTTGTTCTGTTGATTGGCTTTCGTAACGTTGTTTTTTTTACGTGGCCGGGTTGTTAACCCTGCGTACAGCGGTCTGGGGGGTTGCCCCTTACAGCTCTCTGGAGAGCTGCCTTAGTTTTTGGGTAAGGTTCCCTAGCCTTTGTGGATCCCTCCACTTCCTACAAGGCAGTAGGTTCTGTGGATCCCTCCACTTCCTACAGGGCAGTAGGTTCTGATTTTGGTCCGCCCCAGGTATTTTATTTCCCTGGTACCCTCCATATCTGGTTAGATACCTGGGGAGGCGCTCGATGGAAGATCAGTATCTCTGCACGAGGCCCACAATTCATGGTAGTAATGAAACGTTGCGGTTGACGAGTATTTTTGTACACTGAGGACTTGTACAGTTGACATGCACATTAGTAGTCCTAGAAATGTGTAAAAGTGGTATGTTGTTGAGTTATCAACAAATCACAGTTGATGGAAGGTTTTGAAGGTCCCATGGTAGTTGAATAGGTGTATTTTACAAATGTTTCAACCAAATTCAGTGTGAAACATATCTTGAAAATCCTTAGACTTTAGGGTGCAGATTGTAGCCATGTTTTGATGACATTTCTTCCCACACAAGTCAGCCTGGCTTTCTGGCTGGGGGAAACTTAGGAGTGGGAACCAGTGGGTCATCATCTCGAACCTCATACAAGCCTAGCCTGTGAATGTAAAAGAAGAACTAATATTATAGACCTATATGATGCAACTATTAGGGATGCAATGAATATAAAATATTTACTTGCTTAAATTTCCAGTTTTTAATACTTCAAATACTGTCTGAAAACCATTATAACAAAATAAATTAGTGTCAGATAATTAATTTTTTATAACACACATCGATGTCAAATTTCATGGTCTTTAGGATGAAATATATCATAATAAACAGTGCCGACTGCATTGTTTACATTCCTTAGCAACAGTTTCTAAGCATAACGTCTTCTAAAATTATTTATGTAATAAAATATTCGCAAATTATACAATGATTTTATTTGCATAGATTCATTTTAAAATGGGTAGTTAATATTTCAATTATGATTAAAAATACAATTTAAACCGATAAAATAAAAATAAAAGTAAAAAATCTATAAAAAATATAGAATGACGAAACACTTGATTGACTTGATTACTAACCTTCTAGTTTTAGTGACTATAATGAGCTATAAAGGCTGATTCTCATCAAAATCTGAATCAAAGTCACTAGATTCAGGTTCCCAATTATCTTCCCCAGATGTTTCAGATAAAATTTGATCAACATTTTCGTCAGTAGTATTCATTATTTAAAATTTTGGGCTGCGGAGTCGACTAGCGCCTTGCACAAATTTTCCCAAAATGGCAAGTAACGCTTCGGCATATCAACGTGAACCTTGAACTCGCAAAAAAAAAAAACATCAATTATTATTTAAAATCTTTAAATGTTATTTTTTTATATATTTTTCTTCCAAATGTATGATAAAATAGGCATAGAACACTTAAAAAATAAAAAAGACAATATTTTATTAGCGAAAATAACCAACGTATATAGTTGTATGTTCTCTATATAAGAGGAATGAAAAGAGTTAAACATGCAATATTTTTTTTTTCAATTTTAATGTTACTGAATAAAATTAAACATTTTTTTAAACTCATTTCTTAAAAAACTCAAAAGAATTAAAATAAAAAATTGGAGCTCACAGCAGAAATACATTTAAAAGAAATTAAATTTGAATATGTCAAGAACATAGTACCAGGACAGAAACTGCTCATTCCTGCCACAGACAATCAGGGACTGGAATAAGTTTCCAAAAGGAAGTCATGCGACAACACTTGACACAAATGTGTCTATTGCCTCCTGCCTTCCAACCTCTAGTTCCCGATACCCTCGCTGAGTAGCCCTAGCCAATAGTGAAATATTATTTCCTCTTCAATGCCAGGAACAGAACAATCCCAAACCCCATCTACATAAATAGGAGACAGAATGATCAACACATTGATTGTGATTGTGGCCCCTCAAGATAGAGAAGGAGGAGGTTAGTAAAACAAACCAAAAAATTTAAACTAACTTGTGTCCATTAAACTATGTTGTTTGCATTAAAATCTATACAAGTCATAAATAAAATTAAAAAATACAATACCTATTCTTGTCCATGACCAGCTAAGAACCCACTTTAGAAATATCTGCTTAACAGCAGCATTCCATTTACTTCTAGGCATACTGTGACAAGAAAAAAAGAAAGAATATATTTTCAATTTTTATACATTGAAAAAACATCTACCGGTCTATTTTAAAAGCTGTTACAATGTTACATTTCTGTCGGCTAATAGTTAAACTAGCACTTTCTCTCCATTTGCCTTCCCCATTTTAGCAAACATGAGGTTTTTTTTTTAAACCAAGATGGCGGCAATGGGAAGTAGCATGGCGCTGTATCTTTGCATTTACCCAAATTATTTTCATACCCATAAGAATAATATTAAACCCTATCCACCTCAACATATTGCATACCCTGTCCCTAGCACTGGGTGTAGCACACCCGTACACTTATTATGATGGGAAAAAAGTGTTTCTGGCTATTCCTGGCAACTGGGTGGGTTACACCCGTAGTCTTATTTCACAGTAAATGGCTCTCTTTATGTTATTTTCTTTTTTACTATGTGGCATGATTTAGTTGCCTTGAAACCGAACTCCCTTTACGGATCACTTAGTTTCTCTCAGTGAAGCATTTCTTCTGCACAATAATGAAAAAATTATACAAACAATAATTGACTGCACCAACAGGGAAGGTGAGAAAGTAAGAGGAGACAAATGGCAAAGGAATGATACGATCTAAATGAAAGCTTTTATAACAGCATTTCAGTGGACTTTTTATTCAGCCATGTTGATGGAAATCCTATTTTTGGGGCAAATTTTCAATTATGAGATTTAGCAAACTTCTGATTCATATTTGTTTTGACAACAATGAAACTAGATCAATCAATCCTTTCTAGCTCGTCAAATCTTTGATCCCATTATAAAAGATGTATGAAAAGCATTCCTGAGTAATTTTGTGAGGTATTAATAATATAATAATATGTTCCTGGAGAGAACATCAGAGTAGTTGAGCATCTGGTTGGTGCAGATTTAAACAATATAAGCCCAACAAATATGAAATACAAATCTTCTGGGCCTGTGAATCGACGTCGAACTATCTTCTGAGAGGATGCCCATATCTTGGCAAAGAAAATGCAAGTGCCCTGCCAGCCAAGAGAAATGTTGGAATATCCCTAGAGACTGTGATTTCTCTCACAAGAGGCTTGCATGGAAGTGGCAGCAATTTCAGAACAGACTGTTATTTCATTCCCCTACAACCATCAGAACCAATGGCTAAGAACAGACTCAATCTAGTTGTAACAGTGAAACGGAACAAGATGTTCCTACCCAAGGGGTTTGAGCAAAAGAAGGCTCTGTCTGCCCCTCAACAAATTAGTGTTTTTGTTCAGACTAGAAACAACCTTGTCAAATACCAGAGCTCGAAGTTTGGGCCCCCAAAAATAAGTCACTTTCACATGCTTTATACTGTTGTTTCCCAGTGTGGTACCCACACACCACGGGGGGGGGGGGGGGGGGAATTTGATTGTTAGGGGGGGCAATTCATAAAATATATAAAATATATTGATATAGGAGATTTTGCTGAAGAAATACTGTTCTGTAAATCATTTGAAAGCACCACTACCGACAAAGAGAGATTAATAAGCTAAAAAATTACTTAGATGTCAATAATATACCAACGAAAAATATAATATATTGTGCTGCAGACAGTGCTTCTAATATGATGGGCAAGAAAATGGCTCCTTAAAATTAATGAAGGCTGAGAATCCAGAAATGCTTCTTATGCCATGAGTTATTCATAGGCAAAACTTGGTAGCTAAAACTATTCTGCCTGTTCTTAATGAAGTATTAAATTCAGTTTTAAAGTGTATCAATGCTTTTAAAGCTAATGCCAAATGTGAGTATCTCTCGAAAGGCAACTGCTTGAAAAGATTTATGGAATTATTAGATAATCTTGGTGACTTTCTAAGTGAGAAACCTGAAATGAAGTACCTATTAACAGTTGATGGTAAAGTATTTGTGAGTTATTTAGACGATATCTTTGAAAGACTAAATATATTAAATAACCAACATCAGGGAGCAAATAAAAATCGTGTTGATGCAAAAGCAAACATATTTGGTTTCATTACATTTATTGAATTATGTCAAAAATGTGTTTCTAACAAAAATTTGAAAAGCTATGCTTGTTACTGTCGTTCATCTAAAAATGTTGTCACCTGATTTAGAGGAAAGATTTGTGATTTAAAATAAATTGATTTTCCAGCTTGGATGATGCTTCCAATGTTAGAGGATTTGTCTGATATTTCAACTGTGCATTATCAAGAAAAACTTGCAGAAATGCAAAATTATTAGTGTTAAAACTGTTAAATTTAAATTAAAGGAATGAGGGGATGGTTTTGTGAGGAAACAGTAATCGAATATCTAAATTCCACCTAAGAGGCAAGACAGTGTTACCGTTTCCATCTCCATAATTAGCATAATGTGGATTTAGTGCCATAAGCAAATCGTCTGGATACACACAGCGGGGAGACTTGAGACTCAAGCTATCTAAATTGGAGCCTAACATAAAATCTTTTGAGCAGCAAGCATCGAAAGCAATTTTCCATTAAATTAGTAATCTCACTCTGTTTTTGTGATCTCACACTGTATTAAAATAAATAATAAATTAATAATTAAAATATTTTAGAAAAATCTTTTATTTTGTAACTGAATTTCAGTTTTCCATTTTACTACATGGTTTGACTTTGAAAATTTACTAGCTTGTGTTTCCTTACAAATTCTTCGTAAAACTTATTCATTCCCCTAAGCCCTAAAGCCTTTTTTTTTTTCATAAAACCGATTGTTTCAATTCATTGTACATTACGGGAGAGGGGGAGGGGGGAGACTAATTTATTAAGGCTAAGCCGGCTAAGGCTTTGGACCACTTTGACTTTTGGTGGGGCATGGAACAATAAAGGTTGGGAAACACTGTTTTAAACTACAATTGCATCCACCAAGGCCAAGGTGTTCATTTCAACTACCTAGTTTATTAGGTCGAGTATGAGCAAGATTATTAGAAGAAAAATCAATATATTAGCAATCACAGTCTTTTTCCGGGTGTATTACACCCAGTCAGTTGACTTCAGTTGAGATGGATCTTTTTTTCTGGCGGCTACACTTGTACACTATCATGGTTTGGCAATACCGGAAGTAAACAATGGGAAGTTTCACAAAGTCTCAGGGAACGCGTTTACAACCCTTAGTTGTCACGGACGCTTTCAGGCGTTTTCCCCTTTGAAGTGGCTATTCGTACCCGGGTACCAGAAGTGAGAGGTTGGGATTAAAAAACTATTTAAAATTTATTGGGTTTGTAAGACAAAAATGAGGTATCAAATGAAAGATAATTGAATGGACTATATGTTTGTAAACTTACTTCTTCAGCTTAACTAAAATAAACTACAGCTTAACTAAAATAAACTACCGCAAATGACATCCGAATAGCACTGAGTCAAAATGGACCCAGACACGCAGTGACGCCATTCGCACCCGGTTACCATTAGACTCAAGCGTCCATTAATGGGAGTCGCTTAGTCACTTCCTTGTTTGGTCACGTGATGTGAGTAAGCCATCACTAGGCTGATACACACAACAAAAGATACTTCATCAGTGCTTCCCCAATGTCATGTTAATTAAAAATTTTACCTTTCGTAATATTATGGAATGCAAGCGTTTTTTAAATGAAATACATAACTGTGACAATAAATATACGTCAGTTATGATTAAAGGAAGAAAGTTATTTCAAGAAAAATTTGTGAGCGATATTCGATGGGAACTATCAATACTATTATCGGCACGCTGTTGTTGAGCTCCGTGCGTGCTCATGACGTCATTTGCGTTTTTATTCAATATTGATGCAGGAGTCATTCCCCTTTGTTTATTTTATTGTTAATTTTCATTGGACGAAATGTAGTGTAGTTGTAGTGTGTATCGGGCTACTGTTGTCAAGCACTAGTGTGCTGTATACAATATACCGGAAATCTTACTCGTTTTTACTCACATCACGTGACAAAATAATTGACTAAGCGACTCCCATTAATTCAACGAAATAGATTGGGGAAGGAGGTTTGGAAATGTTTGACAATTGTTGACAAGCGGGAGGGGGTGTTTAGATTAATTGACGTCAACAATCATGTTTTCTCTATTAAAATTTGTATCTTAAAAATTGACTAGTTATTACTGTTTATAAAAGTTTAATTATGAATGTAAACAGTCATAAATGTTTAGGCTTATACTTTTTAACAATATAATTTAAAGTTAAAGAGTTATTAATGTCTGTCTGTCTATGCAATACATATGGCTGTTCAGAATGTTAGCACACTTTGTAAGTGCAAGTGAAGTCAAAAGGTGGCCTTTCTTCACCTGTATATTGTGTTTGTCGCAAATGACTAGGGTGGGATGTTTGGGTACGGAACAAGGAAAGGGTTCAAGTGTCATGTGCAGTCAAGTAAATGATATTGATAGAGAAGGAATACGATATTTTGAGAATTAGAGGAAAGTTAAGTGAGTAACAATTATAACATCGTACAGTCAAAAATCTGTAACATCTATTTTGCATCACAAGTCATGTTGAAAAATAATGTTCAACAGACCAACATCAACAATGCACTCTTGAGTATGAGAAATTACCATCTGCTTCTCAACAAATAAAGATTCAAACAATGCAAGTAGCTGCCACGAGACAGAGAGAGCTTATGGCAATTATTGCTCACACTGACAATGCTTCTATTTTATGTTCTGAATTGTTAGATGAGGATGATTTTGACTTGTCTTGTTTGTATATCAGTTCCGCAAGATGAAAATGATAAATCAGCTAGTATGCCCATTATTACGATAGAGCAACACATGGCTACTCCATGGGAAGATGGTAGCAGCTAGAAACTATACCACACAAAAATTGTCAGCTATACTGACCATTATCATATTTATACATCCACAAACAATGATATTCAGTCTTTAACAACATGTCAATTGATTCTGCATTATAAAATTTAAGTGTAAAAACTTTTTAAATTGTTAATGAACAAGCTAAAGATGCAATAAACTGTTTTCCTGAAATTGTATGTGTCATTTAAATAGATCAGCACAAAGTCAAAAGGATTTATATATTTATTAATATTATAATTCATTCATTTATTTTATTTATTTTTTATTTATTTTTTTTGGGTGGGGAGGTGGGTATCAAATGTTGACTTAATTACTTAAGGGGGCATTGAAAGTTTGACGGTTGTTGAGGAGAAGGTCAAAAATTGCGTAAAAATTGTTGACGTAATTAATGGACGCCCCCTTCTTATCTACATTTACCAAGTCGGTGAGGGTGTCAATGTAGATTATAAAATTAAAATATGATGATCTTTTCGTTTTCAAATTCAGTAGTAATGTAGGCTCTATGCACACTGATTACTCTATCCGAAACGTCAACAACTCGATTGCACATGTCATCAGTTGCATTGGTTTCTCCCCATTTTGACCAAACAAATTTGGTAAAATAATAGTAATAGAACCAAGATGTATTTAACATACATTATAATCATCATCTTCTTCTATATAATATTAAGGGCCCACGATCAATGTATTGATCATTCTGGCTCCTATGTATAGAGGGATTTGCAATGTTTCCGTGCCTGGTATTGAAGAGGATATTTCACTGGTTGCAAGGGCTACTCAGCGAGGTTATCAGGAACTGGGGTTTGGAAAGCCTGAGGCAAAAGACACAAATGGCTCAAGTATTGTCTTCTCAACTGTTCCTTTCTTGTTCCAGTCCTTGATTGTCTTTGGCAGGAATGAGCCGTTCCTGTACTGTGTTCTTGCTGCAACGAGCAGGAACTGCCTGTCATGGCCTCGTCGCTGTTTAGGGGGAGGGGTGGGGAGAGAGACGAGTTTCTGTTAAAGGCTGGAGCAATGATCCAGCCCATTATTTATCTTGTACGTCATGGAGAGCCTGGATACTCGTCTTATTTCCTCCAATGATGACCAGCCCAGTGTTTCCATGGTCATACTGCCAACGCTAGAGGTGTTCCTGTAGCGGTTGATAACAAAGCGTGATTGCCCGTGTGGGACCGCCTTCAACCTGTCGATTCTCGGTGAATGGGTCCCAGACTGAAGATGCGTAATAGTTGCCGATCTTCAGATTTCGCCTTAAGAACCCCAATGTCTTGTTTGCCCGGTTGCTCTTCCTCAGAGATTATTTCAGAAATCGGGGTGGGGGGCAGTGCCAGCAGTGCCAGGTGATTTATTGTTGGACATATTTTTGCTCCGGGGGGGGGGGCACTTGGCTTTCCCCGGGGTGTAGTGCCCCCCCCCCCCAAGATATAACTGAAAGAAACCCTGCTCGTCCTGGCGGACCTCTCTTACTTTGAATGGTATCAACGATGTACTTTACGTACAGGAAACTGGCTCAAGTATATGGCCATGTAGTTCGTAACGGTGGTGTAGAGGAGTACCACTTCTAGAAACTGATAGTGTCTAGCACTTGGAAAGATGAAATTCCATGTCCCAGCTCATCTCCCACTAAGCTAACCGACTGAGGTCCTGTTGTAGCTGGTCCTGGTCAGATCTGTTGGCGATCATCCTATACACCGCCGAGTAATCTGCGAACAGTCTTACTTGGGATGTCAGTTTCTCGGGTAGGTCATTGATGTATGCTAGTAACAAACAGGGGCCTATCACCGAGCCCTGGGGGACCCCTGACTTAACACCGACAAACGAGGAGCTTGTATCGCCCACCACTACTGACTGGCATCGGTTGCCGAGAAAGCTAGAGATCCACGTATTGGTATAGTGCCTTGAAGTTTGTGTAAAAGCAATATATATGAGAAGTCCATCACCAGCATGTCAAGTTGCTTGCGGTTCTCCATGTTGGTCATCAAGTTTTCTACAAATTCAAGAAGCTGCGTCTCACATGATCTCTTGACTCAAACGCCATGTTGACAGTCATCGAGTATATATCGACTTTCAAAACGCTTCTTAACTGCGCTTACGAGTATGTGCTCCAACAGTTTGCATACCACGCTGCTGAAGGATACCGGGCGGTAGCTGGGAGGGTCAGAATGCTCCTCTTTCTTGTAGATTTGCGTGACATGTACTGTTATTCAGTCTGTTGGAACATTGCCCGTGCACAGCGACGATTGTCAGTGCCGGGGCGATTTCTTTGGGCCTATTCTTTGAGCACTCGTGGTTTGACCACATGCTTTTTAGGGATCAATGGTTTTGAGGAGGGCAAGCACACCCTGGCCTGAAATCTGGATATCTTCCATGACGGGATTGGCTCTGTTCATCATGTTGGTCTTCAGAAGGAACTCAGCCTACGAGTATTCTCTACCGTCACCAAAGACCGACTGGAACTGCTGATCGAGTATGTCTGCCTGTGATTTTGGGTCAGATGTCAAATGGTCATCCCACCTCAAAAGGAAGGGAACTCCGGAGTTTAAAGACTTTTGGTTCTTACGTAGCTCCAGAAGAGCTTGTTCTTCAATCTTGACACCCTTGGCCGGAGTATCTTCCTCTGAGAAGATGCCGTTCAGGTAGTTCCAGAAAGATCTTCGCAGTATGCGCTGGATGGTTCGGTGGAGCCTCAGTACCTCGGCTTTCCGTTCAACCGAGCCATTATTCTTCAATCGCTTGTACTGGCGGTGTGGATGAGTTTACCGTGACCCATGGCTGATTTGACTTTCACTGCATTAGTCATTGTTGTATTAAACTTCATCCTCAGCTCTTCTGTTGTCGCTGAACCCGGAATCTCTGAATGTTAGAGCTCAGCTCTGTCGCTGCACATCTCAGACTATCCCAGTCTGCCTTAGCATAAATTGGGATTTCCCGTATGAAAATTGCTTCTTATTTAGTGTTTTGGCGTGAAATTTGTAATATGGTATGCAGTGGTCTGATATTTCTGGGGGATGACCTTAACTTTTGGGAAAGAGATGTGGACAGTTGGTGAGGAGTTGGTCAAGAATGTTTTTTTTTTCCTCTGGTGGGTTCTTTAACCAACTGTTACTGTTACAGGCCATGGTTGTTTATCATGTCCATGAAGTCAGAGTGAAGGACAAGGTATGGGGACTTTGACTTCAAGGCTTCAAGCAGCAGTATTCTAATTCACGTGCAGTTTATGGAATCATTGAAGGAAGATGGTGATTATTTTTGTATAAATGTTGCTTACATCGTAAATTCTCTATTGTTCAGCCGAGGAAACGATTTGGAATCGTTTTACAGTTTTCATTAATTTCTATGTAATGAAAAGTTAAAGCAAATGGAGAATTAGCCGGAACTTGACTCTGAAAATGTGCATTGTGATCTTCATTTTATAACATCACAGAGCACTTGAATTAATTAAAAAAGAAGAAAAAAGCCTCAAGGAAAACTAAATATAAATACAAATGTGGGTCAATAAATAAATTCGCTTTTTTTTTTTAAAAAAAGTTCAAAATGTCGAAAGGGTATCTGTACAGAAAGGGTATCTGTACAGTGTTTCCTTGCGGTGTCAAGTTAACTGTGAGGACAACGATATTGTCATTTCATTTTAATTACTACAGTTCGAAGTAGGCACGTTTCTGGTGTATATAATTTTTAAAAGCCGGCAATCGGTCATGGGGATCGCGGTATCAGAGGTTAAGTGGCAGATTTGGCCGCCTTTTGTGCTCAGGGTATCAGGGTTCGGGGACTTAAGAGAATCGACTTAACCGAGGAGAAAAATGCTAAGACAAAGAGAGGATTTGGCGGTTCCACTTTCCAAACGTCGTCGTAACAGGGTTGGCGAGTTAACCGAGGTCGCGCTAAGAGTAAGAGGGTTCATCTGTACAACAGAACAAAAAATCAGTTTGCTAAAAACAAAATAATGGAAGCAACAATGAAAAACTTTGTCGAAATTTAGAACTCACGACAATTTTATACCGCTTGTCAACAACTGTCGAACTGTCAAAGTAGCTCCTCTTAATTGAGTATGTCTGACCGTCAACAATTGGTTAACCTCCTGCGCCCCCCCCCCCTCCCAAATAATATGAAGAAACACTGATTTTTTAAAAGGATTAAGATATAGATCTTAACATCGGTGGGAATAAAAATTGATTACATTTTTTTTAAATATAAAAAAAACTTTCTTTAACAAATTTTATATTTGTAGCAACTGGGATCTATGACTAGGATCAATTTTTTTTATTGCAGAAACTATTAAAGAATCGGCAAGGTCTAAATAACTTTATCAGCAAATGTATTGCTATTTTGTTTTTCATCTTAACGCTGATAAGCCAAATGTCACCTTCTTGCAATATCGCATAGCAGCGGTGTTTTTTTTTTTTTTTTCTTCATTTCAAAATTAATTTTATTATGGAAATGGCTGACATCGGGACGTCGAACCATTTTTTGCGATCTTTTTTTCCAGATTTTCCCTTACTTTTCTTCGCTCATTTCCTTTAAACTTTAATCATTTTTTCTTTTTTATTTTTTTTTTTTTTTTTTTCTTCATTTCAAAATTAATTTTATTATGGAAATGGCTGACATCGTGACGTCGAACCATTTATTGCGATCTTTTTTTCCAGATTTTCCCATAATTTTCTTCGCTCATTTCCATTAAAATATAAGCATTTTTTCTTTGTTCAGTAATTGCCATCATCCCTCTCTTGGTAATTTTTTCCCACATTCCTCATGCTGTCCTCTCGGATGCACTGCTTTATTGTTTTTATTGTTGTTTGTTTGCTAAATAAGGCTGCTTGCCGACACATTTGTTGCTTTGTTTCGTCCCTTTTTTCCAGGTTTCTCCACACTTTTTCGCTCATTTCCTGTTACCTTACTTGATTGCAGACTATCCTCCTCATTACGATTTTGTCTCCCCATTTTGGGAGCAGGGGGTACAGTAGAACCTGTCATAACGAGTTTAATTCATTCCAGACTCTTACTCATTAAGCGAAACACTCGTTAAACGAAACAATTTTTACCATACAAATCAATGAAAATACGATACGGGTAATGCGTTCGTTCCATGCTGAAAAAATACTAATTTTTCAAAAAATTTTATTAACATTTATTCAAATAAAATTACTTATGAATTGTTAAAGAGTGTAACAACTTGGAATACAATTTAGATTTGAAACAAAAAACTCTAATAAAAATATGAATTTATGACAAATAATTAATCCTTTTTAACTAGAAAACTGTCTGAAGACATTTGTTTTTGCAGACGCTTCAACTTCAAAATGTGTCACAGCATTATCGTTGAATAAATTTGTAGCACGAATAGCCACGCTCACACATTGTTCTGGCTTTTCAATGATTTTACGTTTAATTTCAACAGTTATTTTTTCTCTTTTATGATTGTCTTCTTGTGTATTTTTTTTCCGAAGACATTCTAGCATAGGCTATTACACTTTGCACATAAAAAAGTTACGAATACTGTATGAATACAAATTTGTAAAAACTGGTGATCACACACGAAAACAATACGCTAACAGACCTAGTGCTACTGAACACAGACTAATGCAATGGTTCTCAACCTTCCTATTGCCGCGACCCTTTAATACCGTTTCTCGTGTCTTGGCGACCCCCCAGCAACCTAATTATTTTCGTTGCTACTTCATAGCTGTAAGAATATGTGTTTTCAGATAGTCTAAGGCGACCCCTGGAAAAGGGCCACGCTACCCCCCAAAGGGTCACGACCCACAGTTTGAGAACTGCTGGACTAATGCATCGGCGCGGAAGTCCCGGCTCACAAATGAATGTCAGGAAAAAGGGACTTCCCCTTTCTGCGTAACTCGTTATGCGAAATATCGCTCGTTAAGGGAGCAACTTCTACACATTTTTTTGTTTTGCTTGTTATGCGAATTACTCGTTATGAGAGGTAATTAGGTACTCTGCATTTTCTGGTGCTAATCTGATCATTGAAGTTACACAAATTTTGCATAGCCATTTAAATTAACACATATTTTGCAACAAAATATGGTAATTATGTATAATTTGTAATATATAGATAGATATAGATATAATTATATCACAGAAAAATAATTGTTGACGTCATTTTCTGTTGACTTCCCTTCACTCCCCCTTGTCAACAATTGGCAAACCTCCCCCCTCCCCCATTTTATGGACTTAATTAATGGACGGCCCCTTAACTGAAAACTAAAAAGAGTTCAACAAAGAGCATCATGACAGAAATATATACTTTTACAAAAAATTGTTATTTTTAAAAATGGATTCGATTTCATAGACTTGGAGCCTTTCTGAAATAAACAATCGTATGTTTCATTGTTAGAAATAAACGTGCTCTCTATTTGACACTCCCCCCCCCCCGCACTGTAACGTCATGGAAGTGTTAAATTTAGATCTAAATGGGCATCGAATAATAAATAAACTTTAAAGCCGAAAGGCACATGTCCTAATGGCCACTGGATCTGAAAGATGAAGTGAACTGAATACCAAAAATACAATTTACATCTATAAACAATGTAATTTAATGGTCCACGGAAATTAATAATCCCTCCAAATGTGTCCCTGTTGTATTACATTATTTTCAAACGTGCGATTGGGGCAATAGTGTAGATTGGCAAACTTCATGGTGGTGGGGATTTGAATATATTTGTTTGGATATTTGTGCGTTATGTTTTTTTTTTAGTCATGAGCTATGGAAAAATATATTGGATATTTTAAAATATCTGTACCGTCTGTTCCAAACCGGAAATGTTTTAGTTAAAAATATGGTAGTTGTAGTCCCCCCTTGTTAGAATTTCATCATGGCGGGGGTTTCTAGGAATTCGAAAATGTTTTCACACGACATAGTATTTGATGGAGCATTAATGTCAAATACTAGGGCTTCCCTCGTAATAGAACTCATTAAGTATTTTCTGTATGAACGTCAGCAGATACCACTCCCTTTAGATCAACTGAAATCTCATATTTGCGATTTTGGCAAAAAATCTAACTGCAGACAGAATGTACCACCCACTATCACTAGTACTAGTACTAACGCTAGCACAACCATGGCCACAACATCTAGTACTACTGATGCTGACAATCATCAAAGCGATATTGCTGTTAATTGTATGGAGCCAAATAATTCCAATGAGAGTTCTAATTTCCAGCAGCAGAGAGTGATCAAGACCGTTTGTGACAAATATCTTGATGAAGAAACCTCTTTTCCTGAGAAAACTGTTGGTGCTAATCAATACCTACCACAACCACCTGTTGAACAGATGAATGGAAAAGCTACGGCTAAAGTAATTATTTTTTAAAACTTTTATCCATTTGATTTAGATATAGAAAACTATTGACTAGTTATCTAAATGCTGATTGTCACTCGTATCTTAAATTAGCTTACTTACCTAGCTTTTTAACAAACCAGTTGGCCTGAGCCTGAATTGGTGTGACGTTGGTGAAAGTCAAGTCAAGTGCTGACCTATTAGTATAAGTTACAAGTTAATAGCTTAACTAGGCCTATCTAATAATATGACTTAATTTTTGTAGTAGTTGAAATCTGAGTGAGATAAATCCCAATTTCACCTATATTATTATTCGAAGTGTCTACACGTCCGGCGCGCCGGACAAATAGTGCGCAAGATATACGTCCGGCGGCATGTCACGTGACTGCCGGACGGCTAGTAGTTTTTATAATCTCGAACGAAATGCAAAGTAGTAGATCTTGTGTGGTCTACTGGTAGAGTGGTCGCTTGACTTTGACGATATTATGATTTGAGGATCAATACCGGGGATAGGATTGTTTTTTTTCTTCCCATTTTAATTAAAAATATTTTATACTATATTTAAATTATCATGTTCATCAGCTACAGTAGTTTCATGAGAAGTTTTTAAATATTTTGTAGCAATTTAAACAATTTAAAATGAAATCTTTGACTTTTATTGGTTGCCCACTCCATACTGCCCCTAATTTATTTTATGGATTACTGGTACACAAACTCAAATAGCAAACTAAACAAAAATGTTTACAAGCCACTTTCACTTCAGTTTTTTTTTCTATTATTTGCATGCAAGATGTACATTACTTGGTAGAGAAATAGATTTTAAAATTAACAATAGTTTTGAATCATTCGCTGTAACGTGATAAGGCTGATGGACAAAATATCTCTCACCACTTTGTTACGGTGGTCATGTGACCTGGTCGCCGGACGAATATCTCGATAAAGTATTCTTCCGGCGGTCATGTGACGTGGTCGCCGGACAAATAGTGCGGGAGATATACGTCCGGCGCGCCTGACTTGTAGACACTGACATTATTATTATATTAGGACTATACTATAGGCAAGTAGGCTTATCATAGCTAAATTATGCTTCAGTATCAGCATGGCATATATTTTCAGAAAGTGTATTTTAAGTGTCCCTCATAAATCATCAAGTGTATAATAATTATTATAAGCCTAGAAGAGGTTATGACACTGACCTCTAATTCTAATAATCTAGGCGATCGAAAAGTTATTATATGAAAAACAGCTGGCTGGTGATATGATTTCTGAGACAATAATTTTTGAAAAAGCCAAGGTTCTCCACGATGAATTAATAAAAGGCATCCCTGTTACTAGTGCTCAAAGGGAGGAGTTTAAAGCCGCTAGGAATTTAAGCCAATAGAAACTAGTTCTCAGTAATTTTATGAAAAGGACTGGGATCAAGAACGGATTATTCCAGTTTCTATTATTTAAAGGGGAAAAACTGTTTTGGAAACTCGAACAGAGTTTCAAGAGCAGATTAAGTTGGGATTCGAAGGTACCACAATATATGGCTACCTGGGCTACCTCTCTATAAATTGGTAGCATTTTAAAATAGTAATATTCATTAGCCTTTACTTGCACCACTTAATGAGCAGTAAAATCAATATCATAGTCATAATGAAAAGAACAACTTGTCAGACCTGGTTATTCTAATATTCTTATTTGATTTTTTCATACAATCTATATATGATGTTGATTTATTTTTATTCAGTTGTATTCTAAGACCTGTCAGAATTGTGACAGGGTTAGTAGTTTTCTAAAAATACAAAAAAAATAAATATTACATTTTCAGTTGCTTTAACTACTTTCTTCAAATGGTTATGAATGGACGGGAAATATTGTTGGTTTTTACACACCGAGAGGGGAAGTGGTTAGTTTTGATTTAGGAGACATTTCTTACGTTCGTGCATGGAGAGAAGTAGATACCTTCTTGCTCCTTATATTTTTTTAAAGGCCACAACACCCCAACATTTTGTAAAAATGGTTATGATCATTATTTTTTTACTTTGTGTTTTCAAAATGAACTTGTTTAATACTACAACAGTAATTTTAGCATAAACACCCTATAACAACTTTGCTTTTATCACGGAATTATGTGATTTAATTATTTCATTTGGCTAAACCGAGGTGATAGTAAAATTGGAGAAAATCTAGCACCCTCCCCCATTTTGAGTACCGGTAATTGAAATCTATTTTTAGAACAGCTGTAATATTCTGATACCTGATTGGTTTCAACACTTTTCCTCTTTTCTTCCCCCCATTCAGTTTGTGGTAGTTATTATACTATAATTATAAGTTAATTGGAAATAAAAGCTTAATAGATAATGATGTTTATATAGCATAAAAAGAAAGCTTTTTCCTAAAAATCAACCTCAAGTAATTTGGTGGGTTTTTCAAATGATGTCCTATTTCAATTATATTTCAAATGAATAATATTTCAATAAATTTTATCTTAAGCCGAACTGACTTCACGTTTGAATCACATTAAATTTCAAAAGTAACTTTTTTCCAGACATTTTGATAATGTGATCAGCACTTACGCCTACATGTTAATTTATATCTATAGCAGATATGTGCAGTTTTGTAGCTAGGATTAGTGCTACCAGGAGTGGGACAAGATTTGTGTCAACCCCTTTTACAAAAAAAAAACAAAACAAACTCTGCAGTTGTCAGAATATGCAGTCCTTACTTATAAATGACAAAAGTGCAGCACGGGGGTGGATTACCCCATCCGCATCCCCCTTCCTATGCCACTTTTATTAAACCACCTTAACCTGTCAAGAGTAGTTGTTGAATACATTATTATACTGTATGTTTCATTCCTGATTACTGTTACAATTTTGGCGTACAATGTCCGATAGTAAGATGTCTTTTATGATTGTATGAGACCTGTCAGATCTATGATTTTAACAATTAAAAAATATTCAGGAGGCTTTTACAATTAAAAAATATTATGAATAAATACATTTTCGGTTGTTAGTTTTAGCTCCAGTGGTGTATGAACAGAGAAATAAAAATAGCTGGGGACCATCCATTATTATATTATTTTATTACGAAGGCACTGAAGGAGGGTAGAGTTGACTTGGAAGGATACAGGTGTGCATGGGCTGGAGTTGGAGGTGTCTCAATATTTTTTAAAGGGTATAAAATAATACCACGACGTTTCACAATGATCACCATATTGTTGCTTTGTTTTTTCACAATATCCTCTCGCTAGATAACAGTAATATTTAGCATATTCCCCATACTGACAAATTTATTAAACATTCGCTTTTCGTCATTTTTGTTTGCTTGGTGCTGTATGACGTAATTTTTTGGCTTAATTATTTCGTCCTTTTACTGAATGGGGACCACTGCGAAAATGAAGAAAACTCAGAATTTTTAAAAAAATGCATTCTTAACTGCTCTGCACAGCAAGATTAGATTTTGAAATACTTTATAAGATCTAGTAAACGAATTTTGAAATCTATTTTTAGAAGTCATTAAGCAGCTGTAAATTTTTAATACAGCAGCACTCTTCTCCCAATACAGCTTACATTAGTTATTAGACTTAAATATGTTAACAGACAATAAAATCAGGCTCCTAGACTTAATGCATGGCTGAGCAAACTGCCACATTAAATAATGTGGCCAGCCGGAAATATCACAAATTAACTTATTATGTACCTGCCCCATTTTGGACTGATTTAAAAAATAGTTTGAAATAAGTTATGAATTATAAAACAATTTGAATAAATATAGATTTATATAAACACAGGTAAGGGGCAACTAATTTTCCACAAGCATTATAATTAAATTTAGAATGTAGCAAAACTATATTCAGGTATATGGTAAACTACATCCCTGCATTTTTAATTTTTAAAAAAAATTCTGGGTAGTGGGATCAGCTTCCTACCCAAACCCAACCCCCGCTTCTGCATAGGTCACTTCAGCAGGTGTCCTCAATTTCCACTCCTCCACCACCATTTCATCTATCAAAGTGGCAAATGACGGGCATCTTTTTTTTTCTTTTTTTTTTTTTGGTGCTTTAAATGAAATAGTAGAACAAGGTGTATGGAAGCTTGAATCAAGACAGAACACTAGTTTTTGAATTTACGACTAAGAGCCTTCCTCAGCAAACAGGACAAATAAAAATACGACAAGAAACAGAGCACAGTTAAAAACTTACGTGATCGTTATTGTTGTTGCTGAAAGTAGGATTTTTCAAAACCAAGATTATAGGAAGTGAAGGAATATATAATTTTTTATATATATATTGTTAGTGTGAAAAATAAGGTTTATCTAAAATCTTAACAGACCAAAATATTTTAAAGATACATAAAAGAAATTTTAAAAAAGAAATACAGGGAAATTGAGAATCATTAGTAGGAGAGTATTTGATTCATTCCATATGGTGATATTATTGTGCTGAAAAGCAGATTCAAGCTTCCACAGACCTTGTCCTTCTATTTCATTCACACAGCTTAAATGCAGTCCTTCATTTATTATCCCTTATTTTCAATAAAGCACTGTATATGGATATATCAACATCAGTCTTCTACATTTATTAGACATGCAATGCGAATAGTTAATGTACACATTATAGTGTATGTTTATTTATTTACTATTACAATCGTAAAGTACTATTCCGAAACTATATTGTACTATTTTGGGAGTTCCAGTGTATCCAGGTCTGATGTATATTTATTTACTATTTTGAGAAAATTTTAACTAGAATTAGTCAGTCTGTATCCTTGAAGTTTTCAATTTCAGTTATTTGTATTTTTGTCCACACTAAAGAGATATGTGGACTATTTTGTTCTGATTTTAAGATTGTTCTGAATGTTTTATTGTTAGTAATGTTACTTTTAGTGATATGAAAGGATTGATTTTGACAAGTTTCATTATTAAATTGTAAAGAATGGAAAATCGATTTAATTCCTTTGAACCTTTGCCTATATAATTAAATAATATAAATTAAAAATATAGTAATTGTTAACATATACTATTTTTTAATGATGGAGGTTGTCACTTCTATTTAACCCCGTCAACTGATTTTTTAAACTCTGCTCTTATAAAAATTTTGGTTTCCAGGTAACTGTTACACTTGATCAGAACAAAGTTGATGAGACCCAGGAATCTAACAAAACAAGTACTGATTTCATCCATAAGTTTTCAAAGAATGTTAGTTTGGAAGGACGTCTTAAACAACACATCAAGTCACAGAATGGTGTCATCCATGGAAAAACAGAGAAAGCAAAGGTAAGATTCAAACCCTGAACCACTATTGAATAAAACTATTGACCCTTTCATAGATTTTTCTTGAACTCTCCACAGCATCCATTATTTTAGTTTTAGTTGATTTCATATTGTTGTTCACTTGTTTGGTTTGCTGAAGAAGGCTTTTTGCAGACATATGTCAGTTATTTCATCTTTTTTTTTCTGGTTTACCCCTACCTTGTGCTACTTAATTCCTCTTGCTTAACCTGATCAGAGGTACACACCCCCCCCCCCCCCCCCCCCCTCAACCTCTTATTATCCCATGCTAACATAATTTATTTCAAGCTTGCTTGCAAACCTCAAAATACTTTTTTTTTTTTTTAAATTTAATTTATATAATTTGAATCAAATTTTAATGAGGGCGACTGTTTAAACATGGTTAGTTATAAAGTAATATGGAGGCATGAAAAAAAAATCCATCATGATTTTCATTTGTTTAATACCTTAAGTCCCTCTACCAGGTATGTATATGAACAGCAGACCATTGATAAATTTATGCTGTGATATTCCTGTAAATCATAGAATGTCTAATGCTATATTATATATTATTTCACTAGGCTGTCACCACTGGGATGATAAGAACCAATCCAACAGAATGGAAAGTAAAAAATCTAATTAATGATTTGACACAAATATTTGAACATTTGGAGAAGGCATTTGTGCTGTGTCCTGAAATTGAGCAGGTCAGTCCCACATTTCATTATATGATTGTTTTTTTGGAGCATTAAATGTTGAAAAGGGAAAAAGAGTTATTATGATTTAAGGATATTTTAATCAGTATTTCACCAAGTGGATTTGAATGCCTTAGGGCCATTTGTGTGGTTTTAGGTTTATGCTATTGACAGTTATTTTAGGAAGATTCATATTTATTTAATATATGAATTTAATTAACGTTCGCAATATAATAGCAAAAAATTTGAACTTCATTTTAACTAATCGGCCAGTGGCAATATGACAAAGCACACACTTTTGTGCTCTTGAAATGTTATTTGAAAAAATAATATTAGCAGACATATAGAGAAGATCTGATTTTTTTTAAATTGTTAAAAGTGTCCTTTTAAAATTCACTAATTAAAAAAGGATTGGACAGCGATGAAGCTTTAAAGTGGATTAATTTTTAGGTATAGATAGGGTATAGATATATAATGTAAATTTAATTTAAAATTATATTAATTTTTGTTTGTTTGTACTGATGCAAAAAATTTTCCAAAATGTTTGAATTTGCAATTTGTCTAATCGTAAATAAAGTGTGACATTTATTGTTTTATTTACAGAAATTATTTTCGCCTCAATGATCTTTTAAAATAGTACCGGTACGCTAAATTTATTTTTTGAAGAAATGGAATAATGTTTGTTACTGCAGCTTTTGTTTTTTTATATTAATTTGTATTCCCGGTTTCACAGGTGATAGTGCTATTTGGTGGAACAATTTTTAGCCCAAAGGAATCTTATCTCATTAATTTTCCACCACCTTGTCCGGATGCAGATTGTCTACCACTTGCAGCATGCCAGAGAACTCTATTTAAACATGTAAGCCCTTTATTCCTTATGATATTCTTTGTTTAAGTGTTTTATTTTTTTGGGGGGTTAAAATGAATGTGACTTTAACTGTAAGAAAGAATAATCCAATGCACCAAGAGCCTGCATTACCGTTTTACATATGACAAGAACCGGCATTACTGTTCTACATATGATAAGAGCCGACATTACTGTTTTACATATGACAAAAGCTGGCATTACTGTTTTTACATGACAAGAGATGGCATTACTGTTTTACATATGACAAAAGCGAAAATTACTGTTTTACATATGACACAAGCCAACATTACTGTTTTACATATTATATGACACTAGCCAACATTACTGTTTTGCATATGAAAAGAGCTGAAATTCCTGTTTTACATATGACTAGCTGGCATTACTGTTTTTACATATGATAAGAGCTGGCCTTGCTATTTTTACATATGTGCTATACATTTAATTTTTTTTTATATAAACATGATCATTAAGACAAGTTTACATCTGCCGGACATTATGCTAGACCTTATATATAATCATGCATTGAAGCTTTTTTTTTTAATTTGCCAACAGATCATTGGTGAGGATATCCTGGGAATGTTCAGCTCGAGCGTCTCTCCGACGAACATGACACTTTTGTTATCCGCTCCAAGGTCGTGCCCGCTTAACTGGTTTGTACCTAAACAGTCTTTCACTTCCCCACGGACTGGATCCGTTGTGACCTTCAATTTTAAGTGCACTTACTTGGTGCCCATCTGTTGTGACTTGAGTTTTGTGGAAGGGGACCTGGAGTTGTCAGGGATCGAGCCCCTGGACTGTTCATTGTGTGAGGCTGTTGACCATAAAGGTGTAGCTGATGGAAGCTGTCAGCGTGGTCAAGCCGGAGCTTCAAATGTTGGGCAAACTGACATCGATTTACATTTTAAAGAACAATGTTTGGAAGTTGCTGCCTCGGCCGGGTCAAACATCCCCGATATGCAAGTCTCCATCAATGCATCCTCACAGTTAGCTGACCTGCCCCGTTTTTGTGCCCACCAGAAAGTAAATTATATTTACAGTCATCGCAAGAAGAAGAGGGCGGTGAATTCCAACACACCTGAGCCAATGATGTCCAGCACACAAGTCCAGCAGACCATTACAAACAATAATGAAACAGTGTCCAGTGAGTTGGTGGGCAGAGATTTTATATGGTATCAAAGCCCTCTGGTGATAAAAGGATGCAAAGCCCACCAGCTTACTTCTGGCACAGAAAAGTGTACGCCATTCATGTGAGGAGGTCCACCCCAGACCCACTGGACCACACAGAATCCTTAGGAAATAAAGATTTTATTGGCACTTTTTTGTTGTCAGCCAATCCTATATCCACTTGAGAACGATGTCGCTGGTTCTATCCCAGTAACTAGATGCCGATCACTATTGGATATTTATTAAAAAAATGTTCATTATTTAATTTAAAAAACAATTAGATTACGCTGTCCTCAAAACATATTTTTATGTCAATGAATCTTTTCAGTTATGCTTATCACAAGCATTTACTCTAACTTAATCTAAGTGTATATTTTGTCTCTTTATTTATTGCAAATGGATTTTTAAATAAAATTATGCCATCTCAACAATTGTTAATAGTCACTCTTTAGTTACAGTCACGCTATAGTTAACAGTTGGAGTTTTTTTACATGGGGAAAAGATGTGTAGTATGGTTTTAAAATAAATATTTTATTCTTTGAATGGATGTACAGTTGTCCATCAATGCCACTGTTAATTATGTCAAACTTTTGTCTCTGCCATATATTCATGATCTGGCACAGTGTTCTCAAGTACTGTGGAACCCAGCTACCATGGGATGATTGGGCTCTATCAAATTGAATCTTGACAATATGATGTTTCTATAATTTGGTTGGTGAGTGATGTGATGCTAAAGTTGAACTACGGTAGTTTTTTTGTGTGTAGCTTTGTGATTTTCTCCACACAAAAAATTCATGCGCAAAGCAATTAAAATGAATATTTTGGGAGCCATGCCACAACCATGTTATATACAAACTCGCATTAAAACAAGGTTCCCTTGTATGTTGAAATAATAATGCGCCTCTTTACTGGAGAGTATCCACTGAATATTTCAAGTGCTCTCAGTTTTAAATGGTCAACTTTACACTGAAGGAAATTAGTGGTCTACTTATTCAAGTGTGTGTACTGGGACTGATTGATCCCAAGCAACATTTTCATGTTTGTCTCAATAGAAATGATCTACACTTTGCTTGTTAGATTATCTATTTTGACATGATTAGAAAAGTTTGTCCTATATTTATAGTACTATATTTTCAGTTTTATTTTAATGAATTTATGTTATGCACTTATAATTGAATGTATTTATTAATTTTTTACCCAATGACAAGTCCTTTACTTGAACTACTGAATTGGCTGAAAGTGGCAGGCCCATCAAAATCCATGTCAAATTTAAGGCACAAGAGAGAAATAGTAATGATGTCATTATTTTTTTTATAACTGAGCGAGCGAAGCAACAGTGGTTAATGGTGCCACCATCCCCCCCCCTCCCCCTCCAAATATCATTTTCACTGCACATGGAATAAAAAATGTTCCTCTGACAATCAGTGTTATACACTGGATCATGGTTAAAACATAACTTGCCAATAATATTTTTTTTTTAGATTATTTTTCTTAAATGTACAAATTTGTATCTCTTTGTCATTCCGATGTGATGCATCTGTCACAGCTATGCTCCACCAGACTCTACTGTCGGCGACACCACTTCCACCAAGGGTCCTGTTTGCTAGGATGCGGCATGTTAGTGAAGACACCTCTGGCTTTCGTGCCGTCTGCCCATTGCCTATACCATTTTGATCGAAAATGGTCCACCAGCCAGTTTTTAATACAGAGATAAGTGACTGGTACATCTGGCCGAGGTTGGGTAGCCATGATGTCGGCCAGTGTGTCTGCTATTTTGTTCCCCCTGACATTTAAATGACTCAGTATCCATTGCATAGTTACCGTTCCTCTGATCTTGCCTATGTCATCTAAGATGGTGCCAACTAGATGAGTGGTACCTGCCTCCTTACTCCAGATTTCAAGTCGGAATGGATAACAACGTCGAGCTCCACAAGCTCCCACCTCTGAAGAGTGTAATACATTTTCTTGGGCCCTGTGTATAGCCTCTAGCTCCGCATCAAAGTTTGATGCTGTAGTCCCACAGGGTCCTGAAAGTTTCTCATTTGGTAGCCCTCCAGTTGGGTATAGGATGAACGCACCATACCCTGCATTTCTTTCTCTCGTGTTGGCCGACCTGTCCGTGAAAGTTGTCAGTGAAAACTTTCACTGGCGTTTCCACAAACCCCTTGCATGTTCTCAAGGGCAGCCGCTTTCTGAACATGTGCAGGGCCGCGTTTCCTCACTACTGTGTCGGTCAGAGCCAGATGTATAATGGAACGATGTGGAGCGGGCCAGGGCTGTACATTGGCTGTGGGGCCACTGATGGTGACTTCTCATACTCATAGATGAATTGCGATCCAAGGTTAAAGAGTCCCATACAACCGGGATGCTGGAGTTGTTTTTGCTTGTCTACAAGTCCACTAGCTTGAGATTGACTCAGTTTAGATCGCTAGGCAACCCAGCTGAAATGATTCCAACATTTCATATGACATTATGAACTCTTTTGCCGTTTGGTCTCTTTCTAGTTGTTATTTGGTATGTTTCATAATGCTGGTACCCTTGGGGTTTCACTGGGATTTTCCTCTCCCATGTATTGAGAAGGTTCTCTGCTCTTCTGTTAAGGGTCCAAGTCTCACTACCGTAAGTTACTACCGGTATTATGATAGTGGTGGATATTTTCTTCTTTGTTCCCATTGGGAGGTTTTAGCTTCCCAGTAGCTTTTGTATGCTGAAATAGGCACGGTTGCCTTTCTTTCACCTCCAACATTATTTCATTGTACTCGTTTAGAGTTGCCCCTAGATATTTGAATGTAGCCCCTCTCTCAAACTTGTGGTTGTTTTTATTGATGTTATCAGCGTGGGAGATTTGTGACATTATCATATATTCTGTCTTTGGTTCATTTACGTCAAGACCAGCTTTGATTGGGACATTTTCAAGTTCCCTGAATGCTTTAATTATGTCATTGCTGTTTCTGCCCAGTAGCGCTATATCGTCTGCGTATGCCAGGTACTGCAATGGCTGGCTAAATAAGGTTCCTGATGGTTGTTGTTCTGTAATACCTCTATGGAACTCACTGGAAGTAGCTTGATATGGTTCCACTGGTGCTCACATGTATGCTTCTAATAACTTTTTCTAGCATGATGTTAAAAAGGATACATGATAGTGAATCTCTTTGTCTGAGGCACTGGGAACTCCCTTGAGTATTCTCCCTGCACCTTGATTCTACTTTTGGAGTTAGCCATCGTCATATGAATGAGCATCTATGAGAAGGCAAACTCTGAAATCAAACCTGGAAATGGAGTCCAGTACGTGTAATGAAAATTTTGGCAACTTTTGCGATGTGCAATGCATAAATAGCCCCACTTTGGTGTCCCCTTTAAAATTTACTTTAATTATTTACATAAATATTTAAAAAGATCATTTATGACCGGTAAAAGTAAAAAATATAAGGTATACTTAACTGACCACTGTACTGATCTGTAGCAAACATCTCTATATTTAAAACATACGTGCCTAAAGCTTTGTTTATCGAATGTCAGTTTTGCTTACCCTTGGATATATATGTGATTCAGCACAAATATATATAATGCAACTGCTGAATCAATTTATTTAAATGAAAAAAAATATTTACACAAAGGATTTGTTGGGGCTCTTATTACTTGTCTTATATAATATATGTCATTAATTCTGGAAATTACATTGCTAGATATAAGAACATAATAATAAAGACCTATTATGTTTATTTACTCAGGCACAGCTTTTTTCTTTCACCATGTATGTTGTATTGTTACATTTGAAAGATGGGAGAATGAGATGAAATGTATGCTGCCTTTTGTAAGACAACAGAATGAGATGAAAGCATGTTACATTTGTAAGAAAACAGAATGAGATGAAAGCATGTTACATTTGTAAGACAACAGAATGAGATGAAAGCATGTTACATTTGTAAGAAAACAGAATGAGATGAAAGCATGTTACATTTGTAAAACAACAGAATGAGATGAAAATATAGTACAATAATTACAGTTACATGAGTAACTTAACAAAATGAGATGAAAGTATGTCACATGGTCAGACATTAAAATGATATGGATTGGAAGTATGTCACATTGTTAGAATATGTTTAACTATATTTTTATATTTATATCAACAATTATTACTTAAAAAATGGGTGAGATCTTTTTTGCCATAAATCTGCTACCGTACATTTTTTAAAAACGAATCTGGTGTTAGTTTAGAAGAATTCTTTAAATCTGGAATAAAGAAGTCCAGGAATATATCACATCAAATACAAAAATCAACTGAAATCAAACTTAGTTTTGTGACAAGATTATCAAAATATTACAGACCTAGGTACAACCAACTCCATCATGACCAACCTATGTACAACCAACTCCATCATGCCATCCTATGAGCCGCCGACTACAAAGTGACAACCCTGTGTGCAGTGTTTTCACCTCAGATCTTTTATAGTTAACAAATTTACAAACCTCAATATTTTTTATTTTGTCTCCAGACATTATTTTGTGATTACAAACGTATTAAAGTTTAAGTATTGCCTTTTGTCTCCCTTTTTATAATTTGTCAAATACTGCTTCTGCTCATATTTGTATGAATAAATTGTTTATTTACTTTTACAGCTTTGTGACAACCCTGAACAAAATTGAGTTAGTTATATGACTGGCTCTGTGCAAAAGAGATTTAAAAGTTCCAACTTAGTTATTTTAGAAGATAGCTGGTGTCAAACCTACACATTCCAGACATTAAAAATTTGACCCTGTTCCAGAGCTTTCAAAAATACCTTTTTTAAAATTGGAGATGGAGAATTAAATTTGGAGTTTCTGTACTGATTAAGTCATGTATTTAGGGGAATAGTTGAATTTAATTTACTTTCATTATGAAATTTTTATTGAGAATACTCGTTAAAAACACATTTACTCTGAGGTCATATTTTTTAATAATATTATGTGAAAATTTATTTTGTATTATCTTTCATTACTGGCAGTAAATAATAGTCATATAATTACACTGGGCAAAAAAATTAATTGAATAAATCTTCTGTAAGTGGCCACCAGAGTGTGTTGATTCTAATTCTGAAGTCAGATTTTGTTTAGCACATCGGGATCTTACTTAAGTTATGCAGCCTACATGAACTAAATTAAATTGTGCAATTTGCAAACAATTTACAGACTATTTTGCTTAAAACTTTGTGACTTTACTCAGAGTAGTTATAACAACAAAACAAACTTGATTGCTCAAGACAAACACTGTCCCGTCTCTTCTCACTTCAGTAGAAGCGACCACAATGGCTCGGCGGATGTGTTCATCACAGCCATTGTTTCCTTTATCAACACGCAAGCAATGATGAGTTAGGAAAACAAATAAATACACCTATGGGATCCTAACACCACACGATATGAATGTCATGTCCTCTTTTACTTGCTAACACACACTCCTCTCTCTCCGCCCCATTACATTATATGATTATTACAGTGAATTTCCTTTCCCTCCCTCATTATGACCTTAATATTTTGTAGGCTATACATGATTTGTGGCACCACCTTCTGTTAAGATTTCTAAGCTGTAAACTGTTCATGGAGGTTTAAATTCTTTTCTAATCTTTCTTCACTGACCGCCATCTTTCTGAATCATACATTTTAAAACTTATTACTTTGATTAAATTAGAGACAGAACGAATTTCAGTTTCTGCCTAAAGTGATCTTAAAGTGATTAAGACTTTCGGTCGTCTACCAGAAGTCAGACTGTTACTCTGTCTGTTGGCAATCGGATATTCATTCATGCTTGCTGTCATTGTCATCGTATCATATAAGACCAATACTCTGTAAACACTGTTCACAGCTGCATGATGACCTACTTTGACCAACTTGTCCAATATTTCCCAAAGTAACATTTTAACAAGGCCTAGGCAAAGGTAAATAGTTTTGTGGGGGGAAATAACTTCAGGAATGGTAATGGTAATATTAATATTATAATTTTTGTTTAATTTTTCTAAAATAAAATTTGGAAACCATAGATTTATTCAATTCATTCATTGGTAACATTCATTTTAATGTATCATCATCATGCTCACAAATGTTGTCATAGGCAAAGGTGAATAATATTGTGGAAAAACTCCTAGGTAATGGTAAAATTAGGGAACATTAGACTTATTCAATTCATTAGTTTATTGAAATTCATCATTCTCATGCTGATAAATATTCTCATTGACAAAATAATACATGTATAACTGTTTTGTATAACAATTATGTAGCAGGCCTACTGCAGACCTGTTTACTTTTACGATTTTGGTACAAAGTGTATGAATTTGAGATGTCTTTTACGATTCTACGCTGTGACCCGTCACAACTACGATTTAAGAGACCGGGTAACAAATATTTTCCCCCATCAATAAGAGGAGGGGGGTCGCAGAAAGAAATTAGTACGTCACCAGCACAGAAAAACTACAGTGAGTTGTCACTATAAAACTGTATCTAGCGAGCTATATATGCCAACAAATAGCCAATAATCGTGAAACATTGAGTGATATTTTTTTAGTCTTAATAGGCCTTATATAATAAATCATGGATTTAACATATTTTTATGTCACAGTTGGCTCTATTAGAAATTGTAAGGATAATTATTGTAGAATTTATGCATAAATTTTGGTACATTCTGGTGATCCGTTCCCCCATGCAGGGCCGTCTTTACAGCAAAGTCTTAGCAAAGTAATTCACTGACGCCCCAACCCTCTTTATGCTAAGGGCCATGCGAAAGAGGGGGCGAGAAGGCCAATCACCCCAGGCGTCAATATCAAGGGGTGGCAAAATTGTCTTCTTCTTCTATATATCAAGGGCCCACGATCAATGTATTGATCATTCTGGCTCCTATGTATGTAGAGGAGATTTGCAATGTTTTTGTGCATTTAATGACCAAAGCAAACATCTAATGCAAACGAGAGCTTTTTTTTTTTATTAGTTATGTTCAAAAGAAGTTATAGAGATGACAAACCATTTTCCTACTTTGATTTTAATAGTTTTTATTATAGCCTACTATTCAAGTAATGTTATGAAAAGCATTATGGCCCAAGTTGGTTTATGCATTTTGACCAGTTTCATTTAGGTCATTTTTTCGTGGGGGTAGTATTTCAGGCATTCGGGGGCGGGGTGGCAGTGCATCTACCATCACCAAAATTGGGATGATTTTCAGGGCCAGCTCTGACTTCGTAACCACCACCAAAAAAAACCCATAAGTTAATTCTGGTAGTGGAGCCCCCTGAGAGTATGCTTTTAGCCTCAGCATAGTTTTAAAAAAACATTGTATTTACTTACATCACTTTTTTAGAATAAAATGTGTCCGTACTGTCACTTAAACTTAAATTGGGGAGAACGAAGAGATCGAGGGTGCCCAAACGAAACTGAGGGTAAGGTTTGGTCTCAGTAAGCCTACCAGAATTTTTGTTTAATAAATTCATAATGATGGGATGCATTTTGGCGTATACATGAGGCCACCTAGACCTAACTAGAAACGTGAGACCCTACAAAAGCATGGTGCTCATGCCTTAAGAAAGCATTGCTGTCTCCACTAATTTCAATACTGAGTGCAGAGCAGTGGCGTAGCTAAGTTTATTACCGCCCCGAGACTAACATTTTGGTCTGATATGATTGTAAACACAAAAACTTACTTTAATTTTTTCAATTTATAATATGCGGAGCAATTCGCACCCGGGTCCCATTAGACCAGGGGTCTCAAACTTAAATCATCGGGGGGCCGCAGAGTCTGAGTGACATTGGGCCGCATCAAGTATTCCACAAAAAAAGCGATTACAAATTCAATAAACTACAACTGTTACAATCTGCTCAACCTTTACTTTACTAATAACAAATAAAAGCATTAAGGGTACTCAAGAACTAGGCTTCATTTTCTTCCTCCTACTGCTTGTTGCCAGAGACAGGTTTGGAATTTCCCTCACTCGTATATATTAATATTTTTTGATTCCCTACCTCTCACTTCTGGTACCCGGGTACGAATATCCCAATAGCCACTTCGTATAATATATCTGGGAGACGTAAAACGTGTTGACGAGAGTTATTCCCCTTTAAGAAGTATCCAATGTGTAAATCGCATTTATAATATTAATTTAGGAATGTACCGATAATACCGAGGGTTAAAATTGGGAATTCATTAACAATAATGTGTAAAGCATGATACCTCTAAAAGAGTGGATCTCTTAGAAGTGTGAGGCCCTCTAGAAGCGTGAGGCCCTGTGCCAGTGGACCGATGCATAAAGACGGCACTACCCTCACGCTGTCATACACATCCTCAAAATGTACGTAATATATGGACTGTCTCTTACGTTGATAGCGTGCGGGAGGGGATATGAAAATATGTTGTTTTTTCTGCGTAAGTGTTATATGGCTATCCCATTGCGGTAGTTTTGTTTTCTGCCGAAAGCTTTTGTTGTAACTTTCATGCTGGTTTTGATCGAAATCAGAAAATCACTTTCGGTCAGACACTAATTCTCAAATTCTCTCTTTGTGTTCCAAATTTCTGTAGGTAAAGCAGGAACCCATTTGCCTTCTGTGTACTTTCCATGATATTTGCCTCGTATCAAACATCCTTGCTAACCTTACCTAAGAAGTCCTGGCTTTGTACTTTCCATGATATTTGCCTCGTATCAAACATCCTTGCTAACCTTACCTAAGAAGTCCTGGCTTTGTACTTTCCATGATATTTGCCTCGTATCAAACATCCTTGCTAACCTTACCTAAGAAATCCTGGCTTTGTACTTTCCATGATGTTTGCTCAAGTCTACCATTTCCTGTAGACTACATATCTTCTTCTCTTCTATATCTTAAGGGCCCACGATCAATTTATTGATCATTTTGGCTCCTATGCATGTAGATGGGATTTGCAATGTTTCTGTTACTGGTGTTGATGAGGAAATCATGCACTAGGGGTTTGAAGGCTTGAGGCGATAGACACAAATGTGTCTAGTGTTGTCGCCTCAACTGTTCCTTTTGAAAGATTGTTCCAGTCCCTGATTGTTTATACAACAAGCTAAGAGAGTTTGTCTCTGTCGTTAACTGTTTTTTTCTGTTAAAGGCTTTTTTGCTGAAACGTTCGCTTTCTATTATTGTCCTTTTTCAGGTTTTCCACTACCCTTAGCATATTTAATTTCTTATTGCTTCAACCTGAACACATTCATGTATTTCTATGCATAGTTCTAGTTGTATTGCTGCCAGCCAACCTGTATTTATCTGCATAGTTCTAGTTGTATTGGTGCCAGCCACCCTGTATTTCTATGCATAGTTCTAGTTGTATTGCTGCCAGCCACCCTGTATTTCTATGCATAGTTCTAGTTGTATTGGTGCCAGCCACCCTGTATATCTATGCATAGCTCTAGTTGTATTGCAAGGTCCTAGAATAAATTGGCCAGGCTAAACAATCTACATAACAGGTCTAGGTCGCAATATAAATTTACCTTGTTGTTAAGAATATAATAATTGGGTGATAAGATAATCTTACATTTTGATGGTAATTTCCATAAGCCATAAAGTAAGATTTGAACAAGATTATTTATCTGATAAATATTGCTTTATTGAATGAAATTAAAATGTAGGGTAAACAGTAACATATCTTTAAAAAATACTTTACTAACTATACAAATAATCAAAAAGATTTTCTTGAACACTTGCTAAATGGTGTAAAAATAAATTTCAAATAACTTAAATAAACCTGAACACTAGCTAAACAGTGTAAAAATACATTTCAAATAACTTTAAATAAATGATGCAATCATGACATATAATTTTTTTCTCCAAATCTTTTTAACAAACATTTTTGATAACCCAATTTCCAGTGTAACTTTTCCAGTCTTTCTATCGTGGTGTAAATGAACATCTATTGAGGAAAAATATGTTGAGATCTGTACTAAGATGATTTCCTATACAACATAGACATTATTTAGATTCCAATGTGCTGTCCAACTAAAGTGTATGACCAACACATAGAATTTTACTTTTTAAAAATAGGCCAAGTAACAAACTGACATGTAAAATATAAAATAAAATAAATGTTTACATAAATATTAGTTTACTTTGTTTATTTAAGCCCCAATAAACGAGTACAAACTAATACTTGGGTGATTTAAAAAATATAGTGTAAATTGTACATTGTAACTAAATATAGTTTAAAAGTGCAATAAAAGCATTTCTACATTAACAGTTATGTCTATAAACTTGGAGCTGAGAATGAAACATAAATGTATAGATAAATACATGAAACAAATATTGTGTATATAGATAACAAAAGTACAGAGAAGCTATTCCAATAAACTAGCACCCAATTGACTTTGAGCATATTGAATATTAACTGAACTGCCATTAAAAAAGATTTTAAAAAATTATTAAAATATATACGGGTTCTAATATTTGTCCATTGTGGTCATCACAAAAAATATGTGTTCACTTGTCAAAATGTGATACATACACATAACTATCGCTATCACATTTGGTGAGCATTTTTATTAAGTCACTTAAGGGGAAGGCAACATTAGGATTAATTAATGAATTCAATGTTACAGTTTTATTTATTTGTTAGGTATACAGGTTTTGGCTGGAATTTTAGTTAAAGAAAAATAAAACTGCTAAAATGAAATCAATAAAATAAATGTCTGTAAATGTTAAATGGCACAGAAATCACCAAAATAATTTACAGATCATCTAAGTTAAGAAATTCAATAAATTGAGTAATTTAATGGGACTTGACAAATCTATAAGTTAGATCAAATTTCGTCAGTGTCATGGCCGCAACAAATTAAAAGCATGCCATGAAAATTTAACTGGTTGAAAAGCAAAAAAATAAAATAACTTGGAAAAAATGTATTAATTGTGTAACAGTGCACTATTATTGCTCTTTCAAAAAAGTTGTATTTCAGTCATCAACATGAAAGAGACCACATTTTTTATAAGTTTTTGTTTTTTGTTAAAACTATGTGTGAATTATTTAATTTAACATAACAAAACTCATATGGAGACTGGTGGGAGAGCTGTGGTATACATAGCTAAGTTGATACAATAAGGCATAAAATATTTTACATTAAGATTCATGATCACTCTCTATATCCTTGTGATCTAATTAGCATTAATTTAAATTTAAATACACTGATAAACATAATATTAAGATAACTTGCAGTAATAACATAATGTTTACATAACTTAAGATAATAACATAATATTTATATAACTTAACAAAAACAACTTTATCATAAAGTAAACAGCAATAGGGACTAATGGTTTGGAAGTGAATAGGAACAAATGCAAATTATAGAGTTAACTTCTTGCCATCTTTATATGACAACTGATGTCAAGGCACAAAGACTTTTAATTTCAAGAATTGTAGAAAAGTCAAGAATTCAATTCTCTCAGTTGTATAATCATTTGTTTCAAAATAATTCATTGTAAAAGATATGTCAGCTTTTCTATAAAAAAAATAATGAACTTCTTTTCCATTTTGATGAAAACAAAGAATTAATAAAAATTAGCACATAAGAACATTGTTATGGTCTTTGAAACTTATAAATAGGCCAGTAGGTCGATTCATAAACGAACATGGTAAGTTTTAGTTGTCTAACTTAACACAGCAATACAATTAATATTTACTGTAATGTAAATTCCTGGGTCCTTGTTGATTCTTTTCATTGGCCAGCATTCTTGGATTGTTCTGGCATGACTCCAGGTGTGTGGCCCCAGTCTTTTCATTGGCTAGCATTCTTGGATTGTGCTGGCATGACTCCAGGTGTGTGGCCCCAGTTATAGTAAGTGTAAACAGGTGCATACTCCATGTTACCTCTGGTATGTTTGTCATCGCCTTCTTCAAGCATGTTGTAGCGTCCTGTAATGCACTCATTGTAAGAGGGCGGAGCTGAAATGAAGAAATGGGGTGTAAAGAAATTAAAATTATTTATGATATCTATTTGATAAGAATATTTAATAAAAACTAATTTGTCAAGAAGTTATGGTTGCATTTGCAAAACATTTCTACTAAAATACAGCAGGATATATATTTACAAATGATATTTCCCTGTGAATTTTGTCATTAACATAGATTAGCATTAAAATATGACAGTTACTTGTCCCTTTCAGTAGTTTCAGCACATTTATGCCGTGATTTGGTAGTCAACAAATTTTAAGATTTTTTTTTTCCAAAAAGGATGTAGAGCATATTCAGATTTAGTAATTGATAATAGTCTTTTTACTATTTGCTTGAAAAAATACAGTAGAGAGTTCTTTGAATCAGCTTGCATTCAAGAAGGATGGCAGTGTGTAAAAAATATCAAACTACAAAAACTTGCAAAGACAGATAGACAAAAGGGAAAAAAGTTCCTGCTCACCCAAATTAGGCAGGCTGCTTGGTGGTGGAAGGGGATAGTACATTTCAGCAGGAGGAGCTGTAGGACTGGTCTCCCAAGCATACATGTTGCCACTGTTAAAACCAAGTGGTGGCATTGGTGGATACTGATCCACAACTGATCTAAGAGGTATGGTACCAATAATAATCTCTAAAGGTATCTCAAGATCCAAGGCAGGTCCAGATGGGTCCACATTCAGCTAGGGATATAATTTTTTTCTTCTTTAAGATTTACTTGTATAATAATAAACAAAGGAAAACCCAATTCTAAAACTAAGATTTCCTTTCAGTATATGACCTGTTGGCATATAAGAAATTGAGGCCTTTTAAAATGTTAATATTAATAATTTAAAAAAATAGAAACTTAATTAATCCAAATATCTTAATCCTGATATTATTTGTTTAAAACTGATAATCTCAGTGAAATTCAGCAAAACAATATTACACGTTTTAGCTATACCAGTACTTTCTATTATAATTTAGACCACATATATAACATTATATTAGAAAGGCCTAATAGGCCTTTATAAATCACAGACCATACAGTACAACAGTATACTCACTACATTATGGATATCTCTTTACCTTTGTAAATTATGTCTAGCTAGCAGTGTGAAACCCGTCTCCATTGTAATGACTGTTTTTATTTTTTGTACTGAAAAGCTCTGCTCCTCTGTTATAGTTTTCTGAAGAGCTCGACTCTATCTTTAATTTTATGCCGATATGAAAGCAAGATAATATGCCTATTTAGTTTATCTCACCTGTAAGATATAATGTATGTCAATTATATTGCACCCCACAAGGAAAGATGGTGGCAAGGGTGGAATTACCAGCTGTTCTCCTGTCCAGCTGTCTTCGCTGTGACCTGCAATCCCTGGACGAGTTACTCGCGCCACTTCAGCTGTTGTGGTTCTTGACTTAGTTGTGGCACGAAATGTTGTCACCTTGATAAAGCGAGGACGACAATAAATTTCATAAGACATCTTAAAGTGATTTAAAATAAACTGAACAATTAACTAGTAGGGCCTAAGCCTTTTGTCCAACTGGCAGCAATCTCCAGGGACTCTCGAAATTCCTCAAAGTTTTATTTAGGCATTTATTTATTTAGGGATTTTTTATAGCGCTTACCTTACAGCTCTAAGTGCTTTACAATTATTAAAAATATATAAACTATTTAAACTGCTAAAGTAAAAGAAAAAGGAAAAAAACCAGAGACACTAGAATAGTAACTACAATAAAAATGACTATAGAAACAGTAGATGAAACATTAAAATGGCTATAAAAATGTGCACACTTTGGCTCACAGTTCCACTAGTTCCAGGGTACCAACATACAATTTTCAGCTAAAAAACTTAACTGGAATATCTTAACTCATATCTGGTCATCAGAGTCATGAAAATGAATTTTTTTTAAAAATTGCTTCAAAGTATCAGAAAATAATTACCATTTTCAGATCAACATATGATTTGTCCATTCGTCTACTTGCCCCGTTACTGATTTCAGCATAAAGCTGAATAGCTTCTCCTGGAACATAACCCGTTCTGTCAATATGAAAAGTTGCTTCGATTGGCCCTGATTTACAACAGAGGCAGCACAAATGTTTCTGTTTTGTTCCTTGGAGTCGTGACTATAAAAATATGGAATGAAACATCAAAACTTGCTTTGAATACCTTTAAGATTGTCCAAAATAAAAGATACATTGAATGTACTTTCATTACTTCACTAAAAGGAAATGCAGCAATTATTTATTTTAGTAAGTATGAAATAATAGTGAGATCTTGTCATTTTGATTTGTAGGTTGTGATTCCTTTCATGTTCAAATAACTTTATTAAAAAATGATCATAAGACAATTTATTTAAATTCTCAAAAATATTGACTGAGTTAACGTAACTGTTTAAAAATGTTTTACCATAGTATTAGGTTGAATGTTAAGATCTAAGACACTGATGACAGTGAAGACCCTCTTGGTCTTGTGATCGAATTTCCATGGTTTGTCAATTGTACTTTTAACAGTATACCTCACATGGCCTATGTGTGCCTCAAAGGAAGAAGGGAGACCGTGTGGTAGCTGAAACTGAAATGGAAACGTATGCCTTCCAACTTGTAATTCTTTGGTGTCACTGCCTTGTCCTGACCCTGACAAACAAAACATTTTATCATTGTCATAACATAATATTTAAAAAAAAATATACTTGGATACAGGTTAAGGGAATAAAAAATCATTCTATTGATATCAAATTATTAGAGTCAGACATTTTTATTTTATTTTTAAAAAAACCAAGATTGACCAAAGATAAGACTGCTTAATTTTTATTTTTATTTAAAGTTAATTTTTTTAAAAATTATTGCAATTAATCACTGTTAAAATTATGTTTATTGAACTTTTGCTGATTAGCTTACACATTCCAAATAGAAGAACATCTTGGTCAAAGTATTTCTCAGTGGCAGAGTAATGCCTGGTTGTTGTGGTACGGTTTTTGCCTGAGCCTGTGGATTGACTTTCAGTCCAGTGGACGTAAGCTTTGCCTTCAAAGTTCAGCTTTATTCCTTTAAAATGGAGCAATTTTAACAAAATAATTTAAAAATTCGCTAAGATTTTGTTCTAAATCTGTACCATCTTTAAACAGGGTGGCTGATTCACTGTCCCTCAGATACTATTGTGGTCAGACTATAGTTTGACAAATAAGAACACACTGCTACCGGTATGCAAACTGTACATTTTAAATTTTTTGTGTGCATAAGACAGGAAAAACAAAAGAAATTTTCAATTAAGAATAATATTGATCACATAAATAAATCAATATATCAGTTGGAATTATGGGCTAGATTTTAACCAATAAGGAAAATAAGATGGTCAATCTCCTGTTCCATATTTGTCACTCCTAACATGTCCTAAAACCTAGGAGTAGATATAAATGAGTACCAACATGTTTTTAAGTAAAACTGTATTTCAAATGGAAGTTAAGTCAAAAGCTCAAAGTAGAAATGTAAAATTCCATGTAGGTTTTAACTCAATTTTAAAAACTAATGGCATACAAATGCATTTTAATTTATAAACTATTATAACTCCCTTGATGTTTTCTGTTAAAAAATAACTTTATTTTCACAAACCTCTCATTTTCATTGGCTCTGTCAATTCTACTGTGACATATCCTTGAATAATGTTACCACTATAAAAAACACCACTTCCATTGTTAAAGGAAATCTCAAATATATTAAGTTTCCCCATAGTGAGGCTTGAACCTAAAAATTCAAAAAGAAAAACAAATAATAGTTATTTACTCCAAAACCAAATAGGATGCAAAGAAAGAAGAAAAAAAAATATGCTGTTGAGTGATGCAATTTCTAGAATTTCTTTACTGGAGGGTTTCTTCTAACATCTTCCCTATAAATAAGCCGGCAGTTACTAACCAAGAGAGATTTGCTAAATTTCATAGACATAAGACATTTTAATATAATTATTGAAGCCTTACAAGATTTTACTATTTGTGTGTGTATATTAAATTTTGTAACTTTCGAGGATTATACTTTTTCACTTAGTGTGCTTTAAGATATTATAGTGTTATTTTTGTAAATTTTATTTAGGCTTTTTATATAAATTTAATAGGATAGTTAAAGTGAATATTGTTAGTATCACTAGCTTTGGTACCACTTTTCTTTGTATACTGGTTTTCAGTCCTTTGTTGCGTCATGTTAATCTAATGAGCCAAATCTTCAAACGGGTTAAATTTGCAAAACCATTTAAAACTTAATAGTACGGTACTAGTACGTAATAATATTATAAAATTATAAACACATAATATGCATTTATTCCTCTTTCCTAATAGAAGTTTAACAGGAATTTATAAGACTACATAGTATACATTAAACATTTTTAACAAAATATTGTCAAACACTTAGATCTAAATTATAAATCATGGGCGAGCCTACTTAGTTTGGAACATTAAGTTTTTATAAATTTTACATCAACAGAAACTGTACAAGGTTAATTGGCCCAATTTCTTTTTTAAAATGGTGGTCCTTGGACCAGAATGGTCCAGAAACTTTGGAACTGCCAGTCCGCACAACAGTAGTCAAGAAACAGGAAATTTTAAAAATGTTTTCTCGCTTGAGTCTCATTTCATAGAGATTTTCGAGTATAAAAAATTATATTCACCCGGTGGCGTAGCTAGGGTTAGTGCCAACCTGGGCCATCAAGTTTCCATGAAAAAACTTGGCAGGTGGCTGACAATGCCGCCCCTCAATATAAAGAAAAAAATGCTGCCCAGGCCGCAATCTCTGCATGCACCACTCCAGCCACCATTTCATAGTCACTCCCTAGAGCCTATAGATTCTGATCAGAAACATTGGTGTTTACCTTAAGTGTACCAGGTAGCACTGCCTATAATCAAGTCACACTTTGATTTGCTTGTCAATAATAGCACATCCAACTTTCATATCGAAAATGATTTTTTCCTCTAACACTTGTTTTATATTCACTTTAAGTCCAAGACTTAAGTACTGGTTATTAAATAAGTTTTAAATATATCAGTGTTACTGAAGCTTTTTTAAATTTATCTAAAAAACACTGGTCTAAAGCAAATAACAGGATATACTCCTAAGCGTGAATGGTTGTGTGTTGAGGACGTGAAGAATTTTGTTAACGACTTAAATGAGTTTTATTGTCGTTTTGAATGTCTGGACTTTGGAAGTGTACACAATGAGATGATGAATTCATTTAACGATGGCAGTATTACACAGGATGGTACTTTATTGTTCACCGAACAGGAAGTGATGTCATTATTTAAACAAGTGGACACAGCCAAGGCATCAGGGCCAGACAAATTAAGTGGTCGGCTATGCTCAGAGCAGCTCTCCTATATTTTTTTTTTACATATTTAATAAATCTTATGTAACTCACACAGTACCAACAATCTTGAAAACTTCAGAAATCATACCAATTCCAAAGAAAAATAAGGTAACTTGCAACAACGACTTACGACCTGTTGCACTTACCTCTGTTGTAATGAAATGTTTTGAGAAACTTATTCTGAGACAAATTTTGAATGAAGTACAGCAAAAACTTGACCCCCACCAATTTGCTGACAAACCTGCCAGAAGTACGGAGGATGCTACCTTACTATTGTTGGAGAGACTTTACCGTCACCTAGACAGTCCAAAAAATATGCCAGATTGCTATTCTTAGACTTCTCATCAGCCTTTAACACTATCCAACCACATCTTATGATAAAGAAACTTTCCTCGTTAGGTGTAAATTTAAATATTCAGGCTTGGATACTGAACTTTTTAACAAATCGACCACAATATGTCAAGGTAAATGACCAATTATCTCTAACCAGAGAAATAAGCACCAGGGCGTCACAAGGCTGCGTTCTGTCCCCTGTACTGCATACAATATATACCAATAATATTAAAAGCTCAAGCGACACCGTTCCAATCTTAAAATTTGCTGATAATACCACCATCGTTGGCTTAATATCTGAAGGAGAAGGCTTATGCCGCAACTTAGTTAAAAGCTTTATGAATTGGTGCGATGAAAATTTTCTCCAGCCTGAATGTCTCAAAAACAAAGGTAATGGTTGTTGATTTCAGGAGGGGGAACACCAGATTACAGATCTCAACATAAAAATATCAAAGTGTAGAGAAAAAAGAGGCATATAAGTACTTAGGTGTCACCATTAATAATAAGCTAACATGGCATGAGCACGGCTAAATGCTGTATAAGAAATTCAAACAAAGGGTATTCTACCTCAAAAAACTGTACCATTTCAGTGTAAACAAACAAGTCGTTAACTTATTCCACAGTGCAACAATTGGAAGCCTGCTTAATTTCAGTATTACCTGCTGGTGTGGGAATTCAACATCTGATATTAAAACCCACATAAACCGACTAATCAAGAAAGCGAGGAACATAACACAAACTAAACATCCTTTACTGGAAGAATTATTTGAAGAAAGATGTTATTGTAAAACTAAACACATTTTGGATGATACATTCCACCCTCTTCATCACAGATACTTAGGATCGGCCCGTTCAGGACAAATTCTTTCCGTCAGGGCGAGGAATGAAAGATATAAAAATTCTTTTGTTCCCCAATCTGTATGAATTTACCAGCATGCTCCCCCTGAAGTCACAAATCTTAATTAGAACTAATAAGTCCCTGATATGGCTAAGAACTCACTGAATATCTGTTTGAAATAATTTAATATAGAGGTCTTGTGTTCAAATTGTTTCATTCATGTGCTGAAAATGTACAATGCAATCATAAAACATTTCCATTTGTCTTTGTTTGCCGGACAGTTTGGATAAAAAAAAGAATCTTATCTTATCTTAAAATCTAGCATTGAATTCAGTTTTCACCACTTATCCCTTAATTGGATAAAGAGTTAATTTTGATAGGTTTTTTAAGAAAAATTTGGATATAACAGTTAAAGTTTGTTGAGAAAAATTTGGATATATGAACAGTTAAACTAAGAAAAGTAGTAAAATTAAGTATTAAGTATTTTTATTTTTTAATTGGTGTCTTCTTAAAGTTTGAGTTGCAATTTCCATCATGACAGTGTCATTGACATTAAATATGTCACCAATTAGGCCTTTATTATTATACTGAAAAATTAAATTTTAAAATGTTTTAATTTTCCCTATTTAAATTATTTAAAAGCCCTTTTTTTAAATATATTGTGGACATGGTAAGGGTCACAGGTCACTTTGCTTCTTCTGCTGAAAATGAAGTCATGACTTGAGAGCCTGTGTACTAGAGATACTGAGTAGTAATTGTAGTCCAGCGCATTTAACTAGACTTTTTAAAAAAAGGTCCTTGCTGGCTTATACTCATGTGTGACAATTTGTAACTTACAAAGATCATAGGTAAAAAAAAAAACTAAATCTAAATTGGATATCTTCTGTTTACTAAAAATCGAACGGGATCCCAGTCGGGAAAGGGATTTAGTTGAGACTGTAGTCTGTAGTAGTTGGCTTGTCATAAAAATGTATTATTTGATCAGGTTCATGACATTTATTACCTCACTCAACTCACTGCATTATCATTAAGTATTTACCAAAGGAAAGGTTTGAATCATTCATTAACTGATAGCGGGGGCCGATATTTATTGTTAAATCTAAGTCTAAGTTATTTTTGTTACCTTCCTGACTTACTTGTGTTATGCAGAATCAAATGATTTCTTTACTTTATTATGAATTATGACGCATCTAGGCCTTGGCTATCGGACGAAATATTTCGCAATAGCCCGGTGTAAACGTTGCGATTTACATGTAACTTGTAACACAGCACACTCTGGCACAGCCAAAAGATATAGGGTTAAGTAGTTCAGATGAGTGCACAGTGAAGTATGTAGGTTAGAGTGAGAGCCTCGTCTAAATAGGTTAACTGTGGCTATGGCAGCCTAAGGCGGCTAAGGCTTGAGTGTAAAGCAAATGGTACAGGGACGATGTATATAATATGTAACAATGTAACAATTAAAAGGCAGTTTTTCACATTAATGTTAAATGAACAGGGATATGTAGGCCAATGTTTTATCTTTAAAAAAGGAATGCATTTTATTTTTATTTTAATAATTAAAAAAATTACATGACATTGATGACATGATGATAACTTATAATTAAATATATTTTTTATACTGAAGCGTTGAAATTAATTATTTATTATTATATTTTTTTAAATTTCATCTTCCACGAAATTTATACGCAATGTGACGTGTGATCGTAGCAAGAATGGGCTGGCGAATACCATCATTTTTATATGAAATGTCAAGTGCCATGGGCGCAGTTAGGGTGCAAAACGTCTGGTGGTAGGCTATTAGTAGTAGGCCTATTTAGGGGCCATCCATTTGACATCACCTAAATTTTGCCGAAAGTTGACCCATTCCCCCCCCCCCCCATTGTAACAAAAAGAAAAACCACCCCTAAAATATAACGCTACAAACACCCCACCCCATGAAAAAAAAACACTCTGTCACTGCTGTCCATTACAAACCCTACAAAAATCATATAGGCCTACCATGGATATCAGTAAATATCGAATTACTGCACCTGTGTTAAAAAACTTTTCCCTAGAACAGTTGTTCTTAAACAGGGATGAAAGCACCCCCTCCTGCCATTACTAGATGTTACTGCCTTTTAAAAACAAATACGTTTATATGCATTTTGATTAGCAGCAGTAAAGTTAGCAGAGGCTAAGCTAGGACTAGGGCAAAAAGCACACCATCAACCCATCAAGGGTGCCACAATTGGAATGACTTTGGTTCAAGTTGGTCTTTGGTGAAGCTAGAGATGTCCCTGGTTGTTATTTTGGATAATTTTGCACTTCCCATCTGAAAGTCTGCAATTCGCTCACCAAAACTATTTGAAAGAAATACTGAATTCAGGTCTGTGCCAAAATGTATCCCTACATTTTGAAATGATAGCTACCTCAAATGAAGACAATTGCACGAACTGTTCAATGCAAAATATATCATTTAATGGCTACAGCTTTTATTAACTTTATTTATATTATTGAGGAGCCAATAATGCAATTGGAAATATGACTCTTTTTGCTTAAGGTAGGAAGTATTAATAATGGGAATATTTTTTTTTTTTTTTAATGTCTTTTGCGCCGCCCCCCGACACCTTACAATTTCTGCTTCCCACTTCCCTTGTGGTGAAATTGTGACACTATGGGGTTGAATCTAGGATTAGGATTTGTGCTAGCTGATTACTCTGGGGCGCTCCACAACCAGACTGAATTCATTTATGTACGACACTGAGCCACATAATGCCACACAGGACGCTTGAAAAATTCCTTCCCTCAATCAGCTAGTATCAATAGAGGCACTGAATTCAGGTATATACCAATATGCAGCTCTTGATTATGAAATAATTTTTTTTGAAATTATGGTAAGGGTTTCCCAATTCCTATCAATATCAAGTGCAATCAGCGCCCTTGATTTCTGCCCCACTTCCCGATAAAAATAACAGTAAAACTGGGCCTATTATCTTCTTCTTCTTTATTTTGAGGGCCCACGATCAATGAATTGATCATTCGGGCTCCTATGTTTCAGAGGGATTTGCGATGTTACTGTGCATGGGTTTCAATGGGATGCTTCACCTGTTGCAAGGGCGACTCAGCAGTGGTGTTATGAACTTGGGGTTGGAATACAGGAGGCAATAGACATAAATGTGTCGAGTGTAGCCGCCTCAACTGTTATTATCACCAGACTAGTGGTGTAGCTAGTGTTAGTGCCGATAGCTACACTGACTAGTGGCTTAGCTATTATTGGTGTCGTTACATACACTAACCAGTGGTTTAGCTAGTGTTAGTGTCGATAGATACTCTGACTAGTGCTGTAGCTAGTGTTAGTGTCGATAGATACTCTGACTAGTGCTGTAGCTAGTGTTAGTGTCGATAGATACTCTGACTAGTGCTGTAGCTAGTGTTAGTGTCGATAGATACTCTGACTAGTGCTGTAGCTAGTGTTAGTGTCGATAGATACTCTGACTAGTGCTGTAGCTAGTGTTAGTGTCGATAGATACTCTGACTAGTGCTGTAGCTAGTGTTAGTGCCGCTCTGGAGTGGCCAAGATGTTTGCTTCACTCCCTTCAACGCAAGCCTTTAGGGTGTGCGACCTCGCTTAATTAAGGCACCGTGGCCATAGGGGCGCCTGGAGCGCCCAGAAAATATTGTAATTCCCTTAGTTTATTATAGTGAAGTGTGAACCACAGGTCAGGAGACAAGAAACGGAACTTTTCGCACAATCGTTTTTCATAAAATGAAAGTTGCATTCTGAATTTGGTTATTAACATTGGGGTTGGGACCAACCGAAAGGGCTCCATAGCTTACGTCGTAATCGGAAAAAGAGCGGAGCCATACAAGGACAGGGAAGGGGGCGCCACATAGGGTCAAAGTTTACCTAAGGCCGACGTTGCTCCCTTATCACGATACAAACTCGGCATTTGTCCGAAAAAGCCGCCCCCATATAAAGAAAAAGTGACACCTGGGGTGGAACCCCCCCTCACCCCCAGTTAGAGTGTTTGGCGCCAAGAGACAAGATTTATTTTTACGCCCCCTCCTCCAACTCCTAAACCCATTATTTTTATCCATTAAACACTATCAATGCCCCCACCCCCCCTCTTTCCCCAGGCCGGCATCCTGGGGGGACATAATTAATTTTCTGAGAGAAACACTGGTTACAGATATGTTGTATTTTTATTCTAGCCTATTTCACAGTCCAAAAAAAAAAAATGAAACTTGATATCAAAGTGTTAATATCTGTAGTGTCAGTAAGTTCACATTGATTTATGTTGGTTTGCGCACATAACATATAACATTGGATTTGGTATAATTCATGGTCTATAAATTGCACATCATTTCATAAATGAATGGGTTTAAAAATATTTATGAAATCTAAACCTATCTAACCTATTATAGTATAGGCAACATTACGTTAGCTAATTTTATGAACAAGTGGGGGGGGGGGGCGGGGAAGTCAGTTCAATTAATTTCAAACATTGAATTCAAATAATTATTGTTTTATTGCAGTCACAGTATATGTTGATTGAGTACTTTTAGGGTTTAAAAATATTTATGAAATCTAAACCTATCTAACCTATTATAGTATAGGCAACATTACGTTAGCTAATTTTATGAACAAGTGGGGGGGGGGCGGGGAAGTCAGTTCAATTAATTTCAAACATTGAATTCAAATAATTATTGTTTTATTGCAGTCACAGTATATGATGATTGAGTACTTTTATAGTATATCGCTTGTGTCTATGCTATTTTAGCTCGCATTAACAGCGCTCTGATGTCCTAAAATCTACTTAAAGAAAAAATGTATTTAAATGGTTTTAAATGACTTTTTATCATTTTCAATGTCCCTCAAAGATTGAGGCAAACTGTTCCACGATTTAGGCGCATTAGCCTCAAAACGGCGCAGCCCTTATGACTTCTTTCTGTGTCCATCCTCACTGGAAATTCTCAGTAAGGACTGTGTTGAAGAGCGCAGGTTCTGTACATGTTTAAAAATCATTTTTTGAAGATATTCAGGTGCAGAGCCTTCCATACAGCTATACGCAGGGAAAAAAATTTGTAGTCAATGTGCTCACTCACAAGAACTGGGTTGATGTGGTCATATTTCTTAATATGCGATACAGTGCGTGCTGCAGTATTTTATACCTTCTGGTTTTGAGGTAAACCCCACAAACAACTGTTACAGAAATCTAAGAGTAACACTGTACAGCACTGAGACTTTTTTGTATCACTCTTTTAGACCACGCATACTACTGTATAGCTTAGAGTGGAGCTAACATTTCTAATGCATATTTTAAAAAACAACAACGAAGTTTTGTTATAGTTCATGTCTAAAATATTTGTTTTGAAAATTAGACGTACAGGTAGTCTATATTCTTAAGGGTCGTTTGCAAATTACGTCACGCTCAGAAAAAAAAAAAGGTGGGGGGAGGAGTCGAGAATTTGTGAACTTGTTACGGGGGGGGTAAAAAATTTGTGACGTCACAACATAACAATTTTTTAAAATCTAGATATTTTCTAATTTAAAAAAAATCTTTATTCAATTAATTTTGCCTTGGTTAAATTATAGGTATCGTGAACTCAGTCGCGCACACCTTCTGCGTATATCGAAAAATGACGCAAAAACCGTTGTGGCCATCAAAAGCGTTTCTTCACAGCCATATGCCCCAAACCCACATTTTTTGGGGTGGGGAAATGATAACTCATCAAAAATGTCTTTATGCATGTATAAATTAGTAGCCGGGTATTTTATAGTAATCACAGGGGTGGGGACCACAGAGGTACCTGGTAACTAAAACGTAAAAGTGTAAATTATCACTCAAAAAAGGGTACGAAACGATGTTCTAAAATTATTCCCTAGCTTCTAGGGGTACACAGATATCTTGCTGCGACCAAGGATACATCAAATAAGTCACGAACACATGTATTGTTAAAATGTTTAGCAGTATTTTTTAGATGTTTAAAAAAAAAACTCTTAACTTTGTTTAAAATTAAAAGCCCTTCCTTCATTTCAGACCACATTAGGTCAAGTTGATCATTTCAGACCACATTAGGTCAAGTTGATCATTTCAGACCACATTAGGTCAAGTTGATCATTTCAATTTTTCTTAACTTTAATTGCTGATTCTTTATTTGTAATGTTTGGTGCAACAATTTACTGTCATCACTTTGTCAGGGGGGCCGCTTTGTCTCCTGTCCTCCATCAGACCTTTTCTCTCCCCTTCTCAATTTCCTTCTCAGTGAAAGTTAATACCCCCACCACCTTTAGAGAGCCACTTCTCTGTAGCAGCATTACCTAAAATTAAAATCAAAACCAGATTAAGAAATCTTCTTGACCAGAACATGTTAATTAAATAACAGTAGGACAAACGAGGAGCAACACAAAAAAATCCCCAGGCATTCTCATCATTGAAATTTTATTTACAACCAATAAACTTATTACTAGCTACATATGGAGAAACTAAATTAAATTTTTTTTTTTCTGTAGCAGACATTATGGAAGGGCTAGAAGTTTGATTTTATTACAATATTTTTTAAACACAGCATGCGTTGTCTTTTTAAATACCGGAACCAATTAAGGACAAAAATTATCTGATCAATTACATTAACAAGTAATACCCCCATATTGTTCACAGGGCCATTTCTACCACTAGGCTAGTCTAGGCAGCCGTGAAAGGTGTCAACATTTTTAAATTTGAAATCTAACAGCAAAAATTAAAAAAAAAAAATAATATAGGACATTAAAAAAAAATAATTATTTAATGTTAGATCTAATACAATTACAAGAAGTCAAAAAAAAAAAAAAAA
>CAXITT010000148.1:714678-756772 GCA_964033795.1 Lymnaea stagnalis
CGTGAAAGGTGTAAAAATTTTTAAATTTGAAATCTAACAGAAAAAATTAAAAAAAAAAATAATATAGGACATTAAAAAAAAATAATTATTTAATGTTAGATCTAATACTATTACTAGTAGTCAAAAAAAAAAAAAAATACTAGTTCTTTACAAATGCATTAATTCTTCTAGCCTGGATGACAAAGGAAGAGAATAATGGTAGAAAATGGGAAGGGGAGTGACAAAATACCTAGAAACAGCCCTAACTGCTTCTTAATCCTCAAGAGTCTTTTCCTATATCAAAAAGGTAAAATAGTTAATCATACATTTTTAACTTTTAACAATTACTTTCTTATAGAAAACAAATATTAAAGATCTGCAAACCACCATTCAAAAGTTTTCAAGACTATTTCAACGAATAGTAGTGTTTGCTCAAAGAATTCATTACTATATTATATAAATTATATTTTTCCATGTTAGGTAAAATGGCAAAAAAGAAAAAAAGAGTTTTTGTTTTTTTACATACATTTTTATTAACTGATATTAAAATCTTGCAGGAATCCTTAGAAATGAGACAGCTCTATTGTTGACATTCATAACTGATTAGTATATACATATTTAGTGTCATTGGGGGGGGGGAAGAAAAGCTGCTATGAAAACTATTATAGAGAAAAATTATCTTGCAGGAATCCTTAGAAATGAGACAGCTCTATTGTTGACATTCATAACTGATTAGTATATACATATTTAGTGTCATTGGGGGGGGGGGGAAGAAAAGCTGCTATGAAAACTCTTATAGAGAACAATTCTTCTACAGCTTTTGGGCTACTCCCTGCAATTTAATGGCGTGATATGATGGTAATGATCTCATTATTTCACTGATTTATTTCAATAAAGGAACAATCAACATTACTGATCTGATAAATATTGCATTATTAAATGACATAAAAAAATGTAGAAAACATGTACAAAAATAAATAATTGAAAATAATTGGCACTCACTTAACACCAGTGATCAAGATTTGCTTGAAAATGAGCTCAGTGGTACAAAATTACAATTAAGATCAATGTTTTACTCTGTAGATAAATGATACAACCATGACTCTTTTTTTTTTCAACTATTCAACACTTTGGGAAACCAAATTTACAATTATTACAAAATAACTCTTCCTTTACATCACGGTGGGAGTGAAGATGTGTTGAGGAAGAACAAGTTGAAATCTTTATCAAGTTGATCTTCTGTACATCATGGCTATTAATCGTCAATAAAGACATTTTCCACTAAATGATGTGCCCTTGAATTAACACTTATGCTCAACTTGGAATTTTCCTTTTTAAAGCTGGCCAAGTAACAAACTTATAATAACTGAGCTGGTGCACTAAGATTGTTTAACCAACCGCTATACCAATGGTCAATATATTACAGAGCTCTTACTGCAGCACAGCTAGGAGATTCAATGATGGGTACATGGAACTCTCGACACTAACTCATTGACCTTGATCCCCATCAGCTTAAAGTTAACCTTGCCATCAGCATGTCAATCTTCCCAACAAGATTTCTTCCCTCTAGTTGGTTCAGATTCACTTCCTGAAAAAAATCAAAAGAATAAGATCCATGATGCCCCTTCAATTTTTTTACTCCATAAAGTCACTTAAAAGCAAGAAAACAGTTATTTAATTAACTTTCAATAACAATGCCTGCATCACATGTTAAGGCATGGCACTAGCCAATCCTCTTTTATCCTACACTAATAGATGCAAAGAGTATAACTTTAAAGACAAGATAAAGTGTTAATTTATCTACCTGGAATTCTCCAGACAGACTTGCCCATTTGCTGGCTGTTACTGCTGGTGAACTATGGGTGTCCACTGCTGGGTCAACTTTCTTTATGGCCAGCTTATGGCCGCTGACAGGGTTGCTATGAAATGCCAAAATGCTGCAGAAAAAAATGGAAAATTAAAAAAAAACAACATTCAAACTCTATGCTTAATTAAAGAGTTAAATAAACAATGAATTTAAATACTGTACAGCATTTAAAGATGATGAACCTTAACAATTTTTAAGTAACGATAATACAAAAATTTATAGTAGGATTCAATCAGTTGTTTTCATAATAATAATAATAACAACCAAATAACAACCTGTAGTGTATCTATGAATACATTAAAAGTAGGAACATACATATTTCCTTTAGGGGAAGCCAGCATAACATTGGAGGTAGTGCCATAGGTCTCCATGTCACCATGTCCACTGCTGACAATGCTAGATAGGACCTGCCAACCTTGAAGTTTGGCTAAATTTTGAATGGAATGGGCATGATGTTGGCAGATCTAAGGAAGAAACATATTTCAATAAAAATAATAGCGATTTTGAAATTATAAATTTTAAGGAAAATACATTAAACTAAAATGAGCATCGGTCTTATCTTAAACATTGTTTTAATGTTAAGATAACTTAGAATATAAATGACTCATTAATACCTAATAAACTTGAGTGCTCAACACTGTTATAGAATATGCTAATGTCATGGGAAAACATTTGAAAAGGCCAAAGTCCTAGGGAACATTAAGAATTAAAAAAAAAGAAAAAACTGCCACGGGTCTCAACAAAAATGTTATTATTTGTGAATAAAAAATTGTACTAGGTAAAAGCAGTGAAAAGTCTTGCCTATTTGGGGACTTCAGATTAAAGCTACAAACATTGATATTTTGTGTGAAGACACTAAACTGACCTGCCATTGTAAGAGATCCCTTAATTCATTATCTTCAAAGGACAATGTACACACACGGCCATCTTTCATAATTACTCTGATGGACTCAATACCAATGATTAGCACAAGTGGAGTCCTGATGAAGTGATAAAATTTGAGTTACAGAATTGAAAAGTTTAACAGCATAAATAAATTAACTAAGAGCATATATAAATGAATGCATAAATAACATTTACTGAATCTGTTTCATACATTAGCGAACAACTTCTTATCAATTTGTCTCTAATATGAGAGTTCATGTAAATAGTTTTAGGAACTAAATTGAAATTACTATGCTATTTATAAAAATATAAGGAAGTATGGGAAATGTAGAATCTTGTGTCTGTCAAAATTCTAAACAAAACACAGCAAAAATGGAATTTGTAACAGTAAGGTACCTGATAGTTTCATAACAGTAAGATGTGATACTGATCCTGACACTAGATTCAAGGCTGTTGTTAAGACAGTTCCAATGTGCACAGATTTGTGGGTCCTGTATGCTGATGGCTAACTGGTCAATGACATGCATGGACCTGGCAGGTGTTATAGATATAAATATATTACATTAAAGTCACAATAACGTAGCACTCAATGGATATGTTACGGACAATGTGAATAAGTGGGCATTATTCATAATGCTTGGTCATTATGAATAATGACAGATAAAATCAGACAATTTAATAATTTTGCATTTCTCTATGACAATCTAGGATAATTTATTACATTGCCTCGTCATTATAAATACTGCTATTATTTCACTGGTCACTTTAATTAATTGTGTACCAAGATCATTTAATTAAATTTATTCAACTTCAACCTCTTAAAACCAAAAGAACAGAAGAAGTAGCTTATGTGCTTTTGGATATTTTAACCATTTTTGGTGCGCCTACTATTTTGCAAAGTGATAATGGGAGAGAATTTGCCAAAAATACTATTAACGAACTATGTAGCATGTGGTACATGGGAAGCCCAGACAATCTCAAAGTCAGGGCTCCATAGAACGTGCAAATCAGGAAGTGGAAAATATGCTTTGTTCGTGGCTGCAAGACAATAACAGCAGAAAATGGTCACAAGGCTTACGTTTTGTTTAGATTATGAAGAACAGAGCTCATCATAGAGGCATAAACTGTACTCCGTATGAGGCCATGTTTGGAACAAAGTTAACAGTTGGTCTAAAAATTTTCTATCTACAGATGTTCTGCCTAATATAAATTGTGAAGAGGACTTAGAAGTAATAGTAAAAGATCACAACAATTTACATTCTGTAGAAGAAGGTGCACTGCGAAATGAGCCAGGGTCAACATAACGAGGAGGAACTATCTTCTATTTATACTTATGTTCAATCTTCAACTTCATTATCTGAACCAAGTTCTGATTTTCATAACAACGAAAGAGAAATAAATGTCTCTGAGCCATCTGATATTCAAGTCTCCGGTCATGAAAAACGCCGGTATGAAGGTTATGAAGATTCTTCAGAGGATCCCAATGTGAAAAAAGAAAAGCTGACATATTAAAAATTAGGGAGATTTCTGCAAACAATCTAAAAAAACAAACTGAAACAATGCTTCAAACCTCTAATTCAAAATACTCTGCTGCTAAAAAGGGTGACACAGTTAGAGTTGGAGTCCCAGATGTTGACAGAGGTCGAATTGATGGAAGAAATATTTTGGCATTTGTTCTTGAAATAACAGATGCCAATCTTTATAAATTAGGCACCAAACATGGAATCCTAAATCAACTTTATGCTAGGAACCAATTTACAATATGTAATGAAAAGTTTATTTATGCCGAAGAAATTCCTCAGTCAGAGATTTCACTAAGAGAATGTGCAAGAATGTCATCCAAGACTGGGGCCCAAGGCTATAGTCAATGTTGCTGTTATTGTGGCTGTAAATCTGACAAGTGCAAGTGCTGTAAAGAAAAAAAGCTATGTAACTCGAAATGTCAACAAAGTGGAAGTTGCTCTAATAAATAGAAACTCTAGGATTTGACATTTTTTGTGTTTATGTATTTGTTAGTACATACCTAATATTTTTTTTAGTTTGGTGTATTCATTTTTTATACTTATTTTATCACCACTAGTTTGTATCTTTATTTGTTTGTTAGTTATTTAAAAATTTGTTTGAATATAAAATATACTCTTATTTTTGTATGTAGAGAAATATGAATAAAATTTTTCTCAAATTGTCCACTCGATTTCCAGCATCATTCATTATGCCGGGGCAATGTAATATTTTCTATATATCTATATTGACACATCCCATTGGGCACTTTTTAAATTGCCCGGTCATTATGAATAATGCCCAATTATTCACATTGCCCGTAACAGATATATGAAAACCAAAATATAATAAAGTGTAATTGTATAAATAAGTACTATATAACCGGTAATAGTAAATGTTTACTCACTGAAAAATAAATTTAATAAAGCAGAACTTCTGGGTTCAACTGCTCATAAAGTGTTAAAATGGATTCATTTATTTAGTTTGACAATAGATTCACAGGACAGAGAGATGGCTAAGATAAAGTTCATTAAACTTGTCTAATACCCCTCCAAGCCACCAAAGACCAAGTTAAGACAAATCCAGACCTAAAATCTTACAAGATCGTCTCAAAATCGTACAATACTGTATCTTAAGTAAATAAACACACAATATAAAAAATTTATACAATAACTACTTGCGCCGCGTGTCTAGTGAGATCGAGCTATAAGCTGGCTTCAAAAAAGGTAACTGAAGGTAAAAAGTAGATGACTGACGTTTATATTGCAATATGTGGGTCACTGTTTTGCAGACATGTATCTGCTATAGATATCAATTTTAATCCATTAATATTTAGGTGAATGTACTGATTACAATATCACAGTCTGTCACTGGTAAAAATAAAGTTACTGGTGAAATTTAATGTGGTTCAAACTTGAAGTCAGATCAGCATAAAATGAAATTTATCAAAATAATAATAAACAAATTAGGATGTCATTTGAAAAAAAACCCTACCAAGTAACTTGAGATTTATTTTTTAGGAAAGCTTTAAAAAACGATCAATATCCATTATGCCTATTTCCAATTAACATATTACAGTTTGATAACTACCACAAGCTTTAAATGGGTGAAAGGAAGAGGGGGCATTAAAAATCAGCAGCTGTTTTTTGCGTTCAAAAGATAGTTTTCAAAGGCCCCCTCCGATCTATAAAATATGTCAAAATCTAAATCTGTGCTGAACAGTTGAGAATGCATTCTATAGTTTTCTTTGTTTCTGCACTCTCTGAGATTCAGCCTTAAGAAATAACTATGTCACAAAATTACATCATGCAGCACAGAAGCAATTAAGCGCAAAGAGGGGCCATCAATATAATTCGTCCGAAAAAAAAAGTCACACTTTCTACCATCCCCTATTGCATGCATACTTTTTGACGACACCCCCTCCTCCATACAAAAAATCACAAATCTAATAATCTTTATACATTTATGATGTTACAAAAAAAAAAAGAAAGTGACACAGGTTTTGACAGCTTGCTGTTCGGCAAGCCCAGTGGTTCCAAGAATATATTCCCAGCGCCCTGGGTGCTTGTTGCCCTCGGGCAGGGTTATGAGAATAGGGCGTAGAGCAACATGCACCAAAATAGTCTTTATAAAGGACTTAAACCTAAATAGTGAATTTAATCATAAAGTCCCATTTACTTCACAAAGACAAGGGGTGCTAAAAATAGCCCATTTACTGGTCAGTGGGGTGAGTTTGTGTAGGGTGGGTGAGTCGTGTATGAGTGTGTGTGGTTGTTGTTGTTGTATGCACATTTTTCTGTATGCAGTTACTAGATGGGGCTTAGTGACCTACATACCTGTTATATTTATTTTTACACAACCCTTTATTTAATTTGTTTATGTATTCACTATTTCCAAGTTTACTTGTTAGAATTTAACACAGGGAGCCTGGTGAAAACATGAATTTGGCATAGGAGCCAAGAAACTGAAATTTTAGAGGCACTGCCCCCCCCCCCCCGAAAATGGAGCGAGTTAATTTTATAGACTTAAATATTTAGAAAGACACTCTCGGAATGTATATATTTTCAACCTGGTCTCTTAAATTTGTAGTTCTGGTGGGTTTCAGGGTACAAAATTAACACCAGGAGACTGGTGAAAACATGAATTTGGCATAAGAGACAAAAAACCTAAAATTTAGAGGCCCCGCCCCCCCCCCCCCCGAAAATGGAGCGAGTTAATTTTATAGACTTAAATATTTAGAAAGACACTCTCGGAATGTATATATTTTCAACCTGGTCTCTTAAATTTGTAGTTCTGGTGGGTTTCAGGGTACAATCGTAAAAGAAATCTCAGAATTGTACACTGCAATAATTGTATGCTAATATCGTCAAAGTAAACAAGTCTGCAAATCTCAATAAGTATATATTTCAGAAGTGTGGAAACACTACATGGAAAAAATAAGCAATACCTTATTCTTAATACTGCATGTTTAGTTTGTTTCAAGATTTGTTCAAGCAAAGATTCACTGTGGAATGAATAACATTTGTATAAACAGTTAAACAGCATAAACATTTGTATAAACAGTTTGTATAAATAGTTTGTTAAATCTTTAAGTGATCAAAGTATTTTTACACCCTAAATTATTTAACCCTGAAAGAACTCAAGTGACATATTACTTATGTCCCCAATTCACAATTTTTATAATGTACTTTGTATGACATGAAATCTTTTTTAGTCTAGCACTTTTAAGTTGCAAGAAACAGTTTTGATAAAGCAACATCCTGAACATCACTTGGCATAATCAGAATGAGGCTGCTATGCTTTTACATCACAGTATTTACATTTTTGCATCTAGCAAAATATAGAAGAACTTTAAGAAAAGCGATACCGTACTTTATTACCCAGGTACAATCATGGAGACTGATAGCATTGAAAAACCATCATTTGGTTGAAAAAATGTACTGAAATAATAATTAGCTTTTGATCTTTTATTTAAACTTGAATACCGGTACATTTGATGATTTATTTTATTCAGCTTTAAACTTTATGCAATGGTCGTGAAAAACTTCTTGTATTCAAAATCCCTAAAATTATATTTAAGTTCAATTGACATTATATGGTTAGAGCCCCCTATAAAAATATATTAAAATAAAAAACAATCTCACTTTTCTCCCATTTCCATGAGCTCTTGTCTGGACATTGCTTTTGGGCCAGCAAGCCTCCTCCTCTTTGTCATTCCTAGCATTGCATTGACGGGGTGGGGTGGGCTGTACCTCAAGTTTCTGTCATGGACTTCCCTCAGAAGTTGGTGCAGGGAATGTTCTAAAACATGGTTGTGCTCTAATTTGTGTGGGGATAGGTTTACCTGAGCAGAAATCAAGTATGAAGTTGAATATGATTTAAACGAAGAAAAAACTACTAATAAACTATGGGGAAAAAGTTTCTAAAAGGTAGAAAAAATACAGAAAGCATTAATATTTACAAATTATGCATTCTGTAACACTTGAAGAAAGTAGTTAAAAAAACTGATTTGAGTTTTCAAATATTTCAAGAAAAAGATTTTGTAAATACCTTTTTTTCTTTTCCTGTATAATGACACAAAACAATTGATAGCTGGATGCCTGGGAATACCTAAAACAAATGTTGATTTTGTGTTTACTAATGACATTAAACATCATCTCTTAAAACTTTATTACGACAAAATGTAGATCATCAAATAGATAACATATTGACTGTCTTGACAAAGTTATTGAGTTTACAATCTTATAACCTTATTTTTCACTATACCAGGGGAAAAAGTCATGCAGATAGAAATGTATTTTCACTCTATGCGCATATAAAGTGCTAAGCAGCAGTTCCTCTTAAATCATGTAAAAAAAATTAAAGCTTTCAGGGAAATGTTTTTTCTATGTGTGTTAAAAATTGTTTAAATAACAAGGGATAAAAAAAAAGGATTTGGAAGTACTGGGTAACTTCAAGATTTAACAAGCCAATACTTACGTTTGTGAGAATTTGATTGCCAACAACCATATGAGGAGTTGTGCCTTTGACTTGAACTGCTTCTCGTGCCAACTATGAAAAAAAAAAAAAGCTAGGTAAAATTCTTAAATTTTTAAAGAAAGAAGCAGTAGGACATTATTTTTAAAAGATTTAATTTGAAAATGCATATAATTTAATGTTTTCTACTGTAAAAATAATTATATTTGTGTTTATAAAGGCAAAAAATGGTGTACCTGTGCAAATAGTTCCTTGCAAAACAGCACATTTTGAGCAACCTCCAACTTTTGCTGCCAGTATGCATCTGTTGGCACAGATCCAAGTCCTGCAGGCATCTTTAGTGTAGCACTTGTCATATCCATCAGGTCTGAAGGAATTAACAGAAACAACATAAATGCTAAAGAGCAGATTTAATGTTTAATTTTAACATACTAGTAGTTTCTTTATGAGATTTTATCTCTCTAGTATCAATTAGAGAGTGGCACAGGGCAAAAGTGGCTGCACTTCAAATATTCACTTTAAAATATATTAATCTCTATCATGGAGCGTTGTTAAAATAAATCTTACAGTAAGGCTTCCATACCCGTGACATTCTTGACTTCAACCTGTATGTAAGCCACCCCCTCAAGCTCACTGGGTATGCTGACATCAAGGCTACTTTTTTTGTAAACAACTTCCCCTTCTGCTGCAAGGTCCGATGTTTTCAGAACTTCAAATGTTCCACCTTGCCAGAATCTCGAACCAGCTAATGACAAATTACACTTATTACAGTACATCAATCTATTATCAGATATTAAATTTCAGGGGTCAAAATTAATAACCAAAGAGTTGCTAACTAGCTTGTAGATAAATATTAAAATATGTCTTTGGAAATTTTGATCACTACTCTTCCTTCACCCAACCCAGAATTAACTTTCCTTGCATTTTCATTCTTCCTTCTAAGAAGAAAAATATTAAATGAAGATTAAAAAAATAAATAATAAAAATATTCAAGCAAAGGAATAAATGTACGATTTTTTTTTTTTTACTTAGAACCAAATATTTTCATCTATATTTCTACAGAGAAAAAGAGACAATTTCTTTATTATACACATGAAGAATAACAATTATGTACCAGATTTGTAGCTAAGTTCTCCAAGGATTGTATTGTGGACTTTCTTGAGACGCCAATTTTTTCTTAGTTTAAGAAGTTCCATGAGAAAATTTTCCTGTGTATTGGAGGCCATTTCAGCTTGAACTCTCTTTAAACGCTCAGCACCCACAGACAAAATTTGAGCTGCTGCTACAAGGCTCTGTAGATTATAATAACTATTAAAATATTCTGATTGTCCTTATCATGGTTAATTGAAAATATCCCCCAATATACCTGTAAATATTTTGTATACAAAAGAAAACTGCTTTTTACAAGTGTTGAGGGCTGAAGGATAAGGTCATTTAATAAAAATATATTAAAAAATAATTCAGAAATGTTGTATTTATTATCTCAAACTTTGTAACCAAACTGCAAGGAGTCTAACAAATTCTAAAAAAAAATATTTTAACTTCATTTCAAACCTTTTTTTTTGCCAACATCTGTAGCGAGGCCTTGAGCTCTGGAGGATCTTGAGACACTGGGTCAGTGACCATATAGTGTTTCTCTTTAACTATATTAAGTACATCATAAAGCACACTGATCTCTGTAAAGGCAGCTCTGTACAAACAATTTGCATTGTCAATTTTACATTTAACAGTAACATTATCTAATTAAATTTAACACATTCATGATCAATAACTAAGGACATCCAAAACGAGACTTATGTTGAAATGCAATAAAATGGAAATAGAAAGGCCATCGTACTTGAGCTTGTTTCTCACTGAATCCCATGGCCACAATGATGGTTGAAAAGGTGCCAGGACTTTCTCTTCATCAGACTCTTTCTCTCCTTCAGATGTTGGCTTTCCCTTTTCTTCACTCTCATCTTTAAAGAAGTCAATCTTATGTGCAAGTTTACTTAAATTTTCTGACATGGAGAGAGGCCTGAAATAAAAAATAAAAATAATGAACAGTTAATTTTTTCAAACAAATCATTTTTCCCTAAATGCAAATGATGTAACAACAAAATTATGAAATCACCATATTCATATTCCACATGGTAATTTAATAGGATGCCTCTAATGAAATGCAAAATGAAAAAGCACCAGTACAAGGAGTGTTCATAGATTCTGTGTCTGATCTTGTTTATGTTTGCATAAGCTGCCAATCTGTCTGAATAGCCTGATACAATAAGTAAGTCTGGAAGGATATACCATATTTATTGGCCTATAGCACACACTTTTTCTCCCTGAAAATAGGCCAAAAAATACGAGTTTTTAATTTTCCGATGTGTGTGTCAATTTATTATTAAATTAGTTCTTTCGACAAATATTTGAGTTCCGTTTCCGGCCTTATAATTTGGAAGACATCTTGGCCTACATTTCTAGCCAGCTATTTTGCTTTTTTCAATCGACCTTTATTTTGAAGATCTTTGGTATATATAAGGCATCTTCGCATACAAATTTTTTTGTGAAATAATAAGATAAGGCCCTTTTTTATTAAATCTGTATGAGCATTAGATATTGATCTATATCTGTGCCAAGTTTCATTGATGTAGGTCGTGTCCCACGCTCGTTACGCTTCTCCCAGTGACCCATATCACCATAAGTTGGCTCAGCCTTATTTCGACATGCCGTAGGCCACGCCCCCTTTTTAATGGCAGAAGTTGCCGATACTTAGGAAATATTTAATTATTACCACTATATACTTCAAAATATTTTATATTTTGTGTTTCAGAATGCATTTTGAAGACATTTAAACTGGAATGTTTTAATTTGAGCTTTAAAAACCCTGTAAGAGTCCATATTATAAATGATCAGAATTTTCTCTGTGCAACACGTTGTCATTGGCAATCATTCACAGCCATTTGCATAACGGCTATATCGTAGTACTATCTCAGAGTTTCATTCATAAGAGTTTGCCGTGTGCAAAATCTATTAAACCATTGGTCAGGGAAAGCTTTAATTAATTATTCATGTGCCAAAGTTGAAAGTTTAAAATAAATGGACCCTAAACAGTATTTTAGTGATAAGGGAATGCGTTGCCTTATATAAACTATATAGTCATTGCGCATGACGCGATCAGCGGAATGAGGTCAAAGAATATCGAGATGCAGTCCATGTTAAAAAAAGGCCAAACCAAGTCGTACTTTAAAAATTCATAACTTTAAAACTACAACAGCTAAAAATATGATTTTGGTGTTATAATTCTGTAAAAAATTAGCTCTATTTAACTATGCCATTGGTTTATTTTTACAAAATGTTTAAATTTTTGATAAAAGTATCTAAGCATTGCATTGAAATTCCCTGAAATACTGGATACCAAAGAGAAGAGCTAACTCCCCACGAATTAAAAAAGGGGGAGAGAATCTAATAATAATAATCTTTCACTATAGACTATAGAAACTCAGTCAATGTTGCGCTGATTTCTGAGTTTAGTGAGTCAGGTGTCACTGTTGCCATTGATTTTTTTAGTTGTAGGCGTAGGACGTTCTCCCTTTACAATGTAACCCCTCAGACACTCAGTCTGCACTGGAGTCGGAGTTGACTAACTAACAAAGTTTCCTTTAAGTCTTTAAGTCTAAGTACTCTATGTTAACTAAGTAATAATTGCTTTACTTTAACACCGGTACAATAAAAGAGAAAATTTCGCTACTGCTAGTTCTTTGCTCGAACATAATTATAAAACATTCCAACTTACGAAACATAAACTTCCTGGCCATCGTATCGAACTTCTTGAATTTGATGTTCAATAGCCGACTCAACACTAACACTAACTGAGGGAGCAGCCATCTTTGTACACACAGAAAATTACATTTCCGGCGATGATTCTAACAACCGAAAAACAAATATTCAATCAAATAAGCAAATGCCAAATGCATATTTAAAAGCAATTGTATGGCAGAAAGGTTTTTAAATGTTCATATTAATGTTAGAGACTTTTTGAACAAACTTGGAATATAACAATTAAACTTAAGATAAAATATGACGAGGATACTTATTTTTGGAATATAATCGTGTCTACGAGTAATACATAATTCAAATGAAAGCATTTTATTGATCATTTTTAATATCAAGGCCCGAAATTTTGAAAGTGAGTGAAAGAGAAACAATAACTCTGGTAGTTATTAGAAAAATTAGAAACGAGCAACTTTTAACCCTCATCCTCATGGTAATAAAATAAAATGATAAAGTTTAATAAAGTTCAGAATGTTGGGGAAAAAATGTGAGGTTTCAACTCACCAACTGCTGTTGCTTGTACTGTAGCATTTGTTGCACAATAATGTTGAGGGAGCTTTAAAGAAAGAAGGATTTAACATTAGCCAAGTAATTAAAAGATCATCTTTCAGAATTGAGTGGGGTGGACCAAGAATAGATACTTAATCAAAGTTATCATCTTTTCTACCAAAACTGTGACAATGCTTAAGCCAGGTTATGTTTTAGCTTAAGCACACTTACTTTTAAGTTTGGAGAGTGGATGTCTTAGGCTTCCATTTTAATGGATAATACTAGTAATAGGGGCATAGCATCCTCAAACTAAATCAAAGCTAGTGTAATAATGCTCAGAATATGTTTATTGCTTTTATGAGGAGCACCTGTCAAAGAGTAGCGTTACATTTCTAGGTGTAGGTCAGGGAGGGGTGTGTTTTAAAATGGGACAGTCAAATTTTAGGTAGAGGGATTTATTTATGGCAAAGTAAGTGGAAGCGCTGTATTATAATAAAAACTTGGCCAAAAATTAGGATGTGAATGCATAAAAAAAGAAAAAAAAAAGGAGCATCACATACGATTCCATATATTTTGGTGCTTAAATGAAATTTGTTAAAATTAAAACAAACTGTAAAAAAATTAATAAAAAGCTGGACTTTTTGGGGAGGGGTGAGGGCTGCTGGACAGTTTGCCAACTTTAGTGTATGCTATCATTCAAAAGCTGAAAATCACCCACATTCAGTTTCTGTGGTATAAGATGTACTATTATTGGTGTGTGAGCACCCTGGCCTGAAGTGTGACCATTGAAATTTAAATGAATTTTTGAAAAGTTTTTATATTATTATTTTTAATAAAGTATAATTGGGGGATGGGGAGTAGAGTTATTTAATTGTAGGCTAGAGTGGGATAGGCACAGATGAAAAGAAGCTTTATGGGAAGGGGACAGGCAACCCATCAGTTGACAATGCTGCAATGCAATGCTAAAGTTCAGAATTAGGTTTCACAGCCACCTCCATGCAAGCAAAGGACTTCATAACCATTAACCAATGAACTTCAGATTTCGAAGTTAAAGCCACCAGTCAGATGGGAAAGATGTACTTAGTTGGTTTAATATCGGTAGGTGGGAATCATATTCATACGAGTTTCTCTGCTGGCAATGAGCTTGGAGTTAGAGAAATGGAAGTCAAGAGAAGTGATAGAAGAGAGTCTGTTACAAATATGTTGACGGAGCTCTGACTTTGATTTGTCAAGCTAGTTTGGAAGATGCCACTGTACAAATAAAAACTATGTAACGCAGAAGTTAATTTGTCATTAGATGAAAGAATTACACAACAGTTGAAACTTTCTTTACAATAACAAGAGTCCCCTCCCAGAAATGGATTAAAAAACACATTATGATACAAACATTTTATTGGCTTACTAGGGTTCAACACAAATTAAAATACACGTTACCAGTAAATAATAATCTCTGACTTATAAAACTCAATCTTTTACTAACTTTTAGTAAATATGTTTCTCTTTAACTAATTGTTGAAATAAAAAACATAGTTTTGATTAAGCCATTAAATAAATAAAAATACTGCAATTTGGTATAATGTGGTAAGTATGAATTTAACACAATAGAATAGTTTACTCTACACTCGGATGATAATAAATATAATAAAAATTGTATCACTTTTAAAAATGAGTTAAGTAGGTTCATTATAAATTTCAAAACAGCAGCTAGAAAAAAAAGCAACTTAATATGAGATCATGGAATGTCAATACTCAAGTTATTCATGTGAGAATTCTGTTAATTTCAATGAACATTTTGGGACAATTTGTTCTTATTTTGTTATGTTGACATTTACATGCTTTGAAACATTTTATGTATGCCTTTTAACATTTTAAGATAGCCTTTCAGACTAGAAAGAAATCTTTTTCTTAAAATGTTAGAAGAAAAAAATATTGATGCAGATAATCTTTTCCAAAAACCGTTAAATTTTGGCAACTACTGCTTTTGCACAATTACCTGATTGCTCTGAACAAAAATTTCCTAATTTCATGAATGGGATATGTTAAAATGTTGACAGGATAAAGTATTGGGAAAATATTATGTTTCTGTTGAAAGTTTAAAATGTTTGTAATTTACAGCCTTTAATTATGTGTAATATTGTATGTGGGAAATAAAATGTCTATATAATAATGCTCAAATGTCTAAGCTGACAAGTATGTATACAACAATGTTAACAATATATTTATTAATGCTACATGTTAACTAGATTATCTGTATAAATATTATCTTTGACAAGAGTGGAAGCACCAAATGGGCACAAACATTTTTTTAAGGTATAGTTATAAATTATCACTTGGACTAGAGATTCTGATCTTGCTATATAACATCAGCAAATTTTTCTAAGTGTTGTGCAACTGACACCAAATCTTAAACATTAATTTTTTGGTTAAAATTTTGCTAATTAACAGTGAAACAAAATTTAGTATTTGTGCTCCTACTGAAAAAAAAATTGAAACACTGAGAAGAATATATGAATAACTGATTAGTGACATTAAACTTTTAACAAAATATTTATCTCAAAACAAGATAAGCCACACAAAATAATATCCAACCATGAGGAGTGGAGAGCAGGGAGCAATATTATACATCATTTGTTGTACCGGTATTCACAATATAGAACCTTCACAAACAGGTTATTTCAAGTAAGTATTTTAGGTGGTAAGCGAATCATAAGTAAAAGACTAGCTAAATTTTTAGCAGACACAACAAAGTATAAACATTTAATGTTGAACACAAAGGAGCACAACATGAAAATACTGAATTTAAAAAAAAAAACATTTTCACACTTAAAAGTAAAAGTGCAATAGCAATAAAATACAAGAAATTATGAAATCATATTAAATCTCTGACTAACAGCATTCATAATTAATATTTTCCCATTACTGTTTCAAAACACTTGGCCTGCAGACGTATACAGTTAATTTGGTAAATAAATGGGCCCACACAAAATTCAATCCTTTTCTGAACTGAGGTCTTGAATATGGCCATGTCATGCTTAAGGTTGGGATCACTATCACCTAATATTTGTATTATTTCAAAGTTCATAAACATTTGCGTCAGATTTATCATATTTGGACATTTTTTATAGTCAAACAAATTCAGATATCTTATATTTACAACAAGGAAAGAAAGAGACATGTTCTGAAAACTATATTAGCACAAAAAGATAAACCAAACAGTCCTTTAAAAAAAAATAAAATAAACAGCATCCTTTAACTATAAAAGCAGATGCACAATCAATCAGGTACCTTGAAATACATTTGATATGGATATCTTCAAAAAAAGCTAAGTTATGAAGTACAACCTAGGTTTACACTACATCTCTATTAAAAATTTGATGAGGATCAATGTTGTTCTTTTAAGATTGTGTAATGATCCATTCAAAGAGGAACCTACGAAAAAATGGTTTAAATGATGTAAATACTGAAAAAAAAAATCACAACTCTTAAGTGATGGAAAGGGACTAAAAATTCACAACAGTTGTATAAATAATAAGTTAAAACAAGCCAATAACTTATAATATCTGTGCCAAAAAATTAGCAGTGAGGTATAGAAGAAAATATAAACATTGAAAAAAACAATGCCAAACCAAGTACAATGAAACACTTTCTTCTTCTTCTTCTTCTATATCTTAAGGGCCCACGATCAATTTATTGATCATTTTGGCTCCTATGCATGTAGATGGGATTTGCAATGTTTCTTCTTATGAAATATTTCTGAATACATATAAAACTATTTTTTATAAAATATATCAACTGAGAATATTATCTTTAAATATGCAAATGGTTTAAAAGTGGTCACAATTTTGTCATGTGAGTGATCTGACTTAATGAAAATAAAGTGTCTATGTTTATATTTATATAAAAATAGTCTTGATGTATACTATAGTATAAAGTTTGTATCTAAAATTTTTTTTAATAACAATAACATGAAATTTGAATGTTTTAAACATGTCACTGGATGCGTCATAAATTATGTAAGCATGTAACATTATTCTCTAAACAGCAACCAAAAAGATATACAAAATAACTCTTTTGCATCTCAAATGTCTTCATTTCAAGTGTATGCAGATTTTGTTGTATATAGTAGAAACCCTACATAGCCGAGTTTTGTAGGTGAATGGATCAGGACAGCAATGACAGGTATAGGTGACGAGGTGTATAACAGCATTATAGTGACAATACTGCCCCCACTCACATTGTTTTGTTTTTAAGACTTTCTTTCTACTCGCATTTCCATCTTGTCCAGCATATGTTTTTGTGTTTAAACACGTGACTCAGCGAGCTTGAAGTTTACTGTATCAACGGGACCCCACAAAATACCCTTCACATCATCATATGGGATCTGGAATCATGGGTTGGGAACTCGTGTAATAAACAGTAAATATGTTTCAGTAACTGTCTTGAAAAATTCCAGCAAGCAAGCCTCAATTTAAATATGATGCAATAATTATAAATCTGCATTGTAAAGGGGGATGGGGCATTAGAATATAATATAGTTCTGGGGCGTACAAAAAGTGTGAGGGGGGCGTGTACAAAAAGTGTGAGGTGGCGTACGCTTGTGTGTATGGGGGGGGGGGTGTGTTGGTGGTTAGCGCTAATTGGTTTGGTATTCTTATATAAAGTGCGTTACTTGATTGCATGTTTCGTCAAGTAATTTTAGTAGATGGGAATTTCATGATTGAAATTGTTTGGAGGGTTATAACTTTTATTATATAATTTCCATTTTATGATAGTAAATTAAAAAATAATACTAATACACATAAAAAAAAATAATTTTAAAAGTGGAAACAAGAATGATCTGATGCCTATTTGTTAGTTATATCATTTCCCTGGTTAATTTATTTCCATAACGTGGCAATGAAGAAAGGAATCTTTTACACTTCTGAAAGGCTTGACCAGTCTGCTTTAATATCACATTTCTATTACATTTTTGAATGTAAAGTGTAAACTGCTCAGTATGACTTATGCAAGCACTTAAAAAAGTTAATGCTACTGTACTATTAAATATTTGGAAAGTACACTGAAGTTAATAGTAACACAGTGCAATGTGCATTCCAGAACTAGTAAAATTGGGTTTACACTATTTAACAGTCAGTATTTTTCAAAACTAAACAAAACCAAAACTCTTCATCTCATGAAATCGCTCACCTTAAAATATTTTCACCCAGTAAAAAATCCAATTAATTTTACTGAAAAGGTCTAGCAAAGTGAACATTGAAAATGGTTAAAACCTAACAAAAACATTATCACTGTGACCCCTGAACGATTCTGTCGACCTCTTTATCCTGACTCCCTGCCAAGCCAAAAATACACCAGCGCTGGCCAATCCAACCAACAAGCCAATCAGAATTCGTCCAGATACATCTGGTTCTTCCCAGGTCTTGAGCTGCTCATCTCGCCAGACATTGTATATGGATTTACGACACCATTCATCACGACGGTCATCCTGCATTGCGCTTGCTGAATAGAAATATAGATTTTTTTATGACACCGTCTCTACTAAACAGTATATTATGAGAAATACAATTAGGCACAAAATAAGTATATTGCATTACTTTATTAATTCCTACACTTTCTTTTAAAAAAGATTAATTTTAAATTGCATGCATATAAATAGCGATACTGGCACTATGTTGAATTAAATAATCCTTAACACATTTGTTTATAGTTCTATTTTATAAGCAAGTGCTTTAGTCTAGAGCAGAGTTGAGATCTGGAGAGATGTTTATGTGACATGCAAGACAATCTGGGAAAAGGATTAATGTTTTTATAAAATATCCAAATTTTCAAATGATTTTCTTTAGAAATCTTGAACATTAACAAGACAGTGCAAAATTGTCAGCATGTAATGATAATCACAGGAGATTTAAAAATGATTAAATTGCTTATTTGCTACTGAACTGGGTGTGATTTGTCAAAGCAAATCTTCTATAATGTATTTTAAAATACACAGAATTCTCTGAACAAATCTGGCGGAGCAAACAAGTCCCGTTATATCATTAGATAAATTCTAAAAGTTATAGCACTGTCTTTCTAAGCTCTCTTCCGCAGTTAAGAGAAGCGATAATCCCTCTCTGTGTGGAAATAATGGCACAGTCTTCTTGGCTTGACAAGTGTGCTGTAAACTTTTTTTAGAAGTTTACCAATTTTGTTGTTTGAATTATTTACTATTATGAAAATAACTTGAGTTATAAATAATAATTATTATTTCCACACAGAGAATGATTATCGTTCCTCTAGTAATTTTTTATTACAATAATTTTTCTTAACAGTACACCAAATAAAAAAAATCATTTGCTACGGCCCTCTGCGCAAAATGTTTGCCTACCCCATCTTTCACACCTGTAACTTAACAAGAAAATATTTGCCAGTCAACAAATCTGTATTAGAATATCATTAAGGTATAAAATGAATTCAGAAACACATTTTTATAACCTTAAATGGGAGATTTAAAATTTATGAATCTAGTATAAAATTTACTCATCAGAATTTTTTGTTTACAGAAATAAATAAATAAATTCCCCCCATATAGATACCTCCCTTCAAAAGCATTACCTCCACCAATGACATGGACTGTGATCTTCTGAGGACTAGATGTATTGCAAAGTGTGCCATCAGAAAAGTAAAGTTTCCCAGCTTCCGTTATAGAGTGCAGATAGAAGGCAGTTTCCCCTAATGTGTCCATGGCAGGAAGCAGCTTGGCTCCACTGAAGTCACAATTTCTGTATGCTTTCTAAAGAGTAACGAAAATGATGTTATGAAAAATAGAAAGCAATATAAAGCTGTCATAAATTTATATTTTTAGCAAGATGCAGCTTTTTGTATTTATGAAAATAATTTGGATACCAGTAAAAAAAAAAGTAAATCTTTAAAAATAGAATGCAAGTTATTTTTAGCTTTCAGAAGCACTGACCGAAACAGTGACATTGTGTTTTTAGCAGAATAAAGATAGCTGATATTTCATTTATCTGTCTATTTAAAAGTTTCAAAATTACAAACTTCAGAAGCCATAAGGTAAAGTGTAGAGTTCTTTTCAAAAATAAACTTCAGATTGTCAGAGACCACAGCATAAATATCTTGGAATGGTGCAGAGTCAGGTGACCAGTAACTTTTATCTTTGCCCACAACATGGATCTATGGATTGAAAATAAATTTACCTAGATTGACCTATTTGTTTAAATCACAAAAGCATCCTTTGATCATATAAGTTATGGCCTACTGATACTGAAAATTCCTAAAGCAAACTATATTTAAATAGACTATTAATCCAAATAACTGCTAATAAATGACAGATTCTGCTAAATGTGTGAAAGTAACATTCAGGATAACAAAACCTGATTGATATAATAGCCAAAGTGTCTACCTGCAAAGGTTCTTTATCCTCTAGTGTTTTGTGTGTGAGGATAAGTCACATGCTATTCCTTACAGTTATTTATCAAAGATTTCTGATATAATAAATCTTATATACCCGGTACAAGAATTATCAACATTAAAGAGGAATTCTGTGGTAAGATGGTCACTGACCTTACTCTGTATACATTCTCCTCTCGAGATGTGTGGGAGCTCCTGGGATACCAACTTATGTAGGCCATCATTTATCACCAGGGTCATTGGTTTGTGTGAGTTGACAGCCAGGGAAGAAATGAGAGGTGAGTTTTCATCCAATGGAATGTTATTCTGTGAAAAAAAAGGGTCAATACTAAATTCAAATACACTTTTTACTTTCTTGTGACTATCAACTAACTTTTGAAATTGGCTTTTGCACTTTCATTGTGCTTCAAAACTATCAAAATAACTGTCTCTCTGGTTAATTTATAATCAGATTTAAGACATTTATGATGTGCAACAGGTAACTCCAATTTTAATTGGTTGTCTCAATTACAACTGCAGACTTGTTTTCAAATATGGTAAATATGTGCTCAGATGAGGTAAAATATCATTCTTTAAAAAGCCCTGCAGGGCCTAGGTGGTGTGATGGCTACCAAAGCCTCACCACTAAAAATTAGTGCTTTTTGTACTTACACAAGCAATGAAGGAATGAGTAAAATCCTGCAGTGGATTAAATGGTACTTCATCTATTTGTTCATCCCTTGTCACAAGGCTCAGGGTGTAATTTTTGCCACTCCATGCAGGGTTGTCTACTTGTACACTAGACATTACAGATAAGGATTGATCTTTAAAACAAACATCAACAATCAAACATATTTGAAGAGTAAGAGTCTATACAATAATAAGCGGACAAACATGCTAAACAAGTATTTAATATATGTGTCCAGCACCAAATGGGAGTAAAAAAAATTACCCACCAGTACTGAAGTATGTTGGCCCGGTCTAAAACATAGGTTTCTGTTTCTTGCCAGCCTCTTTTCTCCTCCATTTCTCCATCATTTCTCATCTCCTCCACACCCAGGCCACTCATAGAAAACTGGTAAAATAACTCCTGACCTGTAGACATGATATTTGTGGGTACACTTGCCTTCAGCTCTTTACTATTCTCCTGGACCTCTTTCTCATCACTATTCCTTTAAACTAAGTATCTACTTTCCTCTGTTTTTCTAACATTAACTTTCTCTTTGACTTTGTAGGGTGTGCAAAGTGGAAATTAAGACAATAAAAAGTTACTTACAAGCTCCACCTGCCAGGTTGCAATAACCAAAAGGAGACCCCAAGACCTGCAATTTAAAACCATTATTTGTGGGCTAATTATAAAGCTTGAGCAGAATTTACAGATTAAAATATACAGAAACAACATTTTTTTAAAATGAATTAATAACTAACATTAGAAAGCCATCAGCCATTTGTTAAATATGTGCAGGTAATTTGACAAGCAGAAGCAGGTAACATAACTAATATAAAATGGACTTACATTGCCTGTGACATTTCCACCTTCTGTTGTTACTCTAACTATGGCCTGACCTTTCATAAGGTGAAGGACAAGTTCACTAGTAACTTCCTACAAACAAACAAACAGAATCGTTGTATTGTAATTAAGTGACAGTGATGAATGAAAAAAAAACCCTCAATTTTAATTGAAAATTTTTTTTAATAAACTGGGGGAAAAAAAATGATGTATCTCTTAAATTGATCACCATTTATCACAAAAGAAGTTATATCAATCATAGAAACAGAAATAAATCTTATGATTAATTGCATGTTTTTTTCACATACGTGAGCAATGGCCTCCAGACAGCAGAATGCCTGTGTACAGTGAATGGTCTCCCTGCTCAGATCTAACAGAACACTGTTTTCTGGCCCAAGAAGTAAGGCCGTTAAGACTTTTGGGGACAGGTCATTCAGCTTTGAAACGCAAAAATTTACATTTTAAGAACTAAACATGCTTACTAATTTTTGCATGTGCCACATTCCTCTTTGCTAGACAGTCATTTGAGGTGTAGGATTATAAACTCTGTAATTTGATAAATTGTAAACTCCTAGTAACTTATGTGCTTGGATATTTGTAGCAGAATTCTGCTTGGGTAACAAAAGGAGAAGGAACCACAAGTGATCTTAAACTGTAACAGGTGGCTATTTTTTAAGAAATTTATTTTTAAACTGATTCAACTCATATAAAATGCAAGATTTATTTTCCAGTGTGGCTTATTTGTTAAAGAGTTGTTTCATTTTGTTTACCACAATATCCACTTTTAACCATTGTCCCTGTGTGAACTGGAGATCTGCCATTCCCTGCACTTGACCCCTGCCATCTCTGAGAACAGCCTGATTTGCAAGAATATCAATATAATACCACAATATAATTCTCTAGGTATGAAAGAAAGTATGGTGTAACGATGAGTTCAATAGAGTGGAAAATAAAATTCCTGATAACTGAGCAAAATGAGATTCTTAAAAATACTGCAACTGCTTTTGGTGCATAAATTGTTTAATAAAATAGTCTCGATTTAAATATGATGTAATAAATCTGTGTAAAAAAAAAGTTGTGGGGGGGGGGGGGAGAAACCATTAGAATACAAATATAGGTCAGGGGCATAAAAAAGTGTGTGTGTGTGTAGGGGGTGGTGCTTTTAAAGTGCTTTTCTTGAATGCATGTTTTGTCAAGTAGCTTTATACACACACATTGACGCTGCCATTGTTTGTTGGGTTATAACTAGTTATAATATAGGGCAGTGGTCCCCAAACTTTTTATGGCAGCGGACCGGTCAACGTTTGATAATTTTACAGCGGCCCGCTGAGGGGTTGAGGGTGTCGATTGTTTATATTTTGGATTGTTTTGTTTTTTAATTTTTATTTTATTGTAGTTAAACATGGCTTCAAAATAAAATACAGTTACATCAAAAATGAATATAAACTGATTTATCATTTTAACTCCCTATAACGCTAAATTAATGAGAACCATGAGCTTGTTTTTCTGCAACGAGATGGTTCCATCCAGGGCCGGCCCTAATAATTGCGGGGCCCTATGCGAAACGGACTGCGCGGGGCCCAGCCTGGATAGGGATAAGGATAATAAGTGAAAATTAAGATATTTTATTAGGAAAAAGTGCGGGGCCCACTGCGCCGCATAGGTTGCAGTGGCCTAAGGCCGGCCCTGGTTCCATCTTGGGGTAATAAGAGACAATGAAACGCGAAGTGTGCTGCTTATGTCCAGTTTATTCCGTTGTTTTGTTTTGGTTGCTGTCACTGCAGAAAACCCCTCTTCACACAGATAGGATGTCGGAAATGGCAATAGGTATTTAAGTGCTGTGGTGGCAATCTCAGGGTATTCCGCCATTAATACTTTAATTCACTATTAAGATACCATATAAAGAAGAATTTGGTGCCCGCTGTAACTGCCCTCTTTGCCCTATTCTCATGGCTCTGCCCGAGGGCAACATGGCAACCAGAGCGACTCATAATATGGGGACCACTGGGCTGGCCAAATTGTCGGCTATATAAACACGTGACTCATTTAAAAAAAAAAAATGTTTATTCAGAGACGTCAAAATTACCCATTAAATTGTTTGATGTCTTTGGTTTTTTTTTAAAGGGATGGGGGCTAAAAGCTACTTGTACCAGTTTAGGGAAGGGGGGGGGGGGTGGGCCCCCCCCCCCCCCAAAAAACCCGGACAACACCCCCCCCCCCCCCCACCCCCCCCATTGGTTTTTTTTAAAAGGAGGGGGGACAAAAAGCCACTTACACCAGGTGGGGGAAGGGGGGGGGGGGAAAACCCCCCCCCCCAAAAAAAAAACCAGGACAACACCACCACCCCACCCTAACCGCCTCTATGGTTCCGGTTGCTGTGAGCCTCTGTGTCCGTACTTATCATCCAGAAAATCTGGTAAGCTTATAAAATGGAAATAATTGAATATTTCTTTTCCATTTTATCCACGGACCGGTATCGGTCCGCAGCCCGGTGTTTGGGGGCCACTGATATAGGGGTAATAGAATAGCAGACTAGAATAGGGTAATAGAAGAGCAGATTGTGTATAATCTATTATAGTTTAATGTAACTTTGTTAAGTTTTACTTACAAACATGCCTTCCTCCAAATCTCCCTCCAGAACATCTTTCTCCTTGTCAGTTATTATAGTAACAGACTTTAGAAACCTCACTAACGTATAATAAATATAGACATATTTCAATATGTATTAAAAAAACAACAAAATACTAAATTAAAATTTCTCAATTTACTTAGTTTCCACAAAGCAAATGATAATAATGAGCAGACCTAGTTGTAACAAATGTGAGGAGTACCTGTATTAATGAAAGGCAGCTGACTGCTGATATCAACAGATGCCATTAAAACACCATTAAAAGATGGCGTCACATTGATCTCAATAGGGGGAATATCTGAAAGTTAAATCAATTAAATGTTAGTTTGATGGTGGCTCATTATGCCACAGAGGACATTTTATGGTTAATTTTACTTGAACAGCCCACAGACAGATGATTTTTGTAAAAATTTGACCAACAAAACAAAACAACCCCATATAAAACTTCATGATGCATGTAGTGCAGAGGTTGGTTATACAACTTGTTTTCACAGGCCCATGAGGAGTCCAATGAAGCTATTTTTGAAATTGTGTCAAATTATTTTTACATAATGTAATTTATAATATAAATTGATTCTATTTGTGTGTTTGTTATAAATAATTATACATATGTTGAATATATGTGGGCCCTCAAAGATATTTGAATGATAAGACGGTCAACCAATTATGAACATTTCAGCTCATTTGCTAATTGAATACAAGTTTACATATAGGTAAACCATCTATTGATGAAGCTGTGACAACTTGTTAATGCTAGAAAAATCAAAGCCAAAACTAGAATGGATCTGTTTGCACTTAGCATTCAAGAACTTGATGCTACATGTTTCCTTAAACTTTTAAAGGAAATGATGCATTTTATAAAACTGAATGCTTCCTTTACCAACAAGTTCTGGTCCAGATATTTTGATCGTCTGTATCTCTTCCCTGTCCACATGAAGCACAGCTGTGATGTAGGCTCTGTTTTCTAATACTGTCATGCCCAAAATACCATGAGCGGTTACATGAACAGACTGGAGGTAGGCCTGAACTCAAATAAAAAAATTCAGAAACACAACAATAGTTTGAGAACTTCAATAATGAATTTTCAATCATTTCAAGCCATTGCCCCCTCAGTGCCATCACATCAGTTTTTAAAGTTCTATTCACAAAGTCTAATTTTGCTTTAGTTGTTGTTATGAGGGATTCATCCACAATCCATTCAATGTTAAGAAACCTAATATGTAATAGGACACTGTTTTAAAGAGGTAAATTGCCTTTTCCATTCATGGTAATTGTAACAGCTCCATATTTATAAAAATTTATTGTTTCGTGATCTTTATTATAATGAGGATTTTGATGTCATGCATAGAGAGAGAGGAAGGAAGTAGAGAGAGTGGATTGAATGTGAAAAGATATAGTAAATCTATTTCAATGGTACATGCTCTAGCATTGTGCTAAGATTATATCACATCAAATCGGAACAGCCATCTTGCATCTGTTTGGAGTATAAAATGTATGAAGTATATGATGTCATGACAATTATTTCATTCCAATTCGGATATCTATTTTATATTGTGAATCTTCAATGTGAATCAAAGTTAATGGTGATGAAGAGATGCTCTGCATTGTCCCGTGCTTTCATGGCAATACCTGTCATTAATAACTAGGAAGTATCAGACCGAGTGCACGTCGGTTACAAGTAGCACAAGAGAGTAGTCTTACAGTAATCGTGGGATATGTGCCATCTATTAAATTATTTAACTGGCACTCCTTTTCTCAATATAATAACAGATAATAAAAAGTCTTCCACACTGGGATAAATTCTAAATACTTCAAAATTGACTCTTAAAACGGGTAATAAACTTCTTAAAAGGCTTAAACTGTGAGCTCAACTAAAGATTGGTCAAGGAAAGTCACCATATAGTAAGAACCAATAGGCGCACAAGGTCCCGAGGGTATTGCTGCTATAGGGTCTTCAGCCAGTGGACCCAGAAATTTGCTGGATACCAGCCAGCCACTGTCACTGTATTTTTCATGGAGTGCACCAAGCCGGCCTTCGGTAAAGTGCTGATGAAATAAAAGTTTCAAAAACTAAAATAATTAGAAACAGTTAAGTTCCTTTTAATAAACAAAAATAGTGTAAACAAATTTTTTTTTACAATTTATATTGATGCTTTAATTAGATTTGTTCAATCATAATGGAAAGCAAAATAGCGTAAAGTGTTTCATTTAAGTTTTGTATTCCATAATATCAAATGTTGCATGGCTTTAGACCTTGGTTCTACCACATTCATTTACCAGTTTATTGGTGATTTTATACCGGCATTTTACAGCAACAAAATGAAATAGATTTTACTTTCTAATTTATAATTTTTACAAGTTTAGGGTATCATCTTAAGAACATAATTCACTTTACCAACTTAACAAAAATAAAACTACCAGAGCTAAACAACACTTCTAATAATTTGTAGCCTACCTGTCCTGTGTATAGAATATCTTCTGCTAAAGATTTTTCAGAGCCCACAACATTCAACACCAGCTTGTTTTTCTATTTGAAAAATGCAGAAATAAATTTAACAACAGCAAAAAATTTGTATTACGGATTGTTGTTTTGTTCAGATTTGTACATAAAAATGAATGAAAAAAAAAAAGTATTTCTCTTGTATAATTCTCACCCTGCAACCAATTGTCTCCAACTGTTTCTTACAAACAGTCCTCATGACTCTTAAGTTCACACAAAAATACAATGACCTACTGATAATTCTTCATGTTCAGTAGCACTAAGATTTTTCCATGTGACAACAACTGGATCAGAGTTGCCGTGTTTTTCTGTCACAGTCACATTCCAAATGATGGAGGTATTTTCTCGAACTTCCACTCTTTCTATTGGTCCCCTGATTTAAAGGTAAAAAAATTGATGTAAAATGTGGTGCACAGAGAAGCATTATGTAATGTATGAATAAAAATAAATATTTTTGTGTTGTCACTTTTCAAATTTTCTTAAAATAAATGCTACGCAAGATAATATTTTTTTTTTAAGTTGAATATCTTGCGGCCAGTGAATGTACTTTTTCCACTTGCTATGCTGTAAGTTAATGTAGTTTTTATTTCTGTTAATTTTTTACTCTTTATATATTCTTTTAATTGGTAAACTGGTGAAAAAACAAACCAAAAATTAAAGCAGATTATATGTACAAAAAACCATACAACGGTACCTAACAGTGACACTGTAGGAACTAGTCATGTTGCGGTTTAAAGACAATATGAGCAAAATTAACAAGCCTGGTTGAGCAATAATTTTGTAGAAGATCATTACAATACTATGATATCAAATGGTATACTTAGTAGAAGAAAATTCTTACCCTAAAATTGAAATATCAAATACAGTACAGCAAGTCATCGACTTACGACCTATGCAACTTACAACCATTCGACTTTACACCCACAATCACTAGCCATACTGTATCAGAATTATTTCTGCCTCAATTATCAGTCGAACAGGGTTGTCTAGAATCATCGGCGGTTGTGAACATCGAAAATTATGATTTATAACAAAAATAAAATGATATAATTTAACTTGAATATTTTTATAACATCACATTACTGTACACATAGCATACTCAAGTTACGCCCAAATCGTGTTACGACTGGTTTGTCGGAACTGATCGCGGTCGTAAGTCGAGCACTAGCTATATTGATTTCTGTAAAAAGATACTCACAATTTAAGACCACTGGGAACTAGAATGTGGAGATTCTTGTGTAAAATATCCAGTGTTAAAGAAGCTCCTTGATCAGTCTGGTATAACAGTAAAACAAAATGATTTTTTTTCTGCCCCTCACAAACAGCTTTGTGAGACAAATTTAAAATCATACAGAGGTTGTCAACAACTTAAATTATGCACAGATTTTTTTTTTTTTCTATCAAGAAAGTGACATAAATAATTTAACTATTTCTGTGTTGCGTGGCTCCATGGCTGCTTCAGGCACCTTTATTAACTTGTAAAACATATGGTGGTGTGTCATCATCCTCCCCCCCCCCCGACCTTGGACTTTGTAAATTTTGTGTGTGGGTCATGCCAGTCATCGAATTAAGTCATGGTATTGCCCATTGGCGTTTAATATGGGAGTTGACTATTGTCACGATCAGAAATCATCATGTGGTTCTGCTTTATCAGGTCATGATGTTTGTTATGTTGTGTGAGTGAGCGTTGGTGTTTTTTCTTTTTGTTGTTTGCCCTTCAATAACAAATTTAACTCAGTCACACATGACTGCGGCTTAGTGTTGGGAAAAACCACATGGGGAAAAAAAGGTGTGTACATTTTCGTGAGAGACCGTGAATATTATTTATTAGAGGAGTAAATTTATATTTTTGGATAGGGAGTTAATCTATTTTTCACTAGGAGGGCTGTTCCTATATTTAAAAAAAAAATGTGTAGAATTTTTGGACAAGCCTAAATATTCTGCAATGAACAGCAATTATTATTTCTAATGGATTTTCAACTGTCATGCATATGAAGCCAGTAAATAAAGAAGCCTGAACTTTTCACAGCTTTGTGTCATTTGATTCAAACAACACATCAGCTCTGCAGGGGCTAGGAGGAAAGAAGTGTTTGACTCTGCAATAGTTTCTGTGGCCATAATGAAGGGAGACAACCTTTGACAACATTCTATTCACCACAGATGTAATTGTTTTTGTGGCCATAATGAAGGGCACCCAACCTTTAGACAGCACTCTATTCACCACAATCATGCATATTAGTAATACAAAATTTACAGTTAAAAAATTATTAGAACATTGATGACTATTCAATAATAAGATTGGTAACAAACTTTTATAATTTCACTAACAGCTCAATAATTCTTCACATTTTCAGTAAATCAAAACATCAAATCCTGTCATTATTAAAAAAATAAATTTAGTAGACCTATAATTTTCTTTTCTTCACCATATTCTTCTAGTGGCTGTCTGTCAAAACACCTTGTTTCTCCCTAGAGGGTTAGAGTTCAAATCCCATCCCAAACCTAACAATAAAAATGACCATCCTTTTCTCTTACAAAATCTTCACCCCATTAAAAAATATTGCATATTTGTATTGTTTCTTTCCCATTTAATTTTTTTTACATGGATAAACTTTATCCCCCACCCCACTCTGATCCTTACCCCCCTTTTGTATACACCTCTGGGGCTCCCCCACAAAAACTGATTCTAAAAAGTGAGTCAAAAAGGTTGGGAACCACTGCCTTAGTAGAAGCTAAGACACTATAACTGATAGATAGCCAGCTCCAAATTGGTTTCATTATCTGTATTACGTAACATGCCTGAAAAATTCTGTACCTGTACACTTGCAGATTTCACGGAAGCACAATGGATAGATATCCTTATTATTAATAAGGAAAGTGCAGATGTATTTAGGACACAAACATAAAAAAAGCAGAACTCTTCAAAACAAAACCTATTAAAACAATGTCAATGATATATTTTGGAACATAGCTTCATACTAGTTGTTTGCCATAAGTTCTTTACAAAGGTAAACAGAAAGAAATATTGAAATTTACTGTCCTGGTGTTATAAGTCTTGTGTAGAAGTTATATTGGCTTACATGTTATTATTTGTTATTTACGTTAACTCTTTTGCTGCGGAATTTTTTCATCCAAAAAATGTAAATTTTTTTCGAAGAGCGGAAAAAGAGTGAGAGGTTGGTTTTTTAAAAAAAATATTAAAAATATTATTCTTTGGTTTATAAGACTAAACTTAGTATCAAATGAAAGGTAATTAAAAGGACTATATATTTGTACACTAGTTTCTACAGTTTAAAAAAAATAAGTTACACGAAAGAACCATAAAATGTGAAAATATTTTATGCTAAACCATTTTTCCCCAAACCCAACAATATACGCATACATCATCTTTAATTCTATAAATCAATTCCTCTAAAACTACTACCATCGGAATCATGCGATGCATCTAAATATAAATCATCTTCGCTGTCAAAACAAATATTATAAAAGAATTTCAAAGCTTTTTTAACTGTTAATCGTCTCGGAAACGTACCTACTAGAGCCTAGGGTCGCCATAGCAACAGTAAAAAAAAAAAAAAAACGCGAAGAAAATCGTCAAAATAATGCTTCAATTGACAATAAATAAGCCTTGGTTTCGATTGTAAACAATGAAGTACCACTCTTCTATGTAAAAGTCTTATTTAAAAATAGCGCTTAAAAAGTTTAACCGAGAAATAGCAATTAAAGAAACGTGATATTGAAACAACGCACAGCGCGTTGGTCCGTGCTTTTGAGAACGGCGGAAGAACGCAGTGTGCGTTGTTCCGCATTGAAAGAGTTAAAAAAGTTCCATAGTGATAATAGTAAGGTTCCTTCTCAATATGTTGTGGTTCTTTATGATCTCTCTCAAATTTCTCACCTTAAATAAATCTTGGGGCCTGTATGGCCAGTCACCAGGCATGTTTTTCAGGTAGTCAGAACAAAAGCTCAAGTCCCTACCAATACCATCTGGTGAGGGTCTAAAAACAATCATTCAAATTATTAAAGGATTAATATATGTTGCTTTTAACATAAGTCTGGAGGTCATTTAACATCTAAAATTGAGAAACAGTATTTTAAATAAAAAATTTAAAGCAAATTAATCCTAAATAAATAGTTATTTGCTTTTAAACTGAATTAATAAAATATTATTTTAAAAAGCTCTTGATAAAATGAGGTTAAGATGATTTTCATGGACAAAATACTGCATCTTAATCTTAATGAAACTTGTATAGATGATACAACAGAAAGTGGTAATAAAAAATTACTTAACTGTTATATGCTTAATATTCCTTAAGGCCGGGGTGGGCAAACTTTTTGTACGTATGGCCACACTGACAAATCTAAAGTTATTGGGGGGGGGGTTGCACATATATATATTATGTCCACTTTGGTTACAGCAACCTCTCAATAAGGAATTGTGAATTATTGCGATTTTTTCCCCCATATACACTTATACATTATATTTTACAAAGTAGACACAAACATTTACTAATTTGTTTACAAGATTTTACAATTTTTTTAATATATAAAAATTTTTATTATCTATCAATGGTTTTATTTAGGCACAAACCGAGTACATTGACACTTCAATTGTTGATTTCTATTATCAAGGACTGCTTAAAATAAAAAAGAAAATTAGAAATTAGTTTGCCCACTCATGCCTTAAGGGATGCCCTACCAGGAATCTTATGATTATTTTTAAAGGTTGTGATTACCTTATTCTGACCCTAGAGCAGCTGGTGTACATCTGACAATCTGTAGCATTGCCAGTGTCATTTAGCTGTGTCACATCACATAATTTATTACCTGCATAAGTAATATCATAGCTATCAGCCACAGTAACCAACAAGTAGAGTGGATAAACACAGAAAAAAGTCGTACGGAGTGAGCTCTTTTGAAGCGATAGCGCCAAATTTATGGAACAGTTTGCCTCAATCTTTGAGGGGAATTGTAAATGATAAAAAATCATTTAAAAAACAATTAAAAACTTTTTTGTTTAAATAGAATTCTGAGGACCAGAGCGCAGTGAGCATGCTAAAATAGCATGGATACCGGCGCAATATAAATATCAAATCAATCAATCAATCAAAATGGTAGTAGTCAGTTCTTTTGAGCTCATGACAAAGAATATATTTTATTTTGAATTTTAAACTAACTTTTGTTTTATATTTACTTTTTTATACTGCAAATCTCTCACTTACTTTAATGATTACTATGCCTTTAAATGTTTCTCTTTCTATAATGTGGGTTCTTTTTTATGCTGTGTACTTAATAATAATACCTGGGCTAGGGATTATTTGTTGTAACATTAGTGAGCAGTCATCACAAGCCAAGTCTGGTATGTAAATGGTCACATAGTAGGTACTCCCATTACAGACGCCAAGTGGATAGTCATTTCCCTGGGAAGACAAACATAACTAATAATTTGAAGATAGAGACACATCTGAGAATTTTGAAAATTAATTTTAAGTAATGTGTAACAATAATTATACATAAATTACTGCTATTGCTCACATTCAGCAACAAATTTTCTTTCCAGTAACTATTTTATTTTTATTTTTAATATAATTTATCATAATCAGTGACTTATAAAAAACATAGATATGATCTCAATTGCCATGAATAAAATAGTTTTAGCTCTTGAAACTATAAAGACATTAATTATAAGTTTTTGGGCCTTACATATGCATATTAAAGACTTACTTTTAGCATACAATCCTTAGAGATTACAGCCTGGTTATTGTGAGGGATATGATCAAGTAGTAAACAGCTCTGTTTGATGATTTCATTTGAAACTGTGAAATTTGTGCCATTGGAAGGCTTCAAACTTCTATGCTGAGAAGCGCCCACCAATAAAATACGGAAAGGTGAACCTAAATGAACAAGACACACAAAAGAGCATTTGCAGAAGCAGAATCACATTTCTGAAATATTTAGAAATTTGAGGTCAAGATATTTTAAAGAGGATCTATGGTTTTGAAAATAATACTTTAAAAATTTCAAAGTTATGTTAAAGTTACTGACTCTAATGTATTACCAGGATGAAATCTGGTCTCCTCAAATCTAACAGTGAAAAGCCCTGCTGAAATATCCAGTACATCCTCTTTGGAACTGCCATCACTTTTTTCACAAGAGCTTGGAGTCTAAGTAAAATAATGATGGCATTCATTTATTAAATGGCATCATGTTTGAGCTGGGCAAATTAGCTAATTGAAAAATATTTAGAGCAAGGAAAATTATACATGACTTTTTTTCTTCATTATTGAAGTACTGCATTTTTGACCAACTGAAAAGATGTTTTTAAAGAAAAAGAGAAAAATCATCCTTGTTGATATCCCAAGATGAACACATGAAAAAAGATGCACATGGTTAAAAGTGCTTGTTATTTGTATTGGTTGAAAACAAAATACCTATATTCAAATGCCACTCATTAGTTCAAAAGAAATAACAAGAGAAAATCATCCTTGCTGATACCCCAAGATGAAGACCTTAAAAAAGATGTGCATGGTTAAAAGTGCTATTTTTTTATAGTTGAAAACAAAATATCTGTAGGCTATGCCATTTATTTATCTAATTATAATGTCACAGTTAAAAGGGACATTTCAACACAATTTTTTTTTTTTTTGGGAGGGGAGACACACCCCGCCCCCCCCTCTTTAAGACAAATTTTTTTTTTTTAAATGTATCAAATAAAAATAAATACAGTATTAGTAGGCCTATGTAGTTTTTGAAATATTTTGGCCGATAGTTGACCTGGGGAACCTCCATGACCTATAGTACATACCGTAGAAGACATTGCCGGCCCTGCCACTAACTGCATTTTAGCCGGCTTAAAAGAAAATGGTAAGTTTTTATTTAAATTTAACCCTCTGGAGACGTAAGGGCCGATCTATCGGCCCGAGGTACACTAGCGAGAAAGACGTCAAGTCCGAGCCGTCGGCCTGATAGATCGAGCCTCACGATTGGCTGGCTTGGCGTTGTACCAGCGAATCAAAATTATTCATACGTATTCCTGCACATCCCGGCATTGTAATGGCGGCGTTCGTTGAAGGTGAACTCAATTTATTTGTTTGCTGGAATTTTTTTGTGTGTGTGTAGTTACATCGTGAATTTCGAACATGTCTGACAGTGACTCTGATCAAACTGTGCTTAGTAATTTTGATATTCTAGCAGTGAATTTGACACTGAATCTGCTGAAAACAACCAGGGAATTAATGAAGACTTTCAAATTGAGGGTAATGCTAATGTTGTGAACTCTTGGTTTAGTATTACTAGTATTAGGGGTCCTCAAATGGACAGAGATGACCCCTCTGAATTTTTAGACAACATAAGTCCTATAAATAAGTCATAAGCACCCCATTTGAGTATTTTATGCTATTTTTTACACTAAATATCACTCAAGTGTTAATGAGAGAGACCAATTGATATGCAGACACATTTGTCAGTAACATTCAGCTTAAGAGAAGGTCCCTAGGTTATAAATGGGGGCCTGTTACAGTGTGTCTGTAACAACTGAAAAATAGGGGGTGGGGGTGGGAAAGGAGTAGAACCATGTGCCAGAGGTGTCTGAAGGGCCTTCATGGGCCCTTTTCCCCCCAAAAATAAAATTGATATGCAGACACATTTGTCAGTAACATTCAGCTTAAGAGAAGGTCCCTAGGTTATAAATGGGGGCCTGTTACAGTGTGTCTGTAACAACTGAAAAATAGGGGGTGGGGGTGGGAAAGGAGTAGAACCATGTGCCAGAGGTGTCTGAAGGGCCTTCATGGGCCCTTTTCCCCCCAAAAATAAGTATTAGGACTTATTCAGGCTTCATCCATCAAAAAATTCACACAATTGATACAAGTAAGTCATGTTTGTTCTAGGTGTAACAAAAAATTACACGCATAAATTATGCAAATAAGGGTACCTCATTTGCATAAATTTTGATATGTCAGTTTGATTCATAAAGATTGTATTAGTTCATTCAATTTCCTACAAGAATAGGGCCTATAGGTAAAAGTGCAGTTCAGGTGCGTATATTATTTCTGTTTGAATCTCTTATTTTCCCGTGTAAACTTATGTTAATTCTTTATAAAAAGTATTTTAAAAGTTATATACCATCTTTTTATTGGAATACAACAACAATTTAACAAATTTTACGAGATAAAAAAAGTACATTTTATGAATCTTTCGTGTTTTACGGAGCCATTGTGGTAAATCAAGGATAACTCTTCTGTCTTTAAATATACTTTATAAAAGTTGCCCAATTGGATGAATCTTGTTGAAATAAATGATGTATTTATTTTATAACTTTACTATCAACTATAACCGGAATTGCCTGGGGCTGCATTCAGACAAAAACATCTGTTCCGTCCTTTTAGTTAACATTGCTATTAAACGAAATGTCAACAACAAAACAACAAGACTATAGTAAAAATAATAATAATTAATTTGTCTCCTTTTAAAAACAATTAAAATAACTTATGTAAACCTTTCGTTTTTCCCGTTTTCCGATGGCACCCGGAAGGATCATGATGGGATCCCGAACCCGATGGGATTCCGATAGAATCCTGGTCATGGTGGGATCCCGATCCCGGTAAGATACTGATCCCGGTGAGATCCATTTCCGGTGGTATCCCAAACTAAATGAGAACCCTATCCGGCGGGATCCCGTTTCGGTGAGATTCCGATCCCGGTAATTATGGGGAGCTCACATACTTGACATACGAACCCAGCTTACAAGCCACATTGCAATTGTTACGAGCGCCTTAGGAGAAATTCCAGTTGTATTAACGTTATTTGTTGCCCCACAAGGTGCGCGTTTAAACCAAATGCTGCACCATTAAAAATGCCTGTTGCATTTTAGTTATTGTTTCTTGGTCGTCCTGCAATTTTAAACAAAATGATCCTACAACCAGCAATACCGCAAAGCCAAAACGAGTCCATCTTATAATATAAAAAAAATAATCACTAGCCCTCACTTTACTCAGCGCAAATCAGTCACCAGTAATAAGCGCATTTGCATACGAAAAAAGAGGAGGGGGTGCTCAAATTAGAGCTGACTAATCATGGACAGCGTATTAGCAGCCTTCAGGGTGATCAGCTTCACACCAGGTGCAGGACAATGATGACGTGTGTGTCCACTGCTTAGTCAGTGATCCACTTCTAATCCCCCCCCCCCTCCCCGACCCGACTTCAAAGGACAACCCCTATATTCCGAGCTCTCTGAGAGGGGAAAAAAAGAAAGTTGGGGGGGGGGGGGCGCTTGTGCGTAATGAAGAATCTAGTATTTCATTCTTTTTTGTGAACATGCTTAGTTTGAAAATTTCGTTTAGCATACTAACTTATAGGTGGCTAAAAATCTGGCATAGCGTAAAAAGAAAAATACAAACAAATGGGGGCTGTGACACTTTGGTTGGGGGATGTTTAAAGACTCTTTAGAAGTAAAATAAAAAGAAAAGATGCGATTTATAATCCAGAATTAGTTAACTATAACTGCCTGTATTTAATTATTAAAGAATACACGTAAGTTTACATGATAAAATTTTTTTAAAATACGAAATGCGCTAAGAAATAATATACGCACCTGAACTGCACTTTAACCGGGCCTATATATAGTTTTACATATATTAAGGGAATAGTTTATTTTTTATAAATTTTTTTGCAATGCGAGTCTCGAGCTCGTAAAAATTGCTCCGTCTTTTTGGCACATACACCCCAAAAAGGCTCCGCTCCAGAGGGTTAAGCTTTGGGTGCTTTGCTTTGCATTTAATTTTTAAACTTTTACTTCTAATTTAAGTCAGTTTAAGTTTTACTAACCATATAAGTTACAGATTCTTCGTCAGATCGTGGGCTTATCGGTCTCGGGCAAACGAACCGTACATTTGCTTCCGTTATTTTATTACAAATTAACAATAACAGGCCTAAATAGCATGTGCGAGACATATTTATTGCAGCCCTTTTAACGTAGAATTCGTTCATTCAATTTTTCCCATTGTTGTCTGCAAAAACTAATAATGTAACCCGGAAGTGAATCTTACTTAGCGCACTTCTGCCACTCTGCCGTGTACAAATCCCCAGGTTTAGAATAAGTTTCCCCAGATTTCCATAGATTATAGATCCAAACAGACATCGTGTTCACCGAACATTAGTCGTTTGGGAAGTCTGCTGTCTGGCATTCTTGCCACATGCCCAGCCCATCTGGCTTGTCAGCACAAGTTCAATCTGAGAGGTGTGGCGTTTCTGTTGCACCGCCATGAAATTTGTGTTCTTACTTTACACAAGCGAATTAAAATATTTCGGCTTCGATGGGTGAATGAACTTACCGCTGACGTGAGCACATAATAATTACCATAAATTTACAGATGGTCAGAATGAATTATTCAGTTCATTTGAATTATTAAAAAAAGAATTGATTTAATTCTTCATCCAACAGTCACTATAATATTGATATCAAAACAGGAGTAGTTTTCACAGAATAAACACAGAACAGGCCAACGGATGCAAACAAAACTGCATCGAAACTTAGGGGCTATCAATACAGTGTCGTAGCTAGGATTAGCTCTGCCCGGGGCTAGTCATGGTTATTTTGTCACCCTCCTCCACGAAAAAATTCCTGCTGTTGGTCGAAAATGCTTCCCCCCAATAAAGAGATAACAGCGGCACCCTGGGCTGAGTCCGCTCCGTCCCCTTCCTACGACACAACATCCATATATTTCGTACGCAAAAAAGTGTCAAAATTAATTTCACCACTTCCTTGTTACCCCCTTACACATGGGCGCCCGCAGAAAACTTTCTAAGGAGGGGGGGGGGCAAAAAATCGATTAACTTTCCTGGGGGGGGGGGCAACAATTTTTTAGTAATGTTTTAATGTAGTTTTAATGCGTAGTTGTATGGTGAACGAACGGACAGGACATCAGCTTAGTTACTATCTCTTTATTTTCTCTTTACTTTAATACATTTTTTGTCTGTTTTTGTCTAAGCATTTTTTATCCAATCAATCCAGGGGGTGGGGGGGGGCAAGTGCCCTCCTTGCACCTACCTGCGGGCGCCCGTGCCCTTACATGAACATTTTTTGTTACCTCTTCATTTTTGCGTACGTTAAAGTAAGCATCACCCCCCCCCCCCCTCTACGCAAAAAAAAAACAAAAATTAAATTTTAAAGTTTTCTATTAATAAAATAATTTAATTTTTAAATATACCATTTTGAGACGTAAACGAAATCACCGTTATACCTTGGTCCTCAACCCGAGATGTGCGCGCCACGGGGAAAACTTGAACATAACTACATGAGATGTACGCCCCACAGGGAGAACTTGAACATAATAACGTGAGATGTGCGCCCCACAGGGAGAACTTGAACATAATAACAAAAGATGTGCGCCCCACAGGGAGAACTTGAACATAACAACGTGAGATGTACGCCCCACAGGGAGAAGTTGAACATAATAAGTGAGATGTACGCACCACAGGGAGAACTTGAACATAATAAGTGAGATGTACGCCGAACAGGGAGAACTTGAACATAATAACGTGAGATGTACGCCACACAGGGAGAACTTGAACATAATAACGTGAGATGCACGCCCCACAGGGAGAACATGAACATAATGGCTATGGGGGACAGTTATTAATCTTTTGGAAATTTAAATGTATTTGAATTTCAAAATGGCCCAAAAAAAAAAGAGTGGGGGGGGGTGGCAGGCGGTTAACAACATTAAAAGATAACACAAGCTTAAAACATGACACAAGATTATAACATGACACAAGCTGAAAACATGACACAAGATTATAACATGACACAAGATTAAAACAGGATACAAGATTAAAAAAGGACACAAGATTAAAACATGACACAATATTAAAACATGAAACAAGATTAAAACAGGACACAAGATTAAAGCATGAAAGATTAAAACATGACACAAGATTAAAACATGACACAAGATTAAAACATGACACAATATTAAAACAGGACACAAGATTAAAACAGGACACAAGATTAAAACAGGACACAAGATTAAAACAGGACACAAGATTAAAACAGGACACAAGATTAAAACATTACACAAGATTAAAACATTACACAAGATTAAAACATGACACAAGATTACAACATTACACAAGATTAAAACAGGACACAAGATTAAAACATTACACAAGATTAAAACAGGACATAAGATTAAAACAGGACACAAGATTAAAACATGACACAAGATTAAAACAGGACATAAGATTAAAACAGGAAACAAGCTTAAAACATGACACAAGATTATAACATGACACAAGCTTAAAACATGACACAAGATTACAACATTACACAAGATTAAAACATTACACAAGATTAAAACATTACACAAGATTAAAACAGGACACAAGATTAAAACAGGACACAAGATTAAAACAGGACACAAGATTAAAACATTACACAAGATTAAAACATGACACAAGATTAAAACAGGACATAAGATTAAAACAGGAAACAAGCTTAAAACATGACACAAGATTATAACATGACACAAGCTTAAAACATGACACAAGATTACAACATTACACAAGATTAAAACATTACACAAGATTAAAACATTACACAAGATTAAAACAGGACACAAGATTAAAACAGGACATAAGATTAAAACAGGACACAAGATTAAAACATTACACAAGATTAAAATATTACACAAGATTAAAACAGGACACAGGATTAAAACATTACACAAGATTAAAACAGGACACAAGATTAAAACAGGACATAAGATTAAAACAGGACACAAGATTAAAACATTACACAAGATTAAAACATGACACAAGATTAAAAAATGACACAAGATTAAAACATGACACAAGATTAAAACATGACACAAGATTAAAACATGACACAAGATTAAAAAATGACACAAGATTAAAACATGACACAAGATTAAAACATGACACAAGATTAAAACATGACACAAGATTAAAACATGACACAAGATTAAAACATGACACAAGATTAAAACATGACACAAGATTAAAACATGACACAAGATTAAAACATGACACAAGATTAAAACATGACACAAGATTAAAACATGACACAAGATTAAAACATGACACAAGATTAAAACATGACACAAGATTAAAACATGACACAAGATTAAAACATGACACAAGATTAAAACATGACACAAGATTAAAACATGACACAAGATTAAAACATGACACAAGATTAAAACATGACACAAGATTAAAACATGACACAAGATTAAAACATGACACAAGATTAAAACATGACACAAGATTAAAACATGACACAAGATTAAAACATGACACAAGATTAAAACATGACACAAGATTAAAACATGACACAAGATTAAAACATGACACAAGATTAAAACATGACACAAGATTAAAACATGACACAAGATTAAAACATGACACAAGATTAAAACATGACACAAGATTAAAACATGACACAAGATTAAAACATGACACAAGATTAAAACAGGACACAAGATTAAAACAGGACACAAGATTAAAACAGGACACAAGAATAAAACAGGACACAAAATTAAAACATTACACAAGATTAAAACATTACACAAGATTAAAACATGACACAAGATTAAAACAGGACACAAGATTAAAACTTGACACAAGATTAAAACATGACACAAGATTAAAACATTACACAAGATTAAAACATTACACAAGATTAAAACATGACACAAGATTAAAACAGGACACAAGATTAAAACAGGACACAAGATTAAAACAGGACACAAGATTAAAACAGGACACAAGATTAAAACATGACACAAGATTAAAACATGACACAAGATTAAAACATGACACAAGATTAAAACATGACACAAGATTAAAACAGGACACAAGATTAAAACATGACACAAGATTAAAACTGGACACAAGATTAAAACAGGACACAAGATTAAAACAGGACACAAGATTAAAACAGGACACAAGAATAAAACAGGACACAAAATTAAAACATTACACAAGATTAAAACATTACACAAGATTAAAACATGACACAAGATTAAAACATGACACAAGATTAAAACAGGACACAAAATTAAAACATTACACAAGATTAAAACAGGACATCAGATTAAAACAGGACATAAGATTAAAACAGGACACAAGATTAAAACATTGCACAAGATTAAAACAGGACATAAGATTAAAACAGGACACAAGATTAAAACATTACACAAGATTAAATCATTACACAAGATTAAAACAGGACACAAGATTAAAACAGGACACGAGATTAAAACAGGACACAAGATTAAAACATGACACAAGATTAAAACATGACACAAGATTAAAACAGGACACAAGATTAAAACATGACACAAGATTAAAACAGGACACAAGATTAAAAAATAGCTGTCGACACGTTCGTTGTTTTTTTGTGTTCCTTTTTTTCAGGTTTGGCCATACTTTATTGTACTCAATACCTGTCTTTAATGAAATGATGACAGCCATCCCGTTTTTTTCAGCTGAGTCCATAGGCAGGGGTATTAACTTGTGGGGGAGGGGGGGCGTGATAGATGACCCTGTCCTGCGGTCCTGGCTGGTTTGAATATTTATCTCCGTTTCAATCTCCGTTTGGTATTAATTAATTTGTCGTGAGCTTCCAAAAGACAAGGGTCTTGTTTTTTTATCGGCCATTTCTTCTGCTGTCTTCTTTTACCTGCCAGTAGCACATGACAAGCTGCGATGGCGCCAAATTAAGCCAAACACAGGGTTTGCCCTGCATTGTAGCCAGTGGGAGAGCAGAGGAGGAAGCGACCGCCCCCCCCCCTGATACCACCGTTTCCAAAAGTGTGGCCTTTTTTTTTAATGATGTAATTTTTTTTTTTTAATTTAAGAAAAAAGATTTTTCATCTATGTAATTTTTTTAAAAATAAGGGCATTCCACAATGTGTTTACCCAAGCAACAACAAGGGCATTCGACAATGTGTGTCCCCAACCAACAACAAGGGCATTCGACAATGTGTGTACCCAAGCAACAACAAGGGCATTCGACAATGTGTTTACCCAAGCAACAACAAG